>CM056594.1:52705798-53055798 GCA_029721355.1 Tegillarca granosa | reverse complement strand
GCATCTGCTGGATTGTTTCGATAATTGTTGGAGCAATCCCGTTGATGGGTTGGAACGCGTGGGAACCAGGGATTTTCTGTGATACTGAGCTTGTCTGGCGTGAAAAATATCGAGGTATCCAATACTTGGCCATCTGCAGCTGTCTGATAGTGAACTTCATTATGTATGTCAAGGTCATGAGAACAGCATGTAGACGACTCAAGCAGTCGAGAAGAATTAGCGGAACTTCAAATAATGATAGTCAAAGACATATCTCTATCTCTAAAAAGGATGTCAGAAAAACTAAAATAATGGTTTTAATTCTGGGTATATTTGCCATTTGTTGGGGTCCATATTGTACAGTTATTATAATAGAGACGTTTTTTGTAGATGCAAACATTACATTAATTATTGTGAAGAAATTCTTTGGTTGTTTAGGAATGTTGAACTCTGCTTTAAATTGGATTGTCTATGGGATAAAAAATAAGAACTTCAGACAAGCGTTTAAGCATATATTATCGTTTGGTGTTTGTACTCGTAAAGAGGGATGTGATATTTCTAATACCAAATAAATAAATATCCCATTGTTGGTGATTTTCACAACCCTGAAGATCAAAAGATAATTTGACTAATACAATTTTTTTTAAAGCGAAAATGTATTGCAATATTTGCATGTTAATGTAGTACACCTATATGCTTTAATCATAGACGGAGGTCTGATATTTTATCTAAATCTTCTTGTTTGTTTGTCGTTCTTGGTATTATGTGTTACTATGAACAAATCTATGCAGTTATAAAGAAGAAGATGAAATAATAATTGTTAGCCACCATATATATGCAAGCAGAAAGTGAAGATAAAATTTCACCTGTTAGCCAACATATATATGAAGGGAGAAAGTGATGAGGAGAAAGTGATGACGAAAAAAACATCCGTTATCCACCATAGATATGAAAGGAAAAAGTTATGATAAAATGACAACTGTTAGTCACCATGGTATAAACAACATAAACAGGAATTTAGAAGAAGTAGGTTGTCCTCCTTTTCATCTTGTTCTTAAACAATTATCCATGAAAACCAAACTTATTTAGTGTCATATTTAAATTCCAAATCGTATATACATAAATGTAGCTTTAGGGAAATGAAGATAGAATTTATAAATATTTAAATAATACCTGATGGAACAATTTCAGTGATGGATTAGTGATGATATAGATGGGCAATATGACACAAAGACAATCTCCGCATTAATTGTATGAACTAAACTATCCCCGCCAGGCGTGTACAGTGAAACAGTTGTGGAACCAAACTGTAGATTAAATGTAATCAACTAAAGCAAATCGTTTTTATCAACTACAATAGCTTAGAAAGGCGCCTGTAACACGAAACAAGAGAGTCTGTTAAGATACATCTTCCAGAATAAGCATGAATCATTCTACGTGTTCTGAAGGAAAAAACACATCTACCGTTTTTGACTTTGATAGATACATAAGTAAAAACCACAGGGATTTTCTTGCTGGACTATATGCGATTATAAGTTTAGTGACAATCTTTGGAAACAGCTTTGTGTTAATAAGTATATATAAATTCAAACAATTTCAGACTAATTTGTTTTTATTGTTGGCTAATTTGGCCATATCAGACCTACTTGTAGGACTCCTTGTTATACCCTACGAAGTAGTATTTTACTCATTCTTAATTTACCAGACTGATTCGGATCTTTATAAATATGCATGCTTAATTCGATATACACTTGGTCCGATATTTTTAGGAGCGTCTGTATGGAGTCTATGGTGTATATCAGTGGAAAGATATTTTGCAGTCATTTATCCATTAAAACATTTAAGACTTTGTACCAAAAACCGTCTGATTGCACTCATTTTGACGTTATGGGTAATTGCGATTACGATAGGGATATTACCGATTTTAGGATGGAATAATTGGCAACCAGAAACAACCGAATGTTATTTTAAAGTTATTTGGACTAAGTCTTATTTGTTTATTTTATGTGTGATTTATTCATCTTCTTTGTTATCTAGTATTATGATGTACATTAGAGTTATTTATGTTGCTTTGTTATACATAAAACGGATAAAAGCCAGATTTCAGAGCGATGGCAAACATACTAGAATGAGTAGAAACTTCACGAAAACAAAAATAGCCATTTTTATTCACGGAATTTTTGCCATATGTTGGACGCCATTTTTTGTTTTCATGTTTTGCGAAGCTGTTTTTCTAAAAAGGACAAGAGAAGTAGTCGTTATTAATTTCATTGTGCGTAGTTTTGGAATTTTTAATACATCAATCAACTGGATAATATTCAGTTTAAAAAACAACTTGTTCCAAAATTCCTTCAGAGCTTGTCAGAAAGCCAGAAACACAACTCCGCCATGTACAGGAAAACTTCAAAGTGCCGCTAGTGTGGTCACATCTGGACGTATTTGTTGAAAATATTTTAATGAACAGTTTGACATACTTGAATCAAAGACAAGAAAATCCGCCATACTGGATTTTTAAGTGGTAAGGTTTTTTATTCAAAGTCACGTTGACAAAATAATGTTGACACACAGACATTGTACCTTTGTAAAATTTAAGTTCATGTAAATTGATTAGAACGAGCTAACATTTGTAAAGTTGCAATAGAATGGTTAAATGTTTTGTTTTTATGTATTTAAGGATGCCGACTTCAGTTAAAGTTAGAAACAGTCGAGTAGCATGAAACGTTAAAGACAACATTCAAAGAACAGAATAGGGTGTAAATGCAGTCGTGATCGTGAATCTTAGCATGTGCAGATATTACTCTTTAATCTGAACAAACTTAAAGACAAATTTCTTTGCATCATATTTTCATTTCTATGTTGGTCTAATACATATTTTTAGTTGTTTTAAATGTTTAAAATATCATTTTTTGTGTAAGCGTTTACTGAATTTTTAAATTTTTTTTAAAGATTTGACAGATACTTAAACGTTTTTGCATTTTGTAAGTTGTTAATCGCATTACATTAAAGAAAATAAATAATTGTATAAATAGGATATAGATCATTTGTCCTTTAGATACCTTTTGTCATCAAGTGGTAGATAACATTTGTATGTTGAGGTACATCTCTCAATACCCCAGATCACTCCATTACATAATTATAATATATGTATATCAAACACCTTGCTAATTTTAAATTATTGTTCAAATTTGTGAAACTTTGAACAATGGCCGTATTTCTGGACTAGCAATAGTGATAAATGTACATCTATATAGAACAACATATAAATAAAACAGTTCAAAAAAATCTCAATTAACAGCAAAAAAACTTATATTATTTAAAAAGTTTATATTGCCTTGTTTTATTAGAGATAATATCTTTAATTTGTTGCAGTAAGAACTTGAAAAAAAATGATAGATAAAATTCAAATCCATCGTTATGAACACTTATGAAAAGGGAACTTTTTAACTATGTTTGTTGCAGTAAGAATTTTTATAAAAAGAATAAAACTAAAATCCATCAATATGTACACCGTTGGAACTGTCATCCCAGCATTACTGAGTATACATGTTTAATCATCTGCAACTTTATTAAATCGAATGTAAATAAAAAGATATTTTGTCAACATCCAGTGTATAAGTATATATTTTATTTGACAAAATTTCGTAAAATTCTGTTAAATAGTCAGGTAGTTATGACGTCATCACATTTTCGAAAGGAAACTTTCATGTAAACAGCTGTCAAATTTACTATGAGTGTAAATCTGCTACTTTAGTTATTAGAACCTTAACAAAACGACATCCTAAAATGAAAGTGCTCAACAAAATGCTAATTTACAGACAAATGAGGAAGATAGAAGTTAAAGGGCACTAGGGGCCATTAATGACAAGAGGCACAATTTGGCATTAGGAGACCAAAGAGTTCCCGTACCAAAGAGAACAATTATGCAAATAAAAAATATTACTGAAATTCCACAAAAATCATTTAGAAGGGTATTGCAACAACTGAATAACACGGTAAGCAAATTTAATGTATATAGAATGCTCCAATTGGATTTAAAACTGATTCCATACAAGATATATGGGATGTAGCATTTAAAAGAGACAGACATTTAAAATAGTTTAAAGTTGCCCATTGGATTATATGTAGACCCGACTCTGAAAATTTAACAGATGCCATATGGTTCTCCAGTAGAGACTACATCCATTTTAATATTGTTGTCAATTTATCTTGAAAATGTTGTCAATAAACCTAATTTTAGATTCTGGGTTCAGACAAAAAAAACACAATTTTTATGTGGGAAACCTCTAAGCTATGAGAAAATTACTGTATGGACTGCATTTAGTTCAAGCAAATAATTGTACTTTGAAGACATCAAGGCCATGCAGTGACAGTAAATTCTAAACGATATTTTAAGTTAATGAAATCTAAATTTCTACCTTTGCCGAAAAGTTGTAAATTTTGATAATGTAGGATTTCACAAGGACAATGCCACCTCACACACTGCAGACATCATCTTCAATGGCTAAACAACACGTTTTGGGATCAGTACATTTTTTCGTACTGCAAATGTCTGGCTAACTCCCTCCCCAATCTGAATCCCTTGAGTTTTTCTTGTGGGGTTATCTAAAAGACAGAGTGTACTATACTTCTTCACAAACAACAGAGGACTTACAAACAGCAATTACTAAAAAAATTATTTAAATCTCTGTTGATACATGTAAAGCTGTTGTACAAAAACTTTCGCATTTACACAATTGTAATGGCAAAGGGACGTCATTTGGAACAAATGTTGTAAAATGACATGTTATTACAAGAAAGTTTGGTGATTATTAAGATAACTGTGACAAATTTGTGCTTGGCAAAAAGTTAAAACCTTCTTGTTTTATGTTGTAAATTTCATAAATGTAACTTAAGGTATTAAAATTTTATAAGAGTTTAAAACAATAATAAATGTTTTGGGACACCTTGTACCTTACTTGGTCTCAGTTTGTTTATTTAGCCCGTATTTGATTGCTTTTCCAAAATGCATGTTTTTTCACATACAAACTAAACAAACTGTTAAATTGGTTCTAAATCTCGATTTCAAAACGGCACTAGATAAATTGATGTAATGTCTTCCAGAGGTGATCTTAAAGTGCTTTTATAGGACCGTACCTATCTATAACCTGTGGCTTCTTTGTACAAAAATAATCTTGATTTTACTGTACAGGGAATTAATAAATTGGACGTATAGACTGGAACAAAAGCATTTAATATTTTTTATGTTTCAACATGTTTTTTCAATTATATGTTATAAAATATCCATAGAACAGATCGGTTAAATATATCCCCATCTTTGTTTCGAACCACGTAAGAATATTCTGTGGTACAAGAAATAGAATTAAACACTACATATGGTGTCAAATATGGACATCTCGGCTCTTTGGTCCAGATATCGACAAACCTAGTTCTGAAACAAAATAAAATTGAACGTCTAAAACAAGTGATACATAAATTAAGACCGTTGGAAATGGATTCTTATTTTGGTTCTTGGAGGTCTGCGTTAGTATCTATTGTACGTACCTATTCACCTCATGTGTGTTACGACAACTATACAGAAAAAGTCACATCTGTTTCTGAGAAAGTAATTTATAATTATAAACATTCTTACCCTTGAAAATTAGTCAAAGCAGCACATCCTGGTTAAACCTGAGTTATTAGTTAACTATTTGTATCAATGAAAATTGGTTTTCTGATGAACATACAATTTAAACTGCTATCAAATGTAGTTCTGTAAATTATAAATCTGAGGACAATGACACCTCGTTACAATCTTTCCTATATTTCATTTACATAATCTCTTTCTAACTTAATTTGTCTAAGGACGAATATATGAGAATAGTTGACGTTATCAAGGCAAAGATCACAGAATAGTTGACATAATCAAGGCAAAGACCACAAAACGTTTGACATTATCAAGGCAAAGTTCACAGAATGGGTGACGTTATCAAAGCAAAGATCACAGAATGGATTGACGTTATCAAGGCAAAGATCACAAAAAAGATGACGGTATCAAGGCAAAGATCACAGAATTGTTGACGTTATCAAGGCAAAAATCACAGAATGGGTGACGTTATCAAGGGAGAAATTACAGAATGGGTGACGTTATTAAGGCAAAGATCACCGAATGGCTGATGTTATCAAGACAAAGATCACAGAATGGGTGACGTTATCAAAGCAAAGATCACAGAATGGATTGACGTTATCAAGGCAAAGCTCACAAAATAGATGATGTTATCAATGCAAAGATCACAAAATGAGTGACATTATCAAGGCAAAGATCACAAAATAAGTTACGTTATCAAGGAAAAGTTTTCAGAAAGGCTGACGTTATCAAGGCAAAGATCACAGAGTTGTTGACGTTATCAAGGCAAAGATCACAAAATGAGTGACGTTATCAAGTCAAAGATCACAAAATGACTGACGTTATCAAGGCAAAGATCACAAAATGAGTTATGTTATTAAGACAAAGTTTTCAGAATAGCTGACGTTAGCAAGGCAAAGATCACAGAATGGGTGAGGTTATCAAGACAAAGATCACAAAATGGGTAACGTTATCAATGCAAAGATCACAGGATAGTTGACGTTATCAAGACAAATATCACAGAATGGAGTGGAGTGGAGTAATGGTGTTTTACGCCCCAGTCAAGAATCTTTCACTTATTTCGAGGCGGTCAGTTCTGGAATGGTGGAGGGAACCGGAGTGCCCGGAGAAAACCACCGACCTTCGGCAAGGAAACTGACAAACTTTCTCATACTAGGATATGTCCCGAGTGGGATTCGAACCCATGCGGTGAGAGGCACCGTGATCCGTAAGCGCGCGCTTTAGACCACCGAGGTCCCTATCACAGAATGGGTGACGTTATCAAGGCAAATATCAGAGAATGGCAGACGTTATCAAGACAAAGATCACAGATTGTGTGACGTTATCAAGGCAAATATCACAGATTGGGTAATGTTATCAAGGCAAATATAAATTTTGTCTGATCATTTTTTTTGTGTTTAATTTCCATCATATTTTCATTATTTGAATTATTATATACATTAAGAACTTTGTTTATAAACATGTAGATAGAGAAACATGTAGATAGACAAAATGGGGGAATAATGCTTAATAGACATTATATACAGTTTTATAAAAGGTTTATCAGTATAACAAAATAAATAAAGTCATAATAGATTTAATTCAGAAGACAGTTATACATTCATACATATCGTAATACAAATGGATGTAACAATAGAAATAGATTGATAAAACAATGACAAAATATAACATTGTATATAGGAGTTACATGAGGTAGTTGGTTACTGTAAGACCTAGATAAAACATTAACGTGATTAGATATTACTTTCTGTGACTTGAAAGCAATATAATTCTAGTAAATTATAGGGTATGGCACTTAAAATTCTCAGACATCCATTAAGTAAAAACAAACTCGTCTTTTTAAGTTAAAAAGAATAATGTATTGTTAACACAATCCACCATATACAGACAAACAGTAAATTATCTAACAGTAAGACTTTACAGATTGTTTTTTATGTTTTCTGTGTCACATTTGTCTTATCTGCTCGAATCGTAATTACATGTAACAGCTTGACCTATGTAAGTAAATAAAAAATATAGATGACCACTTAACATATATAACAAAGCATTTCTCGTTGACCAAAATAATCAATAAAGGCCAAGGATCCTTAGTTTATGCATATAACAATTGTTGCCCTGCAGGGACGTCCAAAATAAAAGTTGGTTAAAATCAGGAATTATGTAAAGAATGATTTTTTTTTGGATAAAAGTGAACCGCCCTTCTTTATATGTGTGTGTGTGTGTGTGTGTGTGTGTGTGTGTGTGTGTGTGTGTGTGCCTAATTGTAAATGTCTTAAGATACATCTTACAATTCAATGTTTAGGTCACACATTAGTGTCAGTTTTTTGGAATATACCTTTGTGTCAGTGTCTGGAATTACATCTCAGTGTAAGAATCTAGGGGTAGATCCTAGTATCTGGGATTTATCTTATTATCAGTGTCTTGGTTTTATCTTAATGTCAGTGTCTTGGGTTTATCTTAGTGTCAGTGTCTTGGGTTTATCTTAGTGTCAATCTGGGGTTATCTTAGTGTCGGTGTCTGGAGTTTATCTTAGTGTCAGTGTTTAGGATATAATTTAGTGTAAGTGTCTGGGGTCTATAATAGTGTTTAGGGTTTATCTTAGTGTCAGTTTCTAGGTTTTTCTCAGTATTAGTGTCTGAATTTATCCTTGTGTCAGTGTCTAGGATTTATCTCAGTGTCAGTGTCTTGGGTTTGTCTTAGTGAAAGTGTCTCGGATTCATCTTAATGTCAGTGTCTAAGGTTTTTCTTAGTGTCAGTGTTTAGGGTATCATTTAGTGTCAGTGTTTGGGGTTTATCCTAGTGTTAAGGGTTTATCTTATTGTCAATGTCTGGGGTTTTTCTTATTATCAATGTCTAGGGTTTACCCTAGTGTCAGTGTCTGGGGTTTTTCTTATAATCAATTTCTAGGGTTTACCTTAGTGTCAGTGTCTTGGGTTTAACTTGTTGTCAGTGTCTAGGGTTTATCTTAGTGTCAGTCTGGGGTTACCTTAGTGTCAGTGTCTTGGGTTTACCTAAGTCAGTGTCTTGGTTATATATTATTGTCATTGTTAAGGGTATCTTTTAGTGTCAGTGTCTGGGGTTTATCTAAGTGTCAGTGTTTTGGTTTATCTTAGTGTCAGTATTTACGGTTTATCTAAATGTCAGTGTTAAGGGTTAAACTTAGTGTCAGTGTCTTGGGTTTATCTTAGTATCAGTGTTTAGGGTATAATTTAGTGTCAGTGTCTGGGGTTTATCCCAGTGTTTTAGGTTTATCTTATTGTCAGTTTCTAGGTTTGTCTTAGTGTCAGTGTCAGAATTAATCCTTGTGTCAGTGTCTAGATTTTACCTAAGTGTCAGTTTCCGGGGTTATCTTAGTGTCATTGTCTAGGGTTTATTTAAATGTCAGTGTCTTGGGTTTATCTTAATATCGGTGTTTAGGGTATAATTTAGTGTCAGTGTCTGGGGTTTATCCCAGTGTTTTAGGTTTATCTTATTGTCAGTGTCTAGGTTTGTCTTAGTGTCAGTGTCAGAATTAATCCTTGTGTCAGTGTCTAGGGTTTATCTCCGTGTCAGTGTCTAGATTTTACCTAAGTGTCAGTGTCCGGGGTTATCTTAGTGTCAGTGTCTTGGGTTTATCTTAGTATCAGTGTTTAGGGTATAATTTAGGGTCAGTGTCTGGGGTTTATCCCAGTGTTTTAGGTTTATCTTAGTGTCAGTGTCTAGGGTTTATCTTAGTGTCAGTGTCTGGAGATTATCTAAGTATCAGTTTCTAGCGTTGATTTTAGTGTCAGGGTCTTGGGTTTATCTAAGATCAGTGTCTGGCGCTATTTTTGTGTCAGTGTCTGGGGTTACCTTGGTGTCAGTGTCTAGGGTTAATCTTAATGTCAGTGTCTGAAATTAATCTTAGTGTTAGTGTCTGAAATCAATCTTGGTGTCAGTGTCTAGGGTTTATCTAAGTGTCAGTGTCTGGGCTTTATCTTTATGTTAGTGTCTGGAATTAATCTTAGTGTCAGTGTCTAGGGTTTATCTAAGTGTCATTGTCTTGGGTTTATCCTAGTGTCACTGTGGAAGATTTATGTTAGTGCCAGTGTCTGGGGTTTATCTTAATATTAGTCTTGGGTTTATCTGAATGTCAGCATGAGAATGGCTATTAAACAGTGTCAGTATCTGGGACACACCCTACTCTCAGTATCTTTGGTATATCTTAGTGTCAATGTCTTGGATTTATCTAAGTGTAAATGCCTGGGATACACCTAAATGTCAGTGTCTTGAGTATAAATCCGTGTCAGTTTTTGGGGTATACGTTAGTGTCTTTGTCTGGGGAACATATTAATCTCACTGTCTGATGTTTATCCTTGAATTGCGCATAAAAGTCATTATTTAGGGTTCACCTTAGTCTAAGTGTCTAAGTTAATTAGGCATCAGCGCACATAAAAGTCATCGTCTGGGGTTACACCTTAGTGCCATTGACTGGGGACATGCTTAATCAAGGTTATAGGTATTGTTTTTGTTTAGAGTTTTTTTTAAATACACTTTATTGTCCATATTAGGGTACATTTAAATGCAAGTAAAGGTTCTGGTAACAAGTATGGTTTGGAAAATTGTCAGTTTTTGTGGAATAATTTATTTTCAGTGTCTTGGATATACACCATAGTTTCAATGTCCAGTTGTATCCTAGGGGTATAGCTTAGTGTCAGTGTGTCTGTGGTAAATCAGGATGATTCTGTTAATAAGTTCGGTATTTGGTCAGTGTCAAGGCTAGACTCTGAGTCACACCCCAGGGTTTCATCGTCTTGTTAACATGTTATTGTAACTGTCGGGGGTATACATTAGTACCACTGCCTGGCGGTACACTTTAGTATCAGTTCCGTAGGGTACACTTTAGTATCAGTGTCTGGCGGTACACTTTAGCTTTAGCATCAGTCTCTTTGGGCACACTTAAGCGTCTGTTTAACCGCAGTTCTTATTTTTGTATTTACAAAATACGATATAAGCCAGTTGACTGTGGGATTCAATGTGGCCATAAAATCAGCTAACACTACAACATTCGACGTTCCAGAACCTACCATTAGGTTAAATATTCCGATTAAACCAATGACGAGTAAAGGTCCCCAACAAATAAAAAAGCTTCCGTTTAGTGCCACCATTAACCGTAACTTACTCATTCTGTGCTCATAACTCATCCGGTTTTGGATAGTTGGTAACGCCCGACGATGTGATAAAGCTATTTGTGCCACCCGCGCATAAATAATAAAGTTGAAAACGACTAATAGAAAATACATAATAAATACAATCAAAATGTACGGTACTGGTAGCACATAATAAATAAAACATTTAGTACCAAGGTACCAATGGTTCCAGCCCAGTATAGGTAAAAGTCCGGTAATAATTGCCGTTAACCAGCACATTGAGATAAACAGCACCAGTCTATGTTTTGTTGATATCCGGAGACATTTTAATGGATACACAGTTGTCAAATACCTATCTAAAGACATAGAAAACAAATTCCAAATAGACGCTCCCACCAGCATTATTCCGAATGTCAGCCGTAAAAGACACGTGTACTTATAATGTCCAAGTCCTCCAGTCACGTGGTAAACGATTTTATACGGTATAACAAACATTCCAACAAGTAAATCTGAAACAGCCAAGTTTCCTATAAATGCAAAGGTTCGTCTTCTAAACTGTGAAAATCTAAAAAGCACTGTCAACAATAAAACATTACCAAACACTGCTGACATTGAGCTGAAGACGTAAAAAGCAATAAAATATACTTTATAATCTGTGTATAATGGCATTTCTGGGTGCATAATAATGGTGGATTTATTTACGCCTTTGGCTTCAAGACTTGTATTTGATATTGTAGGACACATTGTTCAAACAACAAAATAACACTAATTACTATTTTATCTGGTATCCACAATTATGACCGTTAATTTTGTCTAATTATCCTTTCCATCACGCAGTAATTGTCATCCATGAGCAAGAATACAGTTGTTTATAATTGTAATAATCCAGTTTTCTTTATCTTAGATAGATGGAGACAGATCGAAAACACAAACTAAAACTAAACTATTTTTGTTACAATTGTATGACATACTTCATAATAGTAATATATAGATATATCTTTCTTTAGTAATCCTAGCCTAGCGTTAAGCTTTCTTTCTTAGCGTTCACATTTCAAAGTAATTTCTATTCAGCATTTGACGGCATAATTGCAGTTTTAAGAAGTACAATATGTATTCAAACTATGCTTGACTTTGATCGATACAAGATGATTATTCTTATTTCCATTATCTCTATAGTTCTAACATTTACACCTTGTGAGACATTTTGTCCTACAAGATTTGATTTTACATTTCTTTGTCTCACCTACAATTGACGTGTGTTTGGTATCTGTTGTATGAGATTGATAAATTATATTCTAAAGCAATGTCCGTTTATGATGCTATTACTTTATGTTGACGATATTTTAACACTTACGTCTTAGAGACATCAGTTTTTTTTATCCATATGACTGGTTTTGTCCACTTGCTTACACTATATTGTTGACACTTTAAGCATCCAATAAAAAGGTAAAGACAAAAAGATCGGTATTATAAAATTGTGTAAGTCTCCTTTCAAATGGTGTCATGAAAACATCAAGGTTAAATCACAATTAAATTGTCCCATCGGTATATCGACTGGTTCATTTTTTTATATCATTCTGTTCCTGACACCTCGTTTAAATGAAGCCTTCACTGATTGATAATATCCTTGCTTTGTTTTGACATTCCAGAGTCTTAATTAAACTTTCTTTACAAAATATAACCATCGATATCCAATCAATATCAACTAGTACACATACTAGCATTTAAAAATCAAATGTAATTTGTAATATCGACTGATTTAAAAAAAAAAAAAAAAAAAAAAAAACAATAACGAACATGTTAATTAGCCGTTTTCTATGTATCTCATCTACATGAAACACGTCTTACGGAAAAACAATTTCTGAAGTATCATTAACATGTATGTGCTTCTAGAGAATTAAATTGGTGACATACATTCCGTGCTGTATCTGATTAAACTTTATTGGACTCCCGGAGATCATTCTACAACATTATCTTACCTTAATCAAATCATCTCGAACGACAGACATGAAAAATTAAGTATCAATGAGACTGACCAGCGAATTATTATTAATAATGAACGCTGCAAGTCAATATCTATTAATCACAACTGACCGTCACATTCTATATAAAGACCATAAATAATCTTATTTATAAAACCAACCTCTTCTTCGAGACCGCTAAAATTATTTTTTTTAAACAGAGATCATTTTATAAGTCAACTAACCTCTTTAGGAAAACAATTAAAATAAACATGTTTTATCAATATTCATGAAATAATAAAAAAAAATTATAACAGCTCATATCGATGAAAAGAATATGTTAAACTGGAAGATTATATATCGATATTATTTCTTATTTCATAGATCACTTATCCAATATGTGTAAAAGTATCCATCAAAACTTCACCCAAGTTGTAATGTTGTTTAACCTCTCATCATCAACTTTTCAGCTGATCGCGACGAAAGAAAAGTTGATTAATCATTAAGTTTTTTATGGTCATTCATATACAAACAAACAATGGGGCGTCTTTAAAGTGCTACCTCACAGAGTCAATATGCTACAGTAAAACATATCACTACCCAATTTACATTATAAGGACATCTCTTCATCCGAGTCCTATGCGAGAAATAAGTACATATACCCCAACTTTTATAATGCTATGGGAAACCGTCGGTTCGAACTCACAACTTCCCAACGTGAAAATTGTTTTATTAAGGTGTTACGTTGTGTACAACGTGTACATCTCCTTGAAGCATAACTGTGTTGTCTTTTTTTTTTCAAGTGTTATGACTAGTTACCGATATATATATATATATATATATATATATATATATATATATATATATATATATATATATATATATATATATATATATATATAAAAGAGCATCGTACAGAAACTCGGTTTTTCGTTATTGAATTAAAAACTACACAGACAAAAAAAAAATAAATTTAAAATTCAATATTTTATATTTCTTTCTTGAATTCATTTGGTTAAGAATTTATATCACTTTATATACACGATAAATTTTAATTTTGGCTGATGGTTTTCTGATTTCTTCTTTGTGAACATGTCTTTCTCTCGTTCTTGATTTGGTATTTTAACTCTGACGTTGGATTACATCTTTCAGTGAGTAAAATCCCCACTTTCTTTCCGAGGAGAATCTTGATGGTTTAATCCAACCGAATCCTAAGTCACCCATTACTAGCTTATGGTGAATTTCTTTGCCTGTAATAAGCATAACAAAGAGAAGAAATGAAATAGAATATTGCGTTAAACTCTAAGATAATGTATTGATAGTAACAGGAAGGAATTAGCTAATGTATTGAGAAAGAAGACCATCATTCAGTATCGATGAACAATATGATTGTACACTATACATATTGAGTAATCGTATTTTACGCCCCAGTCATCATTCTGTTGCTTATAATGAGGCGGGCTGGAATGTTGGAGAAATCCACCAAATCGACAATAGAAATGACAAGCGTATAACGAGGATCTGCCCGATTGGATTCGAACCTAGGGACCGTTAGGCGTTGTACATAATTCGTAAGTTGACGTTTAGACCACGCTACTATTGAGGCTTTCATGCAATTATTCATTCGGATGTTTATTGCTCTAAAAGGAACCAATGGACACTATAAATGTCATGATTCAATGATCGGTGCCGTATAAACCCGGGATTGGCATGAATACTTGTAAGACTCTGTCTGTCATATATTTTTGGTCAGCACTGCTAAGGTATAACCTAAGTGGTTTATAATTTTATTTTGCTCAGTTTACTTTCATTGTGTCTGTAGTTTTTACTTAATTTGATACAAAATCTAGAAAACGTAGTTTCTTACAATGTATTACAATGTATAAGTCATGTACCTTGTGTTTTATCTAAGAATGAACCCGGTATTGGTTTCTTATGATGATCTGCCATCAATCTTGTACCATCTGTAACTATACCACATTGTAATTTCTTTATGCCTGAAATTAAATAAAATTAATATTCTATAATAGAAAAAACACTTTGTAGATACAAATTCAAACTTAACAACATGCAATGCAACCGAGAATAGAAACAACAATCCACATGAAAGAAAGAAAGTAGACAACTAATTATAGATGATATTAAATGAAAAAGTATATAAACCATATATTTTTCGGCTAGCGATAAATTGTACTATAAACGACCAAGATACCAGGGCTGCATTAATCAAAATTACCAGCACTCCGCGCGTGATTTTTATTTAAAACATTTTGCATTATACCCGAGTTTGCTGAGCTACAATCGAGATGCTTTAAATACAGCAACTTACATTCCATGGTATCTGCTGTCTTTATTCCACAAGTATTCTTTTCATAGTGTGTTGATTCAACTGTTTTTCCCATCAAAAATCCATCAAAATTTGTGATATTATTCATAAAGTCAAATTTCTGAAATAAAATAAAATTGCTTTAAAATATGCAAACATAATATGTTCTCTTGTTACAAAAATGTAAATGAACATATGCTTGTAAACTTTATTGAATACATTAACAAAATTTTGTGTATTCTATAAAAGCAAATAAATCTATAAAAAGACATTATTTGCTATTGTTTCAAAGTATTATTTTTTTTTAAATATGTATATGCATTTTGACACCTTTTTCGATACATTTATACATGTATATGAAACCGTAAAACAAAACAGTGGATTTTTTTTATTCTGATATTAGAATATACATGTACATATTTATTGAGAATTATAATACATTGTATAATTGTAACTTACCAGGCTTTCTGCTTTGTTCATCTTATATCTGTATTCTGTGCTGCTACTTTCCATCAAATCACTTATAATTCTGTCAAAGTTGTACGACATTTTCCTGATGTTGTGGTGCATTTCTAGTTCACTAAAAAGAAATTTCTTGCGTATTTTTATTAATCCGAAACAGATAACAAGAGTTATGGTACTAATTACTTAACTTTGATACACAATTTGCCAATATTGATTTCATTAGCTATTCAAAAGGACAAATTGTCATTTTAAGTAAGCGACAGGGATGACAAAAATGTACTTTAAAATCATACATTGAATATCGCAATATTTAATGGGAAAGGCAAATGATCTATTAATCGTAAGATGTCAAATTGAGTTAGTTTACAATATCTTTATCTTTCATTTATTTTTTGTTTTAAGATTGACTGTGCATACAATAAATATGGAAAAGTAAAGAAATGTTAAAAATTGATTTGACAAAATTTGCATGGATCAATTTCTTCAGTGTCAAGTATTTTGTAATGACATATTTTTCTTCTATTTACAATGTATTATTTATTTATTTATTTATCTATCTATCTATCTATCTATCTATCTATCTATCTATCTATCTATCTATCTATCTATCTATCTATCTATCTATCTAAATCTACTGACCTCTTCTGAGGTATACATTTCACTTCATGGATTTTTATCAGTTGTGCCATGGCTTTGGTTAGTTTGATCCTCAATGCCTCTTCTATAGTCGTGTAGATTTTCTTTTGTACCTATAACAAATAATATCGTAGGTAAAACTTTAAAAATGCCTGTGGAAAGTAGCTAAAACATAGTAAGTGACAACATGGAACATAAACAGACAAGAAAAAAAATATTGAAAAAATAATAAAAATAAGAACTATGGAGATATTAATAGCTGCTTCATAAAAATCGATTCTAGCTGTCATAGATAGACAATGCATTTATGACAATATGCAATGGCAAGTATTTTGTGTTTTGTAAATTCTGAATTACGAACAAAGTATTTTTTTTAAGTCGGCCATAAATTCTTAATATAACAAGCATTCTGACTCGGAGTA
This sequence comes from Tegillarca granosa, assembly GCA_029721355.1. Taxonomy (NCBI): domain Eukaryota; kingdom Metazoa; phylum Mollusca; class Bivalvia; order Arcoida; family Arcidae; genus Tegillarca; species Tegillarca granosa. Next base: position 53,039,278 of record CM056594.1, on the reverse strand, counting down.
TTGCAAAACAATACATAGTCTCCTACCGGTCGCATATTTCACTTAACCCAAAGTTTTAGGTAAAATGTACCTTATTATATGGTAAAAAGATTTATAGTTATAAATTATACATGTTGTTCAAGATGGCAGATGGAAACGAAACATAAACTTGATCTGTAACTTATCATGGTAGAGTCATATACCAAACATTAGTTCCATTTCTGCAAGCGTGTAGAAAAAAAGTGCGAAAAACTAAAATTTCTGTGAATTTTCAAAGATCAAAGGGTCATAACTCCGGTAAAAATTAGCAGATGGAAACGAAACGTGAACTTGATCTGTTACTTATCATGGTAGACTCATATACCAAAAATCAGTTCATTATCAAAAAACATTTAGAAAAAAAGAGCGGAAAACTGAAATTTCAGTGAATTTTCAAAGTTCAAAGGGCCATAACTCATGTAAAAATTTGCGGACCAGAATGAAACACTAACTTGATCTGCAACTCATCATGGTAGAGTCACATACCAAAGATTAGTGCCGTTTCTGCAAGCGTGTAGAAAAAAAGTGAAGGAAACTGAAATTTCTGTGAATTTTCAAAGATCAAAGGGCCATAACTCCGGTAAAAATTAGCAAAGGGAAACGAAACGTGAACTTGATCTGTAACTCATCATGGAAGACTCATATACTAAAAAATAGTTCATTATCTAAAAGCGTGTAGAAAAAAAGTGCGAAAAACTAAAATTTTTGTGAATTTTCAAAGATCAAAGGGTCATAACTCCGGTAAAAATTAGCAGATGGAAACGAAACGTTAAGTTGATCTGTAACTCATCATGGTATACTCATATACCAAAAATCAGTTCATTATCTAAAAGCATTTAGAAAAAAAGTGTAGAAAACTGAGTTGACAGACGGACGGACGGACGGACAGACAGACAGAGTGCAAACCTATAGTCCCCTTCGGCTTTCGCCGGTAGGGGACTGATAATGAAAAATGCATGGGTTCTTTGATAATTATTTCCAGCCGGCATTTTTTATATTTACCTTTTTCATTTCAACTTCTAAAGTAGCTTTTTTCTCCATTGTAACATTGTACCGTTTTAATGCATCAAATCCCATTATTCTGAAGGCCTTTTTGTAAGCATTTAATCTGATATCTGTTTTGTTTATCACATTTAACTTTATATCTTCTTGTTTTGTAAGTGCTGTCTCCACGTTACCATAGAAACGTTTTCTGATGGACCTTTCTCTGTTATGTACACTTTCTTTTAAAGAGTTAAAAGTCTGAAAAATAGAGCCTGATTAAATCATCTCTAAACAACAATCAAGTTTACTTCAAAAACCGAAATCAGAAAAATACAGACTTTGTGTGGATAGAGGTTTTTTTTTTAAAAAAAAAAATAGTCAAATAGGTTGAAAGAGGGTATGTTTCTAAATATATGCAATTTTCAACAATTGTTGGACATATTTCGACTATAGCATGAAGACAAAAGGGAAAAATGAATAAATTTAACAGAATCCAACCCCCCTCTTTCTCTAACATTTTACCAGCGAGATATATTATTTTCAATAGCTTGATTGAGGTTAAGAAAGATATTTCAATATTTGTACAAAACAAAAAATTCCCGTATTTCAGAGCTAAAATTGGACTTGATGGTATTTACAACGTACATATATAAATATATATCTACTGCGAAAGTCAAACCCTGGTAACAGGATTTTGATTGAACCTTTTCTTTCATCCTGTCCAAATCATCTCTTTAATATTGAACGGACAATTTAATTATCTCAATCAGGAAACTTTACCTTTCTATCCCTCTCCATTTTGTCTATATATTGTGTGTGTTTCTGTATCATTCCTCTAAGTTTTACATTGAGATCATGAATGTATTCTTTTGTATTGCTGTCAAAACTGAAATAGAAATATAAATAAGAGTCCAAAACCATATTGTTGAAAACAGGATAAAATCACATGAATATTCTTTGTTCAAGTTAAAACCAAACCCAATCCTAAATACTTATCATTTAGGCTTTTTCGACTCGCAAATTGACTCTAGTTGATATAATGTACCACGTGAGATTTTAAGTCAAGTATTTATTCAGTTATTATATTATATATCGAGTCGACGCTAACAGTTGTTTAGATGGTTATGGATTATATCTATGCAATTTGGACAAAGAGTACAAGTAGTAAGGCTAGTGGTGGTGCTGTTAGCTCGGTTTTAGACTGATGGTTTACCTGGGGAAGCTAAGGTACTTCTGTGGTGTACTACAGGTGGTCTTAACATACGAATATTTACATTTTAAAAAGTTACAATTCAAAATGAACAGATAATTAAATATAGAATTTAGATTGTTTTAAACTTCAAACAAAATGAAAATCAAATCTGGGTCCACCTCCACAATCATTTCTTAACTAGAATTTTCCGAAACTTAATTTTAACAAATATTTTTATGGTATTACGATTCAATGTTTGGGCAAATAAGAATTCAGATGTCCTAAGCTTGCAATGGTTTCCTAAATGGCAACTTTATGATTTATAAGTAATTTGATCGTCTTTTAAATTCGTCCGATTTCAGTTGATGTGATTTGTAAGTTAAGGGATGTTTGTGAAATGGATGCGGTTGGAGGGCGAATGGTATTAAATAAACACAAATTCAATTTTAAATAATAATAATAATCATTATAATAATTATAATAATAATAATAATAATAATAATAATAATAATTAATGTCGCTAAAATAAGACCCCTGCTGCGCATGCAATAACCTAACAACACTTACACACTGGTGTTCATATATTCCTCTGCATCTTTCTCGTCAATTTTAACGACAGATTTATCAGGATCCTGTGTCAAATACTTCGAGTGTACAGCAAATATGGTGTCCCTCAGGAGGTTCAAACAATGTAGGATGCAAGGATGAACTAAAATTAAAAATACAAGATAACATTGGTTTTAACACAATAGGTAATTCATAATCTCTCCGTTTCAAAACAAAAGAACTGGTGTTGGTTTTGCGTTTTAATAACAATTTTATCTGTGCTAAAACTTTAGAACTATCCGTCCTGAAAGCATAAATAATTCAAAGCTACGTTTCGCCTTAATTTTATTGATTTATTTATTATTTTAATTATTGTTTATAAACATTAAATAAACCCATTAGCATATTATTATCACGAACTTTTATTAAAAACCAAATTGTCATTTAAAATTAACGAGAATCGCCTGCATTTAAAAATTACCTCCATTTGGCTTCTTGTATATTTCGACAAGTCGTTTAGTTATGATAGTTGCCGCTACTTTAATATTTGTTCCATCACCGCCTCCTTTCATTAATTGAAAACGAAGTGTTCTTGTACCGCCTAGGAATGATTCTAAGCTGGAAAAACACAAGAAAATTATGTGACGAGAGAGAGAGAGAGAGAGAGAGAGAGAGAGAGAGAGAGAGAGAGAGAGAGAGAGAGAGAGAGAGAGATGCTTTGAGCTTAAAGTTGCATCATGAAGCATTATCTAACATCTTGGTGTAAATCCATACCTCGTTGAAGAAATTGAAACGACTGACAAACCGAAATTATGTTTACTTACTATCCAAATTGTTGGTCCAAAAAGCTAAAATTTGGAATGACCAAATAATCCATATTTCTTGTTTAAGCCCACAGTTTCCTGTTAGTTTACACAACCAGAAATCAAAAAGCGTCTACACTCTACGAAAATTTTTGCAAAACTGACCCTTGACAGCATCCGTAGCCAAGTGACGTCATAAAGCCTAAAAATGACCAATCGGAACGCACTCAAATGCATCCCAAAATCCATTGCGCAATCAAGATCTGTTGAATGATTATTTCACTGTAAATATTATTATTATTATTATTATTATTATTATTATTATTATTATTATTATTATTATTATTATTATTATTATTATTATATTTGTTACTTATTAATTTCTCAGTTAACCTGTTGCGGCATTTTCATTAGTTTTGATTTTTTCCGTTTTACCAGTTATTTTTCCGCAATACTAGATATGTCAATTATTATGTAAGTGGTTTGCCCGACAATTTTTTTTTGTAAGTCCCACACCTAATTATCTATTTTCTAAACTGTTGATTGTCACATAAACCGGTCGAAAATCTTTTTCCGTTAGAGTTCATTAGTTAACTGTTGAGATTTAAAAAAATGAACCAAAAAAGAACGCAACTCTTCATGAAACGGGAAAACGGTCTATTTTAACATCATTTCACAGGTTTCATTTTCCAAACGTAGCTTTGCTTAGCACAAATATTTCTATTTAGATATTTACGGTAAACTTACTTGAATTGACTTTTCGACCTTAAATTTAAATTCAAATCGACAAATTTTAAGTCTTATTTTGCAAGAATTTTTTTTTTTTTTTTTTTTTTTTTTCAATTTACAATTTTTGGTAAAATTTCTTTTTACTAAAAATGATGTTTTCTTGTCCGACTTTTCTGTTTCGTAGAATTGCAGAATAGATATTAACAGATGATTAGGAAGTCCGGTATACCTAATAAAGCTTATGTCATATAAAAAGTGTCAAAAATATTATTTTGAGATAAAAATTCTGATGAGAAACACGGTAATGATTTGAACGAATACTAAGCGCATGTAGAAATTGCTTTTTTGAATAAAGTAATTAAAGTCATCTCATACAACTGGTCATAAACTGCTAAAACCGTACAAAACGAGCTTTAAAGAACATTTCCTATCAAACATGGAGAAATTATAGATAATCACTTCAATGTTTTTTTTCTTTCAGAGTAAGTTAAAATAATGTGGGATTAGTATCAAACCATAGGGCTAACAATGGACTTTTTTAATCATGAGTAATTTGTCATTTGCTACTTTTGAATTTTTATGAAATTTTGGGCAATAAACTTAATGCTTATTTGGTAACACTAGTCGCATATATCAGTACTTAAAAATACATACCATGTTGTTGCTAGGCGATTGTTTCTTCTTCTAGGTCGTTTCTTAAAGGAAAAAGGTCTATTTGATTGTAAAATGATGTCAACAGTAAATGGAATGTATTTACCCTATCGTTTTCAGTCACAATTAGTTCTCAAGGAATTAAGAAATATAATTAGAGTAATAAAAATGTTGTACAGAATTTACAAGAAATAGCTTGGTTTTATTTCATTTTATTAATTTTTTTTTCATATAATAAATTCTTACACTGCGGAAGCCGGAAAAGATGGATCCATACTTTTTAAGGTTATATATTAGAATACTAGAGCCTAAAAACACGTTGTGCTGAAAATAATGTCATTAAAGACAATTAAAATTTATGAATTTATCAATATTTATATATATATATATATATATATTACTCACTTTAATCAAAGGATAAAGACTTACAAAAATGAAATATTTTAATGAAGGAACCCGAATAAGATTGTAACGTATATCACCAAGATTCAAGATTCTTCATTACACTCTGCACCACGGAGGTGTTATTAAAGGTTAAACTATACAACATATACATATATACAATGACAGTACACATAATACATAAATCAAGTTTGATTTTTGACAATTTCTCTACAAAATAAATATAATCACATGTATATACTTATTGTGAGAAAATCATAAATAAAGTCACTAGTAATATGTTCGATACTTAAGTGTAATATTTTAAGCCATCTTTTATAAACTTACATAAATTTAAAAATTCTATCCTGTTTGTACTATTCAATAAGTATTGTAATTTTAGAATATTTGGTCTTACATATTATTTTTTCTTTATCTATCTTATTCTTTTTTAAGAAACTACAATCCAATAAAAATGAAATTCGTCTCCTGTTTTATCAGAATTACAAAGAGTACATATTCTGTCATTCCTATCTACATTAACCCACCTACCCTTTTCAATTGGAAGCAAATGATTAGATGTACAAAATCTAGCAAATATGTATCTTAAATTAAAAGGTAAAATTTTCAAATATTTTTCTAAGCCAAAATCTACTTTATATATTCTATAAAACACAGCCTTGCTTGAGTTCTGAATTTGAGAGTACCATGTTTATAAAAACTGGTCATTAAGTTTAAATTCAACAGCTTTACATAACAAATTTTTGTTTATGTTAAGTGCTTGACTATTCCAAATATTACAAAACCCAGTATTGTTTAACAAATTTTTGATTTCTGTTATCCATGACATATTTTTACCCTTATTGTTAATGAACAAAAGTGTTTTGTAGATAGAGTTTGACAATTTATCTTCACAAAGTAGTAGCTGATATCAAAATGACAACATTCTTTTTGAGATCTGTATATAAATCGGGTATCTACCTAGCTCACCATAAACCATATAACTTGGCGTGTTATTTTTCATAATCAGAATTCTTTTACAAAATTATAGATGAAGAGTTTCAAAAAGCTTTATATTCTCAAATCCCTAAACTTCACACCCATATAACATAATTGGTAAAACTAAGTGATCAAATAATCCTAATTGACAATCTTTCGGTAATTGTAGATTATTGATTTTTTTTGTAAACTCCATAAAGTGCCTTATTTGCTTGATCCAATAATCTTTTCCTAGCTTTAAAAAATTTATTGTTAGAGTTAAACAAAATTCCTAGATAACAATTAACATCAGTATATTCTAATGAAAAGTTATCAAACATTACTTTAGGCAAGTGTTATGGCTTTCTTCTGGAGAATACCATAACCTTTGTTTTGAAAATGTTTACTTCTAACTTCTAGATTCTACAATACTGAATAAAAACAATAGCGCATGTTGAAGATCATTAGCATTTTCTGCAAAAATTACAGTATCATCAGCATTGAGAAGCAACAAAATTTTTAAAAATATGTCAAGATATATAGCCTATTTCAAAAATACACTCAAGACCTTTACAACCTTTAGACAATAGAAAGTCTTCTAAATTATTTATAAAAATTTAAAATAAGAGAGGAGACAGATTTTCTCCTTGTCTAACACCAATCTCACAAGAAAAATACTCTGATTTATTGTTGCCTTCAATAACACAAGATTTATCACACTATACATATTTTTAACAATGTTAAAACATTTACCGTTAATATAACATATTCTTAACTTATACCATAATCCATTTCTCCATACTTTATCGAAAGCTTTTTTGAAATCTATAAAAACACAGAAAAGTTTCTTTCTAGAAGCAAATAGAGTTTCTATTATACCATATAAAACAAAAATATTATCAACAGTAGAATAAGACTGGCGAAAACCCGCTTGTGCCCTGGTAAGTACATTTTCATTTTCTACATAATAATGAAGGCGGTCATTAATAATAGAAGTAAACAGTTTTCCGAAACAACATAAAATAGTAATGCCTTTATAATTATCTGGGCTTTTTAATCTCCACTGTTCTTGTACATAGGCTTAATGGAGCCTATTACCCATTCATCAGGAATTATACCAGTATCTAAAATAAAGTTAAACAAAAGTAGATAAACTGGAAACATTTTATTAAGAGTAGACTTAATATATTCGTTTAACACACCGTCAGTACCAGATGATTTACCTTTTTTTTTTTTTTTTTAACTTTCTAACATTTTCAATAATTTCTTTTTCAGTTATTTCACAATGAATATTAACATTATCTACATCGTCAAATTCATTTAAATCCAGCTCGTCTTTGCGAGAATTGTGAGCGTCAAAAGAGTTTAATTTTTTTAAATATTCATAAAATTCATCTAAATCAATATTGTCATTTTACTTGGTAATTACATTTTTATTTAAAACTTTCCAGTAATCCTTTGGATTAGTGGTACGTATACTGTTTAATTTAAGTTCTAATTTTCTTTTATAAATGCCATTGTGTTTACAAAGTGTAAAGTGTCTTTTGTAAGATTTACAAGCTGTGTTCATACTTTTCTTTGCAAGATCGGTTTTAATATTTACAAAATGTTTCTTAGCTTTAAGATATGGCTTCCTCTTTTGAGAACACTGGTTACCAAACCAAGGAAGATTTCTCTTTTTCTTGCAATTATTCTTTCAAAACCAAAAGATTTCTTAGCAGAATTAGAAAACATGTTAGATATTTTCTTAACAACGGTATTTACAAATAACCTTTTGTTCGTCTCATTATTAACTGACTGAAATTCATTTACAATATCTACAATATCATCATCAAACACATTATGTTCAAAAGCTTCAGATATCTAACAGGAATTGTGACACATTCTGTATTATTTACAACACTTTCTGTTATAGAACATTTTAACTTTAAAGTAATCAGGCAGTGTATATCAGAGGACATCTTATTCATCTCTAGAACTACAAAATCATATATAACCTTAAAGAGTTCAGGGGAGCAAACCGCATAATCAATCAGACTTACACCCTTCGATGTCCCTTTACCTATATCATTATCCAGTTCCCTATGTAATCTATACCATCTATACAGCATAATCTACCAGCTCTAGGTCGTTAGTCTTTTTACACTTTCTTAACTAATTGACTCTACATCTCTTGTTTTGTGTAATACACAAAAACAACTGATCTTTATTTTCCGTGACAGTAAAATTAAGTCTAGAGTCGATGAAAATTTGACGACCGTGGTCAGCATTCATCCATCTCAATTAAACGAAAGGAAATTGTTTTTGGCCATCTTAATATACTTGTAATTGGAAATAATATTTGTTTAAAATCTGCTATTTAAAGCTACATTAGACTAGAGTGGTTTAGAGTGGTTGTTTACAATATACAAAACATATTGTTTATAAAATGATTACAACTCAGCGACGTTCGGATAGAGTATTGTACAAAATATCTATTCGTATAGAAAATAAATAATCAAACTTTGTAATTAAACACCTAGCTTAAATATAAACATTAATTAATACATGCGAAAATTTTCACAGTTTCGAATATGACATTTATTAAATTTTGAATATTTTATTTTTAGAAAACTTGTTGTATAATACAATTTTTATACTAGGGTGTAACAATCAAAGCAGAGTACTGTTATTAGTGTATTTCTTTGGTTTCTAGCCAGGAAAACATAGTATACATAAACAAAACCCAATAAATGTTCATCCAGAGTAGGAATTCTCAATGTGAGTATATCTTGTCTAGTCAGGAAAACATGATACACATAAACAAAACCCCATAAATGTTCACCCAGAGTCGGAATTCTCAATGTGAGTGTATCTTTTCTAGTCAGGAAAACATGATACACATAAACAAAACACCATAAATGTTCATCCAGAGTAAGAATTCTCAATGTGAGTGTATCTTGTCTAGTCAGGAAAACATGATACACATAAACAAAACCCCATAAAGTGTTCATCCACAGTCGGAATTCTCAATGTGAGTGTATCTTGTCTAGTCAGGAAAGATGATACACATAAACAAAACCCCATAAATGTTCATCCAGAGTAGGAATTCTCAATGTGAGTGTATCTTATCTAGTCAGGAAAACATGATACACATAAACAAAACCCCATAAATGTTCATCCAGAGTAGGAATTCTCAATGTGAGTGTATCTTGTCTAGTCAGGAAAACATGATACACATAAACAAAACCAAATAAATGTTCATCCAGAGTAGGAATTCTCAATGTGAGTGTATCTTATCTAGTCAGGAAAACATAATACACATAAACAAAACCCATAAATGTTCATCCAGAGTCGGAATTCTCAATGTGAGTGTATCTTGTCTAGTCAGGAAAACATGATACACATAAACAAAACCCAATAAATGTTCATCCAGAGTAGGAATTCTCAATGTGAGTGTATCTTATTTAGTCAGGAAAACATGATACACATAAACAAAACCAAATAAATGTTCATCCAGAGTAGGGATTCTCAATGTGAGTGTATCTTATCTAGTCAGGAAAACATGATACACATAAACAAAACCCCATAAATGTTCATCCAGAGTCGGAATTCTCAATGTGAGTGTATCTTGTCAAGTCAGGAAAGATGATACACATAAACAAAACCCCATAAATGTTCATCCAGAGTCGGAATTCTCAATGTGAGTGTATCTTATCTAGTCAGGAAAACATGATACACATAAACAAAACCCCATAAATGTTCATCCAGAGTAGGAATTCTCAATGTGAGTGTATCTTGTCTAGTCAGGAAAACATGATACACATAAACAAAACCTAATAAATGTTCATCCAGAGTAGGAATTCTCAATGTGAGTGTATCTTATTTAGTCAGGAAAACATGATACACATAAACAAAACCAAATAAATGTTCATCCAGAGTAGGAATTCTCAATGTGAGTGTATCTTGTCTAGTCAGGAAAACATGATACACATAAACAAACCCCATAAATGTTCATCCAGATTCGGAATTCTCAATGTGAGTGTATCTTGTCAAGTCAGGAAAGATGATACACATAAACAAAACCCCATAAATGTTCATCCAGAGTAGGAATTCTCAATGTGAGTGTATCTTGTCTAGTCAGGAAAACATGATACACATAAACAAAACCCCATAAATGTTCATCCAGAGTCGGAATTCTCAATGTGAGTGTATCTTGTCTAGTCAGGAAAACATGATACACATAAACAAAACCCAAAAAATGTTCATCCAGAGTAGGAATTCTCAATGTGAGTGTATCTTATCTAGTCAGGAAAACATGATACACATAAACAAAACCCAATAAATGTTCATCCAGAGTAGGAATTCTCAATGTGAGTGTATCTTATTTAGTCAGGAAAACATGATACACATAAACAAAACCAAATAAATGTTCATCCAGAGTAGGAATTCTCAATGTGAGTGTATCTTATCTAGTCAGGAAAACATGATACACATAAACAAAACCCCATAAATGTTCATCCAGAGTCGGAATTCTCAATGTGAGTGTATCTTGTCTAGTCAGGAAAACATGATACACATAAACAAAACCCCATAAATGTTCATCCAGAGTAGGAATTCCCAATGTGAATGTATCTTGTCTAGGTAGGAAAACATGATACACATAAACAAAACACCATAAATGTTCATCCAGAGTAAGAATTCTCAATGTGAATGTATCTTGTCTAGGTAGGAAAACATGATACACATAAACAAAACCCCATAAATGTTCATCCAGAGTCGGAATTCTCAATGTGAGTGTATCTTGTCTAGGTAGGAAAACATGATACACATAAACAAAACCCCATAAATGTTCATCCAGAGTAGGAATTCTCAATGTGAGTGTATCTTGTCTAGGTAGGAAAACATGATACACATAAACAAAACCCCATAAATGTTCATCCAGAGTCGGAATTCTCAATGTGAGTGTATCTTGTCTAGTCAGGAAAACATGATACACATAAACAAAACCCCATAATTGTTTAGTTGTGGTTAAAGTGATATTGGAAATTTCCGACATTGGACTCGCACTGGAAAGAATGTCCGTGTCTATGACTACAGAGAATGTTTGTGTCTATGTTCAGTTGTGATTAATTGATTAAAATGATATTGGAAATCTCCGACTTTGAACTGGCACTGGGGAAAATGTTTGTGTCTATGTCTAGTTGTTGTTAAAATGATATTGGAAATTTCCGACTTTGGACAACCACGGGAGAGAATGTTTGTGTCTATGCTCAGTTGTGGTTTAAGTGATATTGTAAATCGCACTCTTTACAAGTGTTTTACAACCAGTGTTTGAAAAATACAGACACCCTTCTAAAATTAAAGTAAGCATGTTTTTACTGCAAAACAGTGATCCACCACCCTTTGGTTTTCGAATTTTTAAAAATTAAGAAAAAAATTTAAATCATTTTTATCAATTTTACTTAAAAATTGGATAAAATACTACAGAGAGGCAAACTATAAGTCAGATTATACATCATAAAAAAGTACTAAGCTTTAAGAACGGGTGATGGTAGATTTTTTTAAACGCAAGACCGATTAACACAGTGGTGAGAGGTATATAAGTCACCATTAACCTCTGTACAGCTATCGATTGCTTTCGGATGAGCTTCATTCGTCATTATTACCACTAACAAAATAATAAACGTGTGTTGATGATAACACTTAGCTTTGGTTTTAGTAAAACAAACGTTTAGTTTGAATTCTAAAACAGATGATATAAACACAATATTACTGTTCCGTTACCCAAACAACTGGGTAAAAACATACTAACAATACATAGTACTAGACATTTAACGTGAAACACAGACATACCAGTCCATGTACAAATCACAATCCCAGAGTAAAACTTTGTAAACCGGCTAATTTAGTTAAACATGTGAACTTTCACCGGGAAAATGAGACCTGTTGCTCCGGAAGGGTAGCATCTTTTGATTATCTAGATACACCCACCACGTGCGAAAACAACATGACATTTCTGAATGTGAAAGTAAATGAACCAAACATAACAGTAACTTCAAAATGAAGACTCAATACGTACAACTGATCCGATACTTTCTTTTCTAGATCTACACTGATAAGTATGATCATAGGCTGTTCTAATTGTTTTGTTTTTTATCAAAAGTATGATCCAGTTGATACCAGAATTCAACAAAGAAAACGTCTGTCCAAAGAGCTGTGCTATTATTAATGTACGGTTTATATATCCGCTGAGAAGAATGATTGATATAACAATTACATTTGGTAACCAACACATTATGAAAACTCCATTTATTATTAACATTACTTTGATTCTGTTAAGGTCACGTGATATATGTCTATGATATTGAATTCTTTTGTGTTTAACATCAGTGTTTTTCACGTGGTTTAATGCATTCCTTGCTACAATGATGTACATAACTGAACTTGTCATAAGTAAAATAAAATAAATCACGGCAAGCGAAAATGTAAATGTTTTAGGTAAAACATCCGGGAAAAAGCATGCTACTTCATCAGTCCATGTGTTCACCCCAAATAAGGGCAACGTTCCCATAATCAAAGATATTGTCCAGCACATTATGACCATACCAACAGCACGACATTTAGTATAATATTTTGCGTGTTTCAGAGGATGAGCCACTGCAATATATCTTTCAAAAGACATACAGAATAGGCTTGAAATAGAAGCTCCAACAAATGTAATTGGTAAAACCATTTTTAAAATACAGGTATATTTATGACTTCCGATCTCTTCTACTGAAATACTAACAGCTTTGTATGGCATAACCAATAGACCCACCAACAAATCCGATACACTTATATTTCCAATGAATAAGTACATTCTAGTTCTTAATCTAGTATTTTTTAAAATAACCGTCAACAACAAGATATTTCCTACTACTGCTAAACTGGAACAAACGATGTAGAATCCAATAAAGTACCATCTATAATCATGATAAAAGTCTACCCCAAACGTCTCTCTATCGCCGGTAAAATTGTCGAATACTCCGTCAGAAATTTTGTTATTTCCCCCCATGTTGTTTCCCCTTTGTTTATAAATACCAAATAATAAATTATGAAAAATTAAAAGACATTTTCGAAAAAACAATAGTTTCTGTCCTTTGAGTTGAATTTAGAAATGCTAACTTTTATGCTAAGCAATTTACATTGTTTAAGTGATCGTTGAGTGGAAATTAACCAGAAACTTAACTTCAGGCTCCGATTATAAAGCTTCAATATTTTATCGGTTATTTTGACGCAGGTATTCGTAAATTTTTAAATCAAATGCTCATTGTTTCAACTCAAATTAATCATTTTAACTGTCAAATCAATTTAAGATAAGAATCAATGGTATTTTATTGATGGAGCACATCGAATCCATCTCATCCGTAACGAAATGACTGCAAGATAAATTAAACCTATTCGTAAATGAATATAGATATAAAATGACGGTTTAGAATATCGCTGTATTCCCTGCTTTTTCCCTTCTGTTGCTATGTAAAAGTATAGTTTACTTGTTTGGATGATGTTTATTGTGTAGATAATTGCTGATTGTTTGTAGAAACAAACGGGATATTGTTTAATCTGCATTTTTTACTAACTTAATGAAATGGTATTTTTTTCATTTTAGCTCACTTGGCTGGAAGCCAGCGTGGGCTTATGGCATGCCGAAGAATGTGTATGTGCGTTCGTGTGTCCGTCCATGTGTGCATGTGTGCCTGCGTGTGGAACTAACGTTTTTGAAATAGTCTCTGAAACACATGCAATTTTCACCAAACTTGGCCGGATGCATTATATAGTGGTGGCTTTACAAGTTTGTACTATTGGGTGCCATGGGTTCAGAAAGTAGGGCACGGCGACCTACATTTGAAAAAAAAACTATAAATATCTTCTTCTCTGAAACTAAAAGCGGTAGACAACATCTTCTCTAGAATTTTAATTAGAAATAATATTTTTGATTCAGAATACTTAGATTTTGAAGTAGCTTGAAAACTTTTAGTTTTTTGTATATGCATGTATATCAGAATATTGTTGATATTGATAATACGATATATGGTCCAAGGTCATAGCTGCATAAAAAAACTGAATTTGTTAATTATCTTGAAAACTGTAAACGTTTTGTATTGACATCTGTATTAGAATTTTGTAGGTTTTGATATGACGATCATTTTGATATATGGTTGAAGGTCATATGTTCAAAGGTCAAGGACATAGCTGTAGTAGTATACTGAATTTGTTAATCATTTGTTTAGAAATTATTCATTTTACCATAGTTCTACATATTAGCTATTAACAAATAAACTGTGACTAGATATTTTTAATTTAGTATTGTGGCAGTTCCGAAATTGAGAAAACTTTGAAAGTTTTTTTTTAAAATAAGTTCTTTGCAAACGATTTTAGACATATCTTCAGGTAAACGTTAAGGTCCACGGGTCCCTTGTTTATTGTAGGAATAGATGTCAGATCCTGTGCCTCTGTCCCTCTGTTTCTTCTCACATGAAATAACATTATCCTTAAAGAAAGCCACAGAATGAAAAGTCATTGAAAACAGCAATACATGTACCCTGAAAAGCAAACGAGAACCTCATAATTGAAAGAACTGTTCTAAATATCGAACTTTGACCTGCAGAAGTACAAACTTCACAAGTTTAGAGTAAACAAATGTAAAGATTGCAATGTACAACATGCTTTACGGACTGGTAGATCATTAACAAAAACAAGAAACCTTATATACACAATTTATATAAGAGCTGCTAGGAATCCTATGCTAGTCAAACTGTTAACAGTCTAGCAAGCGGGTACGAGCTTATATAGAACAGGTAAACGATTTTATTAAAACAATTACCACGTAAAAATCATGTAAATGTAGGCGCAAACAAAATTGACATCCGTTCTTACTTCATAAAATTAAGACGAATCAATGAAACAATTTTTTTGTTTGGTTTTAATGATAGTTAACGTCGAATCGGCTATTTTTCATTTAGCTTTTCACGAAGAGAGCAAAAATATTAATCTATAAGGATTAATATAAGAACAAGTTCATGTATGCTTGAGATGTGCGAGTACGCAATATGGCCTGACTTGTATACCGCGCACTCAGGGCGATTTTTTGTTGAGATGCTAGCTTATTCAGTCAGTATGCCTCAGACAAGCAAACCACTTCCCAGGTCGCATTATCCTGACGTCTTGTAAACCAGTAAATACCCTGTCCTCGCATTGGTAAGCGCCAGGCGTGAAACCGATAGTATCTAAGAGAGAGAGAGAGAGAGAGAGAGAGAGAGAGAGAGAGAGAGAGAGAGAGAGAGAGAGAGAGAGAGATTTATAGTGTTTGTTCTGTTTCTTTCTTATTATAATGCTTCTTCTTTTACATTCACCGAGTCTCGGATCGTGCTAACGGTTAAAAACACTTCTCTCAGTCTAGGTTAGAATCGTACTCGGGCACATGCAGTGAGTGAAGGTTTATCAGTAAGTGATGAAATTTTGACAGTTTTGGTCTGTTTTACGGGTATTCCGATTTCCTACACTCTACTTTACCAGAGTTTATACCTCGATATAAGTAAAAGATTCGTGACTCGGACGTAAAACAGCATTATTCCACTCCATTAGCTCTCCATTTGGCAATGCATTGACATTACAAAATCAAAAGGTTTGACCTTACAAACAATGTCTTTTATTAAAGTAAATGATTAAGAACACTTACGGCACAATGTAACCAACTCAAAGCTTCTGACTTCTAAATGCAAGTAAAACAGATGAACTGACCAACAACAAATATAACAACTTTATATACTTTAAAGTGTTTTAAACGTAAATAACTACCGAGAACCTGGTCAAATAGCTAAACCATATCAGTAATTCATTCTAACGCATTAGCTAATTTTTCTGTCATATATCACATTCTGAATTTTTAAAAATTATATTAAAAAGGTATTAAAATGAAAAAAGTGATATATGACAGTTCGGACAAATCTAATTATAGTAATCGTCGAATGAGTTATCCCTCCCCCTTTTCCACCTATGAATAGAATCAAACTGATGTTACACATTGTACATTATTGTTCAAAGCATAAGAAGATTGTCTTGATACCCCTGGTATCTTTGTTAAAAACAGACTGACAAGAAACAGTAAGATCGTATCTTTTCACCTTAAAACTCTTCTTTTACTTGAATTTAGATAGAATTACAAATAGATCCGGATATATTAACATATCGTGTAAGTTGCCAAGCACCGCAAAACAACTATAACCAATACAATTAGATAAAAGCGTTATCAATTTTTACCCGTTCCATCATAAAAATTACAAGACTTTTTTTATTAGTGTTAAATTTGAAATGTCTTTCATTCAATACTTTTAATACGTGATGTATGCATTTACTTAATTTAAAAAAAAAATAAAAGAGAGAAAATTAAAAGATGCTAAATCACTTTTTATATAGGTAAGTAGTACATGTAAACGATAAATTTTGGGGTAAAATATTGTAGATCAAATACTTCACTTATTAATAAACAAATAAAGTTATTACAAAAAACAATACATGTATGTCAATATCTCTGACTTACACTTGATATTCTCATACTAGACAAAGCCAATTGTTCTGTTTGATTGTTCTTCTTGCCAAATGTAATAATATGTTTAAAGGCCATCCTGAAATATTTATTCATAGCACCATACACTATCCAGTTAATACCTGAATTCAGTAAAGCTACCATACGAAAACACGCTTTCAATACATTTGTAGCTGGAGAAATTTCAAGAAAAAACAGTTCAATTATCAGATAAATCAAAAACGGTCCCCAACAGATCACAAATATGCCAAGGACGATAACCATAGCTTTAGTTTTGATTATCTCCCTTTGTCGTCTGCTGTGATGTTTTTGACTTGTGTTATTGTCGATTACTGTTTTATTGTTTCCTATATGATTCCATAAAACATTCAGAATTTTTAGAAACATAATGAAACTAGAAGTTATTACACTTATGTATGTGATATAAATCAAAGCATTGTATTCTTTAAACAAAGCATTACGATTATCACAAAATTGGTTCGGCTTCCATCTGTTCCAACCAATCACTGGCAAGATTCCAATCACTGCTGCAAAACTCCATGATAAAATGGCGATTGTGTATAGCATTTTTGCTGTGAATCTTTTTATGTGGGCGAAAGGATAAACTATCGCAAAATATCTCTCTACAGAAATACATAATAAACTACACATTGCGGCTCCTAAAATAATGGTAAAAAGTGTCTGGCGCCAAAGGCATGGGAACTTTTGAAAACCAAAGTCTTTAACGGTCATCATAACAATCTCATAAGGAATAACGGTTGTTCCAACAAGAAAATCGGATACTGCAAGATTTCCAACCATTATGTAAGGCTTGGTTTGCAAGCGTCGGAATCTAATTATGCTTGCTATTATCAGAGTGTTTCCAATTATAATATCAAGACCAATGACGGAAAGGATTGGAAGAAGTAAAATCCGTGTGTTAGAAGTCGCAGTTGTTTCATTTTTAGTATTGTTATCCATTTTAATGAAACTCTCAATTAAAAGTCATTAAAGTAAACCAATTCTATCTAAAGCCACCAAAACTGTGAAAAGCCGTACAAACTGAACAGTACTGATTCATCAGCATGTTACCAATGTGATACAAATAATAATACAGATGTATATAAAATTAGTTTTATTTCTATCACTAGAGGCTGTATATATAATTAAGTTTTATAAATAATTCCATCAAATTTGACTTAATTAATATAAGCGAAATTTGAATCAGATTAATGTGTACTTTGATTTATCATTAGGCATTGACCATTGGTCATTTGGCACCACAAATTATAATACCTACACTGTATTGTAGATATTTCTGTGTAAAAACAGTAGAGGATACAGAGAGTATATAGAACCAACCAGTGTATAATTGGACTTTCTGAACTAGCTTCCGTAGTACATCTGGCCTCAGTAACTACGAGGCAAGTATTCGTAGCCGTCAAGAGTATGCTCAATAGTATAATATTTATTGTATGTTATTAATTATATATATATATATATATATATATATATATATATATATATATATATATATATATATATATATATATATATATATATATATGTGTGTGTGTGTGTGTGTGTGTGTGTGTGTGTGTGTGTGTGTGATGTTCTTAAAATCATTTGTAAATGAATAAATAAATAAATAAATTTCTGAAACATATTTATCCAGAAAATGTAAAATCATCGCTCTGTACTTTATGCCCTCTCAGACCACCAGTTGAAAAATCAGTGGATAAGGGAACCCCACATCATATCATAACGACACCATTGGGCATTGTTATGTCATTTAATAATGTGCCTGTCCAAGGTCAAGTGCTTTTAGCCAGTGGGCTACTATGCTATTGTCGTGTTTGTTCTTTAATTTCATAAACCATTATTGTTTTGTGTTCTTAATTGTATCGGCTATTTCTCAATAAATTTATTTCAGAGAGAGAGAGAGAGAGAGAGAGAGAGAGAGAGAGAGAGAGAGAGAGAGGGTCGAAACAAAATAAAACAATTGACATCATAATTAAAGAGTGTTATGAAATAACATTTGTAAAACATTCTCTTTATGAGTAATTTTACTTTTATTGAGGTACTTACTCTATGACTTATTTTGCAGTTATTGATTCAACAATATTTCATGATTATTTACAATGGCATTATGACTTGGGGAGTACAGTGTTTATATGACAGTTATCGACTGTGCAGTTATTTCAAGGATTAATTTTTTCTGATTTATTGTAATGGTAGTTTTCAATTACTTCATGTTCAATATGACACTTGCCGGTTAAAGCCAAGTTACCATAACGACACAACGACATAACTTTTCCTCGTATTCTCGCAAGTGTTATGTTGATTTGTTTGTTAAAAGTATCTGGTTGCAGCCATTGAACTGATTCTATAAGTTTTTTTAAGCTTGAAAATAAAATAATTGACTTGTGGTGGCGATAACATGTCCAGTTACTCAAAATTCGTTAAAACTAATTCTTGTTGCAGATTTTTATGTAAGTGTACCCAAATTAGATCACATGACAACAATGTTCTTTTATAAAAAGGCAAATGACAAAGTAGACATATTCGTCTAACATCGATTTCATTACTATCACTCTTATCAACGATTTGGTAAAAAATGTTTGTTTTTTAAAAATAGGTCAGGTAGCTTCTTGCAACTTGATAAACAGCTACATGTTTAACCCTCCCCACATACCTATTTCACACATAGGCTGCTTACTTTTAATTTTTAAAAAAGATAATTATATATGTGACAACAGCCTTTTTTAAAGTCGCATTACAATCTCTGTCCTTGAAACATTTTAAATTATATCAAGTATGTAACAACAAAACAAAACCATTGATGGAATTAATTGTGAAATTGAGCCTCAACAAATTGAAACAATACACTTATTTGTATTATAACCTGTTTCAATAAAAATACACGGTGGAATTACAGAATTGCTTTAATAATTTGAGTTATTGACAGAGGAATAGCCTGGTGAAAGTATCTGGTCACAACAGGTGCGCTGATAACAAATGATTATGTCTTTCTTCCTTCTAGGCAATTTATTGCAATTAATCATAATCCATTAGTTTTTGGTATTTGCAAACGGCCAGTAATAGTAGTGACATTTACGACAACAGAACATAATGTATTTGTAACAATTATAACTGAAAAATGCAAAGAATAGAGTCATAAGAGAAGTATAGGATAATATTATAAAGTGTCCGTGATCTGTGATTACGTGATGGATAAAGACAATGTAACAAACGAAACTGACTTCTCTCTCGCGCAATTGACCACAGTCCGGAAATACCTTATTCCACTGTACTCTTTACTTATGGCGGATATTGTTTTTGGTAACCTTCTGATAATAATCAGTGTGTGTAAATTCCGAAGACTCCGAACAAAGCCTCACATTCTGATTGTCAATCTGGCTACCTCGGACCTTTTGGTTGGATTGATGGTGATACCTTACGAATTCTCATTTCTACTTGTTGATGGCCTCAGTACTCAAAAGTACGGCTGCATGAGTAGATCAGTTTTAGCTACTATTTTTCTTGGAGCTGCCATTTGGAGTTTGTTTTTCATATCTATAGAAAGATATTTTGCCATTGTTTATCCTTTTACTCATGTGAAAATGTGCACACCAAATCGATTATTTATGTGCATACTTTTTTGTTGGGTCGTAGCTTTTGCTATTGGACTTATGCCAATATTTGGATGGAATAAATGGCAAAAAATAAGAATCTGTCACATAAAAAATGTATTACCAAAGTTGTATATATTACTGGTACACATTTTATACATAAGTATATTGGTCATCAATTTTATTTTGTTTTTAAAAATTGTAAGGACAGCGTGGAAGCACATAGAAAGTTCTAAAATACAAATAGGTAATAGTACAGGAAGACGGCACCAAAACATCAGCAAAAATGAGATCAAAAGGACAAAGGGTATGGTCTTGGTCCTTGGAGTGTTTGCTATATGTTGGGGACCCTTTATAATATATATTATAGTAGAGGATATGTTCTCAGAAATAAACCAGCAAGTCAATGTGTTAAGAATGATAATTAGAACATTAGCAATTTTTAATTCTGGATTAAATTGGATAATCTATGGATTTATGAACAAACATTTCAGACAAGCTTTTCAGTATATACTGACTTGTGGACGTGTGAAAAAATACCATAATGAGCTGTTAATGAGTAGTATCCGAACTGGAAATAACAGCCAGACAACTGTGTGTAACCAAACTACGAGATGGTGATCAGACAAGTCTTTTTCTGTTGTTTGATAAACTACAAAACATGTTTTGCTAATTGTTTTACTGTCTGAAATTCTGCTTATTTATATCAAAACTGCAATGACATTTCCTTGGAATGACCATATGACTTCTATATTTTGTTATTTGTTATCCGTTTTATAAACAAACAGTTAAACAGATAGCTTGTGGAAATCGTTCAAATACTAAATATAACTGTTTATGAGAGGTAGTCCCGTATCCAAATAATGGGAGTTAAGATTCTTACAATATGCACATGTATGTATGCGATTTAAAATGTATGTCTACTTTTTCGTTTTTTTTTTTATTCAATTCTCTATTAAGCACGTTTTTCATACACTGTATATTATTCAAACTTAAATATTCATACATTTATTTTTATTTCATTTTTTAATACTATTCAATATCTCTTTTCCTTGTCAAGAGAGAAATATCCAAAGAGGGTCCTAGCCAACCAATTATTTACATGTAACAAACACACACACACACACACGCACACAATTTTTATTCTTGTTGTAAAATATATGTTTTTACGCTAGACCGAGTCAGAAGGCGAGACATTAAAATCCGACAAAGAAAAATAAAACCTTTCATTATAAGTGTTAGTTTGACCGCGGTTGTATTTGGTGACCATAAAATCTTTTTATATTTAAAAATATTTCTTTCTGGTACTGGTAGCCATCTTTATTTTGCAACTGTAATGTATCGTGCACTAATTAAAACTATTTGTCCATGAATTAGGTTCTAGATTTCTCATTTGTTTCAAATTGCTTTAGGATTTATGTCAATATAACGCCATTTTACCATAAAATAACTATTGCCAAAGGAAGTGTCATCTTTCAATTTGGTGATTAGATAGAAAAGACGCAACATATTGGAAAACGTTGACCCTCTTTATGTGAAAATCAATAATATTGTATATTCCCATAAAAAGTTTAAATAAACTATTAAGCTCTGATTTACGTTTGATTTTTTTATTATTATTTGTAAATCTCTAACAGAACAAGGTACATTGTCTTTCTCAATATGTTCCTGAATACAAATACAACGAACTCGTCTAATAACGCGACTGTGGCAGAAAACTTGGGTGAATATTTTATTACATTCATGTACAGTATCACGGGTATGGCTGCCATATTCGGAAACAGTTTGGTTTTTATAAGTATTTGTAAGTTTCAAAGTTTACAAGGAAAGGTGTATATATTGATAACAAACCTAGCCGTATCAGACTTCTTAGTTGGACTAATTGTTATACCATATGAAATCACTTTCCTCCATTTTGAGCAACAGTTGAACAGCAAATATGGATGTCTTTTTCACCATTGTCTGCCGATTATCTTTCTAGGGGCATCAGTTTGGAGTTTATTTTGTATCTCTCTAGAAAGATATCTTGCTATTGTTTACCCTTTTACTCACGTTAGAAAAGTAACAAGTAATGTTTTGTGTGTTGCCGTAATATATTGCTGGGTATCGGCCATATCAATTGGAGTTCTACCAATTATTGGATGGAATGAATGGAATCCAGGTACTAACTGTAAACAGGGACATGTACTACCGGAAGTATACAGCAAATTGTTTTATGGGATTTATTCGTGTAGTTTAATTTGTAATTTTATTATGTACATAAAAGTTGTGAAAACGGCATGGGCGCATTTAAAGAAAAAAAGAATGAATTCTAATGAATTAAATAATAATAATAATAATCAGGTTTATCAGCAAAAAGAGAAGAATAGGACACGGCTAACAGTTATTTTATTAGGAGTATTTGCATTTTGTTGGGGTCCATATCTTATACTTCTGCTCTTTAAAAACTTTTTACAAAATGAATCATACCTGCACACCGCTTTAATGATAATATTTAAATGTACAGCCGTTTTGAATTCCGGATTAAATTGGATCGTGTACGGATCTTGTAACAGAAACATGAGACAGGCTTTTGTCCGTACTCTGAATTGTTGGATGACAGACTGTGAATCACAGAAGGATAAAGATGTTTCTTCAATAATTGCTAATACAAAATTGTGAAGCAAAAACATCTAAAGTATGTTTGACTCGAAATGTCACGTCTAGAAAGACAAAGTTTAAATTCTTCCATTGAAAAAATAACTGTAAATGTAATACAAAATATAACAAAATATTGATAAACTGTCTGTTCTCGTTAGTTAACGTTTATGTTTATTTATGACTCGAGGATGTCCTTTCGCAATTATCATGCGATTTTGTATGAAGTATGATGTTAAAAAGGGTTCAGTTAAAACTTCATTAAAACAGATTTATAACTTTATGACTTCTAATTTCTGTTGTCATCATTAAAATCATTCAGTCACGTTATGTTTGTAATTCATCACCCGTACTGTTACATGTCAACTGCAGTCCATGCAATATTCTTTATAAAACGCTAAAACGCATGGTAAATATTGATTGTTTCTTTTTTTTTCTTTTAAAAAAAACTCTCCGATATACAAGACCCGCTGAAACAAAATGAATAAAACGGAAAATCAAAATGAATATTGCTTGTAAAATTTAAGATGATGAAAAACATATTTTTATGTATCCAGTAGTGTGGTGAACCTATTTAATGAAGGTATCGGTAATTTCTACCATATATACAGTGGTGTGGTTAAGCAATTTAATGAAGGCACCGATAATATCTACCATGTATCCAGCGGTGTAGTAAAGACATTTAATGAAGGCACCGGTAATTTCTACCATATATCCAGTGGGGTGGTTAAGCTATCTGATGAAGATACCGGTAAATTCTACCATGTATCCAGTGGTGTGGTTAAGCTATTTAATGAAGGTACCGGTAAATTCTTCCATATAGCCAGTGGTGTGGTTAAGCTATTTAATGAAGGTACCGGTTATTTATACCATATATCCAGTGGTGTGGTTAAGCTACTTAATTAAGGTACCGGTAATTTGTACCATATATCCAGTGGCTTTGGTTGAGCTAAGTAATGAGGGTACTGGTGATTCATACCATACATCCAGTGGCGTGGTTAAGCTATGTAACAAGGTTATCGGTAATTTATACTATATATCCAGCGGCATGGTTAAGCTAAGTAATGAAGATACCGGTAATTTATACCATATAACTCGTGGCGTGGTTAAGCTATGTAATGAAGGTACTGATAATTCAAACCATATATCCAGTGGTGTGGTTAAACGACTTAATTACGGTATCGGTAATTTGTATCATATATCCAGTGGTGTGGTTAAGCTTTCTGATGAAGATACCGGTAATTAGTACGATATATCCAGTGGTGGGGTTAAGCTATTATATGAAGGTACCGGTAATTTATGCCATATATGCAGTGGTGTGGTAAAAATATTTCCTACTACTGCCGCTTCTCCAGATGTATTTCCAGATATTTCCTACTACTGCCGCTTCTCCAGATGTATTTCCAGATATTTCCTACTCTTGCCTCTTTTTAAGATGTATTTTCAGATTTTTCCTACTCTTGCCGCTTCTCCAGATGCATTTCCAGATTTTTCCTACTACTGCCGCTTCTCCAGATGTATTATCAGATTTTTCCTACTCTTGCCGCTTCTCTAGATGCTTTTCCAGATATTTCCTACTTTTGCCGCTTCTCCAGATGTATTTCCAGATTTTTTCCACTACTGTCGCTTCTCCAGATGTATTTCCAGATTTTTCCAACTACTGTCGCTTCTCTAGATGTATTTCCAGATTTTTCCCACTACTGCCGCTTCTCTAGATGCTTTTCCAGATATTTCCTACTATTACTATTTCTCCAGATGTATTTCCAGATATTTCCTACTTTTGCCGCTTCTCCAGATGTATTTCAAGATTTTTCCTACTACTGTTGCTTCTCCAGATGTATTTCCAGATATTTCCTATTTTTGCCGCTTCTCCAGATGTATTATTAGATTTTTCCTACTACTGTTGCTTCTCCAGATGTATTTCCAGATATTTCCTACTTTTGCCGCTTCTCCAGATGTATTTCCAGATTTTTCCTACTACTGCCGCTTCTCCAGATGTATTATTAGATTTTTCCTACTACTGTTGCTGCTCCAGATGTATTTCCAGATTTTTCCTACTACTGCCGCTTCTCAAGATGTATTATCAGATTTTGCCTACTATTGTTGCTGCTCCAGATTTATTTCCAGATTTTTCCTACTACTGCTGCTTCTCCAGAAGCTTTTCAAGATATTTCCTACAAATGTTTCTCTGGATGTATAAGAATAAGAAAAGGCAACTATATAAGACGAGACGTATAATATGAAGAATTTGATCATTGGGTCGTGAAATATTGTAAGTCTCTTGGATCCCAAACTTATTATACCAATGAATGATGTGATTCAGTCACATGAACAGCGTACATACCAAAAACCAACAATGCCAACGTACTGGGCAAACGGAATAACGGATTTGGTTATACAGTTTTTTCTGTGCTAACAGAGATCCGTCTTGGAATAAAGGACATTTTCAACAACAAATATTTGTTCCTTATAATAATGGGATTTTTATTACAATGAATGATTACAAGGATATGATACATTTGTTCTTAAATATTTTTGGATCTCTCTATCTCTCTCTCTCTCTCTCTCTCTCTCTCTCTCTCTCTCTCTCTCTCTCTCTCTCACACACACACACACACACACACACACACACACACACACACACACAGAGTGGAAAAAAAATAAAATTTCCGTGTGAAACGTTTTAAGAAGGTAAACTTAACATGCAAGGAGAATAGTATAATTATCCCAACAATAAATTTAATACAAATATATAAATTAATAAATAGGAATGTATATAATAATGTTGAAAAAAAAATATTCGTTTGGTTAAAATTTCTGAGTTTTGCAATTTAGAAAAGTCTAAAGGGAACTTTCGTTAGTTTTGTGAGTATAAATCCCATTGACCCTTGGTAATCAAAAGAATTTATGACATCAAATTTCGTCGTTTTCACTAACCCTTTAACATTACAAAATTTAACCCATCCAAACCAAAATGGTGATTTTACAGTGTTTTAAAAATGTTTACAAAAATTAGAAAAAAATTAGAAATTAGAAAAATTAGAAAACTAATTACGTAAAAAGTTAGAATTTAAAACCAAAGTATGAAGTTTTATGACTACTACGAAAACAGCAATACGTCTTATATATAGGCAATTTAAAGATACTTTTTGGCACTAAAATTTGGTGGTATGGCTAAGCCACATAACATATGTAAAAAGCTATAGACGCATATAACACACATCATCAATTCACTAGCATCTCCATTTACAGCCAAAGATGTCGGAGATTAATGTCTTCAAATTGTCATTTGAAAAGAAAATAGAAATGATACAGCACAAAAGGATATGTATATAAAACACGTGTAAGGAAGCAATCAAAACGATCAATCCCAGGAACAATCACATCAATGAAACTGCTACGTGTCCATGATTTGTTGATATGATGGTGGCGTTACTGAAATTAATAAATAGATAATAATGAAATAATAAACTAATCATTTAAACAATCAATAATTATAATCATATCATCAATCTACAATAAGCTAGAACATTAAATATTACAGTTTTAATGTTTCTGCTTAACAGATTTTTACCAAACAAATAGATAAATGACCAAAACAATTTTGTTTGCTAGGTATGTAAATGTTCAACAATATTAGTATTGCATGTGGCCTAAATTAGATTTCTGTGTCGTGTAATACCTTGTAATTCAAACATCTTAATGTTAATGCCATATGCTAGTTTTTAAAATTCAATTTAATGCATTAGAAATTGTATATGTCAATAAAAAAATTTCCCACTGCCTGAAATTCTTTTATCTATATGTAGAAATCAAGAAGCAGTACCTGAAGGTAAAGAATGGCGATGCTCCACTTGTATATTCCCGCCTAAATCTTCTGCATAGACATGTTGTTCTGACAGTACACTTCCCGGACTTATTGTCTTGTCTGACGTTTCACATAATTCCTTCAATAAAGATGTATTTGTTTCGTCATTATTTGACTGTTGACTTATAATATGAAGTGGTATAGTATTTGGACTGTTTAAAACGTCATCTTTATTTGACTGTTGACCTATCATTTGAATTGATATATTATTTGTACTGTTTGATATTTCTGTAAATAACTTTGACTGTTGTGTCAATTCCCAGTCCTGGTTATTTCGTGGACTTTCTTTTTCCTCAATACAATAACGACAATAGCAGTACCATGACACTAAAACAACTGCAATAAAACCTCCAATAGTAATACCAACTGCTGCCCATATCGGCAAAGACACATCTGCAAGAAAAAAAAATAATAAAACGTGTACTTGACAACGACCAGCTCAACCAAAAATACGACTTGCAATCAAACAACAACAACAACAACAACAACAACAACTACAACAACAACAACAACAACAACAACAACAATAATAATAATAATAATAATAATAATAATAATAATAATAATAATAGAAACATCTTAACAAGACAAGACAAGAAAAACAGGACAAGACAATATTAACGCATATATAAAGAGTAAACGTCTTGTGAAGTGGATTACAGTTTTACAACTTAGACCTTTTTTAATTTTTCACTTTAGATTGTTACAACTTCCATAAAGTTCCAGATAAAATAGTACTTATCTTTATATAACCAAGATATATACAACACGTAAAAGTAATATTCATTATTTATACCTGTGTCGTTACCTGTGATATACTGTCATCATAACTTAGCACAGAACTTCATTTTTGCCAAACCTTTATATGTTATTTGACTTTATTAAAAATAATGCACGATAAATTTATATAAACGTATATAATCATCATATATGTTCTATTTATGTGTTATAATCACTCGATGGAAACTTCGTATGTTTCCGTTTATTTATTTAGAGTATTAAGTATTGTAGAACTGGTAAAAACAGAAAATACATTGATATCAATTAAAGCTAAAAATTATCATCAAAACAAAATCAAATTAAAATAAGATTCAATCAATTAGAATGAGAAAAGAGAAACAACAAAGTCATGAATTATTGCTGTCATCAAACACAATCTCTAAGTGTCACCAATACAGAAAAGTACAAACACTGTCTGTAAAGACGTTAGACTTCAACTCAAAGCGTCTCACCGCCGTGGGTTCAACCTAAGAAGACCGCCAGTCAAAAAGCCATTTTTGACTTGTCTGGTTGAAGTGTATGGGCCGATTGGCACTCGAATGTTTATCTGTGACACTGACTGTCAATAAGGTTAATTTTTCTGGAAAAAAACACCTGCCTAAAACAAAATGTTTCATCATGTAGCATTGATTGGCACATGAAAACGGGTTTATTTAATTATTTACTATTATTCATTTATTTATTTATTTAAGATGATTTTAAGAAATAATATAATAGACAATAATATACTATAAAACATCTCCCTGTATATGCCCATGACAGCTACGAATTACTTGACTATTTTTATTGTTTGATACCAAAGCCAGATGTACTACGAAGGCTAGTTCAGGAGATTTATTTGGATATATCCGATTATACACTGATTTGTTTTATATACTCTCTGTATCCTCTACTATTTTACACAGAAATATCTACAATACAGTGTAGGTATTCTAAGTCGTTGTGCCAAATGACCATCGGTCAATGCCTTATAAAAAATCAATGATAATACACATTAATCTGTTACAAATTTCGCTTATATTAGTTAAGTCAAATTTGATGGGATGATTTATAAAACTTAATTATATATACAGCCTCTAGTGATAGAAATAAAACTTATTTTATATACATCTGTATTATTATTTGTATCACATTGGTAACATGCTGATGAATCAGTACTGTTCAGTTTGCACGGCTTTTCACGGTTTTTGGTGGCTTTAAATAGAATTGTTTTATCACTTTAATGACTTCTAATTGAGATTTGTGTTCTAAAGCCAAAAGTTTCATTGTAATTTAGATTATAATACTAAAAATGAAACAAGTAGGACTTTTAATATATTTCAATTCTTTCCGCCATTGGTCTTGATAGTATAATTGGAAACCTAAGACAATAGCAAGCATAATTAGATTTCAACGCTCGCAAACCAAGCCATACATAATAGTTGGAAATCTTGCAGTATCCGATTTTCTTGTTGAAACAACCGTTATTCCTTATGAGATTGTTATGATGACCGTTTAAGACTGATTTTCACAAGCTACCTTGCATTTGGCGCCATTTATTTATTATTTTATTTTTTTTTTTGTAAGTTGTGGTAAATGCATTCCCAAAAGGCATATATTTTTGCATTTTGTGTTTGTAATGAAGTGTTGCTGCCTAGATAGACCAGATTATTACAAACTATTTAGTAACATAATGATACAGTACACAGAACGACAACGTGACTTACCTGCCTGTATTGTTACTTCATACTGCAGGCTGCTAGTGCCTTTTTCTTTGGCAATAATTTTTATAAGTAAACTATCTTGTGATGAGCACCATTTTCTGTTAAGATCGTTATTACAGCCAAATCGCTAAAAAAGATACAAGATATTTAGTTAATATTCACACAGGAGATTTAACCTTTTAGGTAAGTTTGTAATCACCTACGACAACGCAAGATATTGGTTTGATTGGAGATGTCCATCTAGTCGGTACACATCCCAGCTTTGCAGGCTGAGATTATCGAGTTGAAGGTCCTATAAAAGACACTTTAATAATGTGAGATGACAGACAGTTGTGCAAACTGATTTATTTATTTATTATTATTTTCTTTAAAAAGAGCAGATGTGTTTTCTATATCATTATGATTGATGCTATTTTTAACAATAATTTTCTGTAATTCAAGATTACGCCGCCTCATTTCTAATGATGTTAAACAACGCTATACAACGCTGTTTTGATTTCAATACCAGCTGAATATAATCCGAAAAATATTGAATATTGTAAAATGTATTAACATGAACAGCATATAAGTTGTATTCTGCTTTTTGGTAAAAAGAAATTAAATTGGAGGCCTATAGACGAAATGTTTCGATGAACTAGAAAACTAGTTTTGTGTAGATCTAGAATCTAATTAAATACATGCACATGCATTTTAAATTCACGCCTTTCGTTATTTTATTATCTTTAAAAAGTGATAAAACTCGTCAACATAACTTTGTATTCTATATAACTAAACCCCAGGTCACATGTCATGCGCAGAAGTTTTAAAAATCCACCAAAAAATATTCAAAAATTCTGCATATGACACATAACAACCCCAAAACACACTGTATCATATATATATATATATATAATTCATCAATATAAACTCTTACCTCTGAAGGATGGATACTAAACCCATCGTAAAATTCTACCCTGGGTCCACATTGTCTAAATTTACTGAAACCCGAGACACACACACGGTATCTTGTATGTACGTTGTACGGATTTTCTCCGGCAAAGCCGATTGAGCAACCTTTAACAAAGGGATGTCCGTTCCACTTAATTGTATATCTATCATACTGAGATAATACGTGGATTTTATATTTACAATCACCATCGTCTCTAAAAATAACTGTAAATAAAATATAAATCTTGTTATTTGTGTTTATAATAATAATAATAATAATAATAATAATAATAATAATAATAATAATAATAATATATTTGTAATGATAATAATAATATTAATAATGATGATAATAATAATAATAATAATAATAATAATAATACATGTGTAATAATTATAATATATTTGTAATAATAATAATAATAATAATAATAATAATAATAATAATAATAATAATAATAATAATAATCCAAACAATGGTTCTGGTATTGGCTAGTGAAACCAAGAACATAAAAAAGACAAGAAAACTTAAGAACTTACCGAAATATCATAGATAAACATCACAGACCACTCAGACCGTTATTTCCGAATAAAACAGTAAGATGTTCACTTTCTAACCTGAGTTCGACTGGAATCAAACCTGCCCGCAGCAGTGACATGATTAGTTTGAAGGCTAACACCTTAACCAATCGCCCGATGTGACCACTAATCAGAATAGTAATAACCTTCCAAAAGAAATTCAGTTTAAGTAAAAGTCCGAATAATTCTCCATATGTGGAGTCAAGGCCTTGAAGGGATCGAGGCCAAGTTTTTTTTAAGGAATGAAGAGTTAAGAGGATTTTTACACCTTAGTTTTAAGCAGTTGATTAGAGAAGAAAAACTCTCAATCCTTTTTTTTTTAAAAGACATGAATACTATCCACTTAAAGTAACTGATTGGTATCGAATACCTCTCCATTCAATAAAGTGTGTCTGAAGAGGTAAACTGAATCCTGAAGAAAAACATACCAGATTCAAAAACTAAAAAACTGATAAAGAAACTGTCTATAAGCAAAACAAAAGGTAATTTTTATATACAATACAATACTACAACAGCATAATGTTTTTAAAAAAATAGTTTAATATTTTTGATAAATGATAATGATATTTACCTTTCGTGTGTTTAATTTCTATTTGAAAACAGTTAATCAGTAAAATGTACCGGTAGAATAGAATAATAATAATAATAATAAAAAAACAAGTATGTTAGAAATATGCTATTCAAGTTTTAATGTTGTAATATGTTAATTTTTTATTTATTTTCAGAAAGCACCATTAAAAACTCCAGTGACCTGTTAATTTTCAAGTCATGAAAAGCGAACAGAAAAAGCATAGCCGATAGTCTTAACACCAGTCCCATATTGGTAGATCTCGAGAATATGACAAGGTATAAACTGAATTATTCAGTTTTAAGATTTATTTGTGAGGTCAAGAAGCAGGATGGGACGGAATATCCTGCAGACCCCATATATAGTTTGGTTATTTCATTTTAGTTCTTTTGGAAACAAAGAATAAAAATTCAAATTTCTAAGTGACGATTCATTCAGTCAGATTAAAAATAAACTCAAAGTCAAAGGAGCATATTGGAGGACCCCAAAGAAAAACATAACCAATAACAGAACAAGAGGAGGAATAATTGCGGTCAAGTGGTGTTTTGAGCTCAGATACTCCAGTAATAAGTTAATTCAGTTTGTTATTTAATTTTATTACATTTTTGCTCTTTGTGGAGGTCAAGAACAGGATTTAAGACGGGGGACAAGCCTCAGATTAACAGCGGTCGAAAACTAATCAGGGAGGTCTAGAGCATCGACTTGTTTAGCCAAAGCTAGTTTTAGCGTACGAAAATATAGTCAATCTGGACAGATCCAACATAAAGGTATTTGAGAAGTAACTCATTATGTCCTCCAGTACAAAAGTTGGATTCATTTTATTTGCGACCAATTCAAAAACCGACAAACACTGTCTTGTATGCTGATCAGCCTATTGGACACCATGCACTTCCCGGAACGATGGCATTATGCGTTAAAGAACATAAAAAATCGTTCTCTTAGAGCTTCAGCTGCAACTATACTTTATCATGCTGGTGTGGATAAACAGTTTACATATAAAGTAACCGGTCACAGATCAAGTGCCATACGTAATTATAAATGTATAACTTAAGCACAAAAACGTAGAGTGAGTTCTACTCTACAGGGCGTACAGAATGAAAAAATAACAAATACAAAGGTGGAAAAACTAGGCGATAAACAAATTGCTGTCAAAGTTAATCTAAAGTGAGGCAATTTTTAATAACTTTAATAATCTTAATATTAATTTGTTTATTGCATTAACTATTTGTCATTCTTGGATCAATTAATTTTTAGATTATTTAATATTTATTAATGTTGTCCCATTGGATATTATTTTGTAAATTAACATGATACTGTTTAGAGTTCTGAATTAAATTTTCAGCAATATTATCGTAACTTTGTAAAACAGTTTTTAAAAAGCAGGGATTTATCATTTTCAAGTATTGGAGAGTTAATGTTTTCAAGTATTGGAGAGTTATTTTTCTGAAGTATTGAAGGATTATTGTTTTCAAGTAATGGAGAGTTGTTGTTTTCAATTGTTCATTCCTGAAAAGGAACGTAGAGTTAGAACAATGGACGCTCGAATTTTAACAAAAATATCGGACATCATTTCTCATTATATAATCTTGAACCCGTTACCTGTCGGTCAGTGTATCAGTCTGCCGGTCAGTTAGGGGTTATATCATCAATACAGTAGTATCTATGTTCTATTGTGTCTTGCCCTTTTGTTTATTGTCCAGTAAGTTACTTTAGGTATGCATGTGGTTTACAGATAGTTAATTATTGCACTTCGTAAAAATAAGTGATAAGTGATATATGTAACCACATTGTTTTTGAATGCGATACTCTGGGGAAATATAAATAAAAGCTGTAGTCGTTCAGATGACTTCAGAAAAAATGACGTTGTTAAATGGTTTTTGGTCTTCAAATCGTCCAGAATTGATCATTACGATACAGTAAATATGCTTACAGATACATGTATGTGCTGAATTCTGTTTATAATCGGTGTACAATGTACACGTCTAAAGTTGCGCTAAATACTTCTTCTAGTTAGACTTCTAATAAACTGGATGATTTACGAAAATGTAATACAAAATTAATTGAAAATTAACATAGAAGTTAATCATTTTTGTTTTGGAATTAGCAAATTTTGGTAGTGCACAAGATGTCTTTGTCTTCATTTTCAATTAACATAAAGGTTAGCAATTCAATTTTTATTTATCACTAGTGGATAAAACCCTCACGATGGCAGAGGAAACCAGAATACCCAGAATAAACCAATTAACTTAGGCAAGCTAACCGGCAAACTGTCTCACACTAAGATCTTCCCGGCGATCTGGAATCGAACCAAGACCGTGAGAAGCATTGTGAATCGTGAGTGCGCGCAATAGCCCACTCTGCCACTAAGCCCCTATTTTGTGTAGTTTAAAGGAAGCTCACTAAAAACAAGCATAAATTAAATGATTCGAAAAAATAAAATGAACAAAATCATGTAAAACAAATTACTTATAAAATGTATAGATAAACGAATTAAGGCGTCAATAATGATGATGATATAATGTTGTGTTCTGTAGATTACAAAAACACGATTTTTGATGAAATTATCGTTGCCATTTAGACTGTATGGTATTACTCGCCATTGATTGAGAATTTTCGTTTATTATATTATATATTTATAAAAAAAAACTGTAGATGGTAGTGATGTTGAGGAATCTGGTCTGACACTACATGTAAATTGTGTTTTTGTAAGTTATGAATTTTTTTGTTCGTTTGAGTGAAACGAATTCGAAAAAAGTAGATCACTATGAAAAAGATTTCATTGGATGTATTACATGTCAAGCGAATAGTTACGAATATTACTTCTTGCAAGATACCAGCAAGCACAACTGAAGACAACAATAATTTTCAGGTTTCTGAACACCGCCGTATAATAAATGCTTTATAGACAGCCATGAGTCAATACCAGTGTAAACTAGGTGGTATTTTTTCTCGAGTGATTATTACTTAAGAAGTTGAAACTTGTCTTTTGCAAGAAGCTTTCAAAAAGAAAATTGGAAACTCTTGTGCAAAAAATAGAAAAAATAAGTATTTTAAAAATGTTTTCCGTGTTGATTAAGTTGTTCATACTCAACTTTTTATAGAAATCTTTGGCCAATGTTTCTCTTTAAAAATCATTTCGTTTTTATATAAAAATAGTCTATAAGGCCATTGTTACTACATATGTAAGCGACCCCAGTCTTGAAAAATAATAAATGACAAACGTTACAAAATCATAATAAGTAAATCTACATTACTTATATCTATATATTTTAATAACGACATATTAATGGTCATGAGCAGTATTCAGAAAATCATTAACTTTCAGAATAAATAAGCGTGTTTGAAAAAAAAATTAAGAGAATTTGCCAGTATTGATTGTTGAAGAGATATATAGAACGTCTTTATATTATAGGGTAGTTTTTCTGTTACACATCTATGTTTAAAATGTACAGCAAGCACAATCCGTCTAAATTAGATCAATACACATGTATATGATATACTTACATTCTTTCTTTTTTGTTAGTATTGGAAATGGGGATATTGCTACGATATACAAGAAAAAAACGAAACCAGGAAGCCATCTTTTCCGCAACATCAGGGAGTATGAGTTGTTCAAAACAAGAGGCTCCATGTATAGGTGAAGTAGTATAGCATTAACTGGATAAATCGATAAAACAATAAGTCATCATAAGAGTATTTTAAACTGCCTCATTGTGAAGAAAATCAGCTTTCCGTTCTAAATCTGGTTAATAAATGACTTGCTAGAAAGTATATCTTTAAATTCGTATGAATGTTCAGATTTATCAATGCAATTTTCGTTACATTAAGCATCTTAAGATGACGCTATGCTAAGGCATGTGTACACTGAACAAACGTGTGATAATACATGTCCTTACGGGTCCGAGAAATCACACGGATTTGCCGACATGCAATTGTAGTTTATTCATCCTTTATTAGCAATCTCCGTTCTGCAAATGGTAAAATTTTATACCGGTCATTTTAAAATATAAAGAGGACATCGGCAATAAAAAAAATAAAACAATATTTTATGGATGTTCGCTTGGCAGTGGTAAAATGGCACAATGATAGAAAATAATAATAACAAAATTTTATAAAGCATTATTTTAGCTCATCAGTGACATACTGCTAAAACTGAACAAAGAACCCTTTTTCTTGCAATGGCGTAATGCTAAAACTGAATATAGGGCCATTTTTCTTGCAATAGCATAATGCTAAAACTGAATATAGAGCCATTTTTCTTGCAATGGCATAATGCTAAAACTGAATTAAGGACAGTTTTTCTTACATTGGCATAATGCTAAAACTGAATATAGGGTCATTTTTCTTGCAATAGCATAATGCTAAAACTGAATATAGAGCCATTTTTCTTGCAATGGCATAATGCTTAAACTAAATAAAGGAAACTTTTCTCTTGCAATGGCGTAATGCTAAAATGGAATAAAAACCGTTTTTTTTCTTGCAATGGCTCAATCAATTATCGAAAGGGTCATTTTCGGTTGGCAATAGCAGTATGGGTAAATTTTGTAATGAGTCGTTTCCTTAACATAATACTTCAAATTATAATAAAGGATTTTTTTTTTGCTTTGCCATGACGACAAATTATAAAGTGTCATTATTTCGGTTAACATTAACAAACAAAATTTTTATGAAGGACTGTGTTTGGCAATGATACATTGGTGAAATTGTAGAAAGGGTCGTTTTCAATTGGCAATAACATAAATAAATCCTTTCTATTTAATATATTAAAAAATAATACTCTATTGTATGACAATTTGTTTTCTGAATCCTTGCGCTTAACAGGCTCCAACCGGAAATGGCAACATGACATATCAGAGACGCTTATGTCATCCGACTACAATAATAAGATTGCACGTTCATGCTAACCACAGAACTTGAAGATTATACTATAACCGAGTGTTTATTAAAAATATACTGAGTTCATATCAAACTAGTTGATAATTGCTATAAAATCCATATTTATATTTCAGTACAATGCGTTCTGTCATTTATTGTTACACAATTTAATTAAGCATGCGAACCATATAATAATCAATAAACTCGGTATACACAACCTAGCAGAGAAATCAAAACAGTAAAGCACTTAACTGATTTTATTTTATTTATTTATTTATTTTGAAATACAGTTTTAAGTGTCCTTTCTACAAGTGATAGTAGCCAAGAAAGTTGATATATATCCGGAAGATACAGCTAAAGAGAATCAATGACGGGGCCTTCTTTAAACTCTACTTCAGTTAGTGGGTCAAGATTTCGATCCTCTCTGTCTGCATTGGTCGGGCTTATTTTAAAAATGTTTTAATCACAAAGAGCTTTCTTGTAAAGCTGTAGTTTAAATTTGTACGGATTACATATACCTACAATGGTTGATGGCTCATTGTGTTGTAAAATAAGACTGTAAATGTTTTTAGTGTTTTTAGGCCACTGGTTGTGAAATAACTCTTCTGATTGGGTTCCTCCAATTTTTGTTATAATCACACCAAGGAACATGTACTAATCCAGTGCCTGTCAGATGCCCAAGTTTGTGTGTGCAATTTTTTCTTGTTTTTTGTCTTTATCATTCTCTGTTATATGCCATGTTCAAGTTCGCTGTTGCAAAGTATTTCACTTTTTTAGTTGCAAATTTTCCGTTTTCTGTGGCACATGTTCCATAATTTCAAAGGACAGTGTGCTATCCGCCAGCTGATGACAAGACAAATTGAAAAGTAAGTAGTGTGCGATTATTCAAATTGACATTAAGAAATGTAAAGACTTCAATGTGTAATATTTTCATTTGACATGTGTGAAAATTCCCATTTCTTCAGGCCTGAGAGCTTTTTGCACTCATATAGACCATATATCACAAATACCACATGACTCCGTGTATGACTACCATGATATAAAATGGAATACATAATCCGGAACTACAATATCATAGGTAAACAAACATGGCTGCCACCTAACATTTGTTTATATGCGAGACACGGCTAAAAAACGCATTTATGAGATTTTACAAGAATGGTTTAATAATTAAAATGCACAAAATAAAACGCTTTAAAATTGTAACTTATTCTTGCACTTTAACTTCTATAACGGAAACGGCGCCACACAATGTAATAATTAGACGGTTTACAAACACGTTATTAATCCATGTTATTAATCCGCACTATTTTGGTGTGGGGTAAACAAGAGGTTTTGGTTTGAAAACTAATATTGTTTTCAGATATATTGATGGTATTTTCTCGATTTGTCATTAACATAATGTATCTGTAAGAAAATTAGATAAAGTAATTTAAATAATAATAAAAATAATAATATTTTGAATATCACCAAAATAAACGTGTTGTTATTTGTGGACTATTTTTTTCGGTCGAAAACCACGCTCTCGGTCTAAAAAGCACGTTCCTTGTGGCTGTTGCGTCTACTGGACTCCTTTTCATGCGCATGTGTTATAGAAGAGAATTTTTGAGCCTTGAAGCAAATGAATAATTTTTTAAAAATATCTAACTGTTTTGAAATGACGTTCGTTGTCAATATGAATGCAAAAACTTTGCAAGTTACAAAGCTTTTGCATTCATATTGACAATGAATTTCATTTTGAAACAGTTCAATTGTTAAACAAATTCTATATTACACGAAAAACTATATACTGTACTGAGGAACTACAATGAAAACATTGCCACACGTTGCAAGAAAGAACTTAAATGTATTGCACCAATATGAATGCCTGAGAATACATGACTAAAACAGCAACATTCGAAGTTTATAATATATTTATTTATACAGTAAAATGTAAGTTAAAATGTAATAATATAAATTAAACATGCTTTTATAAGGACAATAAACATTAATAAGAAAACAGGTGTATAAACATTTAAATAAAATCTCAATACTCAGGAACACATAATAATGGCTAGCACAAAATAATATCGCTTATACCTGAATAAAGCATCTGAAATATACATTGTCAAACCTATCAAATTTTATGGAAATTGGAAACGATGCATTACACACAGGCTTAATATTATTGTTTCTTTGTACACTTAACCTCGCGGATTGATTTAATACAGAAACTGGTGTTGACTATAAACTTTCGTGTACAGATTTACAGTAGCACTTAAACTTTGATTAAGTTAAGTTTTCGACAAATGTTAAGCGACACGTAAGCTTGCGGATTCATTTACTTGAAATAACTAAGCATGTATGTGTTTTTGAATTGTTTCCAAACCAAACGCGGTCTTTTAAAGGAGGTAGGATTTTCGAGTTGCAAAAAATTCATTATTCAAATTAAAATAAAGTATGAATTGTGATAAGGTCTAAATAAGTAATTCAAGAAGCCATAATATATATTTTATGTTATGATGCATGGTGTTTCA
Organism: Tegillarca granosa; assembly: GCA_029721355.1. Lineage (NCBI taxonomy): Eukaryota > Metazoa > Mollusca > Bivalvia > Arcoida > Arcidae > Tegillarca > Tegillarca granosa. The sequence continues at coordinate 53,000,365 of CM056594.1, read as the reverse complement.
AAACATAGGCCCCAAATAATAAAAAAAGATTCATTTCTGTGAAAAAAAAATTGAAAAACATTTGAACATTTAAAAGTTACAATCGAGATGCAATAATATATTATTTATTTATTTATTTTCAAGACAGGCAGAACGTAAAATAAGTAAATCCAAGCTAAAAATAAATAATAAAAAAAAAAAATCTTCTGAGAAAGTAATGTTAATTTGACAATCACAACATCAATAAATTATGTGTATTACTTCCACGCTAAGACATTCAAAACAGTAGAACAACTTTTTTGTCATTGGATGGCCATATGGCATTACACCTTATAAGTATAAAGAATATGACGGTGAAATGAGAAAGTCACAATGATTCAAAACAACAAGCTGAATCACTAACACTGTAAACAATCGCTGGTTCAAATAATGTTTTATTGACAGACCTTTTAGTCGCTATGGTGACACTGGGAACAAATTGCACTGGTCTTATACATCATACTTCTGACCAAGTTTCGTTAACATTGGTCCAGTTATTTCAGTTATAGTGAAAATGTGTTAAAACACACACACACTGCTTATGCAATATACATGTACTCACGTGATCTTTGGCTAGATGAACTAAATTTGCAAGTAGAAAAAGGGACAGTTAAGAATAAATAACTTATTTTCTGAATGGTCCAAGGCGTACATTTTTATCTATTTAGTAGCATGTAATAATACATTGCTAAAGAATAAATGTTGCATAGATTAGTTACACACTGACACCTATACATATACATTCTGACTAGTTATATTAGTTGATTCACATACTGAACACTCAATGAAATCTCAAGAGATTTTCAGAATGACATCAAAGGAACAACCGGTAGTCGTAGGTTTTTAAGAGTTCAAATCATTAGATAAGTATATCCTTTCACGTTTAACCTGGTTTCTGTAGTTTAGTAGCATCATCGCAAATATCATAAAGTATCCATTTTTGACAATTCAGAAAAACTTGTCAAGATTTGCCAAACAGTTCTTGGTAAGATGGAGGATCTGCTGATGCTGGCGGCGCTGGAAAAGGTGGAGGCGCTGAAACCAATGAAAACCAGACTATAATACAGCTATAAATAGTTAAACAACTGTAAGTGAATAGATAATACAACAAACAATGTCAGAGATAAGCAAACTAATCACTGAACGTTTCTTTTGTTGACCAAGTATGTAAACACATAAAACGACAATAATTAACCTAACTAGGCTTACTCTGTGACACAACCTCTCTTATATTTGCAACATATTTTTTCGACTTAAACTTTTAAAATATACTAGTTATAATAAAAAGAAAATCTGAAATAAAACCACATGATATTTAAAGAGTTAAAACGACTTACTTGCCAAATTGAAAATATTTTATTGTTCAATTAAGTTACAATGACAGTTTGATCCAAACTAAATTTGTTGCATAGATACTAAGTATAAATGACCTTGTCTTTTGACCTGATAACAATCTGTAGCGAGATCATGTGATCAACATCATCTGAACCAAGTTTCACTCAAAATCTCCAATAAATCTAAAGTTTTTGACCAATAAATATATTAACTGACAGACAACACGTAATATATTAAGTCGAATTTAGGGGCGAAAACAAAAACTTGATATCCCCAAAACAATTCTATAACACTATTATGACCTACCTGATGGTTGTGGGTGTGCAAACCTCGGACTACTGTTATAGTTACCACCACCGTATTCTTGCATAGGTATGTGACTTCCTGTCGCTGGTGGTTCGCTTATGTCCCTGAGAAGATTATCAAATTCATCGTTGGTTGAGCGTGGGTAATCAGACTGTGTCGGATTAGCAGAATTTCCTGATAGTATCTGTGCATGCTGTCTGTAGTCATAGTTACTTCCTGTTACATTTTGTGGTGTAGCAGTTGTTTCTTCTGTTGTCTTGTTATCATCATCACAACAACAACAATAGCAACAACAACAACACATAAATAATCCGGCAACAACCCCAACAGCTATACCAACAGCTCCCGCAATGCTTAGAGAAACATCTACAATAAATAATCATACACTGGCCAATACTCACTTTACAATTTGTGAATGAAAATTTACCTTTTAACTAATTATAATAAGTGAACCGGATATAAAACTACTTTATCAAAATTAACGTATAGTAACTTATAGAATATTCAACACACCAGTGTGTTGTTTTATTTATTTTATGCAAACTCAAGTAAGAAATATTTTCTGAAATACCCTGTATAACAAAATCCATTAATTCGTGACTTTTTAAAATTTCAATTCGTCTACATCAATCTTTAACAGTAAAGGGTACTTTAAATGATTAGAGGAAGTGTTAAGATACGTGTAAATAATTTTAAACATGTCAAGGATAATGACAAAGTCATACTTTAAGGAACATAGAAATGTTCTGTAACGATCTATAAAATTTCTGGTAAGGGCAATAACAAGAGGCCCAATAGGGCCTGTGATGCTCAACTGGCTGCATATGTAAGACAATGTTTGTTTTTGTTTGTAATGCTGTTTAACGTTCAACTCAAGAATATTCACTTATACAGAGACTGTCAGTTTTGGAAACTGGTGGAGGACACTGGAGTATCGGAGAAAACCACGACCAAGCAGCAAGTTAACTTACAAACTTTTGCCATGCCATAAACTAAGCTGGGTTTAGCCAGTTGAGCTTAAAATGGATCAACAATGGCTATTTTTGTTTTTTTATATCTAAGTAACAACGGGAATCTTGGACTGATACAAACTCTTTTTCAGGCTGATGTAGGAACCTTCCACACAAAATGTTGTTTCCAATTCGCCCAGTGGTTTTAGAGGAGAAGATTTTTACTAAATATTACACCTAATTTGCAATATTTCTTGAAAATTGGGTCAATAAAAATTTTCTCAGAAAAAAAACCGTTATAAATTTTGAATCCCACATTGTATACTTTCTATATTTAAAATTTGAGCTCAAGCGATGAAAAAAAGGATCCTAATTTGCATAATTAATGAAAATTGGGTCAATGAAAAAAGACTCAGAAAAACCAGTTACATATGTTGAATCCCCCACAATATACTTTCTACATTTCGAATTTGAGCTAAATCGGTGGAAAAATGGAACTACAATAACCATTTTTGTGTTTTTTCTATTTATAGTAAGGGCGGCCATCTTGGATGTCGGGCGGGGTTGTCTGGTACAAACTTCAGTAAGGCTGAGGTAGGGATCAACCACACCAAATTTCATTCCAATTGGCCAAGTGGTTTCAGAGAAGATTTTCAAAGATTTCGCTAAATATTACACCTAATTTGCATAATTCTTAAAAAAATGGATCAACAAAAAATTTCTCACAAAAACCCGTTACATATGTTAAATCCCCCACGATATACTCTTTACCTTTTCAAATTTGAGCTTAATTGGTGGGAAAATGGATCCACAATGACAATTTTTGTGTTTTTTTCTATTTATAGTAACGGCAGCCATCTTGGATGTCGGTCGGGGTCGCCTGGTACAAACTTTAGCCTACCCAACCTAAAGACCTTCCACACCAAATACGGTTCCAGTCGGCCCAGTGGTTTCAGAGGAGAAGATTTTCAAAGAATTGATTAAATATTACACCTCATTTGCATAATTCGTAAAAATCAGGTCAACAAAACATTTCTCAGAAAAACCCGTTACATATGTTGAATGCCCTGCTATCTTCTCTCTTCCTTTCAAATTTGATCAAAAACAGTTAAAAAATGACTCAACAATGGCTATTTATGTGTTTTTGCTATTTATAGTAACAGCGGCCATCTTGGATGTCAGGCGGGGTCGCCTGGTAAAAACTTTAGTCTACTCCACCTAAGGACCTTCCACACTGAATTTGGTCCCAATTGGCCCAGTGGTTTCAGAGAAGATGATTAAAGTTTACGCACGCACGCACGGACACACGGACGCACGCAAAACCATGCCATAAGCTCAGCTGGCTATAGCCAGTTGAGCTAAAAACTGGGTGTACAAAATACTATTATCTCATTTTGTGTACATAAAATATACATGTATAAACAAAGTACATCAGGATTTTGCAAAAGTTGTTTTATTTAGAATTTTGAAGTAATGGTTCAAATAAAATTGAACAACTGTATTAAATAGTATATATAGCATGTATGACGTACCAGCTTCAACAGATATTTCAACGGTCAAGTAACTGGAAGTTTGCTCATTAGCAACAATTTTAAACTGTAATTTACCATATTTGGAACACCATTTCTGGGGTAACGGTCTCTTGCAATCATATACCTGTAACATTAACACACAAATAATAATAATAATAATAATAATAATAATAATAATAATAATAATAATAATAATAATAATAATAATAAAGATATAACGTTAGTTTATTCCGTATAATATTCTGTTATTAAAGTATAAAAGTAATGGTTTTTCTACAATATTAGACACTAAACGGGCAGAAAACTGAATTGGTTTTACATGAAAAAGAAACGTTATGCAATAAATAAACATTATTTCAAATCATTGCAGAAAAACAAAGTCGTATCATCATTTATCATATTAGACATTTCTCAGAGCTAGAGTTACACTTTTATCTGAGTGTGACAATGGTGTTATACGGCCCAGCGGTCAGTCAAAATTTGTTCACTGTTGCATTGTTCGTCTGCTGTGGCCAGTCACATTGTCTTTTCGTTTGTCTGTCTTAATTATGTGGTCAGTCACACTTGGTTTTTATTCTGTGATGAATCACATTGTCCGCATGTCTTGATTTTGTGGTTAGTCACAATGTCCGTCCGCCTGTCTTGATACAGTGGTCAGTCACATTGTCCACCTCTCTGTTTTGATTCTATGGTCAGTCACATTGTCCGCCTGTCTTGTTTCTGTGATTGGTGATGTTGTCCGTCCGTCTGTCTTGATTCTGTGATCAGTCACATTGTTCACCTGTCTGTGTTGATTCTGTGGAAGTCACATTGTCCGTCTGTCTATCTCGATTCTGTGATTGGTCACAATGTCCGTCTGTCTGTCTTGATTTTGTGGTTGGTCAGATTGTCCGTTTGTCTGTATTGATTCTGTGGTCAGCCACATTGTCCGTCTGTCTATCTCGATTCATGGTTGGTCACAATGTCTGTCTGTCTCTCGATTATGTGGTCAGTCACATTGTCCGTCTGTCTGTATTGATTCTGTGGTCAGTTTCAATGTCCGTCTGTCTGTTTCGATTCTGTGGTTAGTCAAGTTGTCCACTTGTCAGTCTCTGTCTGTCCTGATGTCGTGAGGAGTTCGTCTTTTTCGAACCACATGGTCAATTTGCTTAAATTGTCTGAAAATTTGGCCAGTTTTGTTTTTATTAAACTACCAATAAAATGTTAAACTTACTTCTGATGCCCAAATACCAAAGTTGTCATAGAATTTGATTTTTGGATCGCACGTATCATAATAAGCATTAATCTTGGTCACACATATGCGATATTTTGTATGTACATTGTAAGGGTTTTCACCAATAAATCCAGCACTACACCACACGTTAAACGGATCCCCGTCCCATGTAATCTTGATTTTTTCATACTGCGTCAACTTGTGGATCTTATAATCACAGCTTCGGTCATCTTTAAAATACACTGTAAATAATAAAATCTACAATTAAAAGGGATAATGGAGGATGAATTTTTGCCTCACCTTAGGATGAATAAAGAGTTGTATATATATATATATATATGTGTGTGTGTGTGTGTGTGTGTGTGTGTGTGTGTGTGTGTGTGTGATATGATATGATTAAACACAAACATATCGCTCCATGTTCAAATCACAATCTCTGAAGCAAAGTGAAATCCTTGCAAACTGGTAAATTACGTTAAACAGGTGAACTTCCAGCATTGAGACCGGTTCTTTGGGAGAGTAAGCACCTTTTGTTCATCTAGCCACACAAGCTACGTGTGAATCAGTTGTATTTAAAGTTCCTGTGGTGGGAACAAGCTCTAACATAACTGTGAAACAAATACACCATACGCGGGAGAAGCATATATTTTGCTGCTTAGAAATGGAAAGTTGACAACAGAAAAATTGAAGACATCACGCTTCAAATGTAGCCTTTTGTGGGTATTAAAGCTGCGGTTTAAGTCCAAATATGAAACAGAATCAGTCATATACTAGTATTTTATTTCAAACTTAACAGGATAAATTATTTAAATATTCTCCAAATTTACGACTATTTAAAGATAAACCGTCATCTTCGTTGTATGTGAAGTTAAATGATTTGACAACAGTCCTCTCTTCAGGTTTAACAAGGTTCTGCATAAATTCTGCTTTAAATGAATAAAGAAATAAAATCAACAGGCAGTGGTACACAGTTTGTGCCCATTTGTATCCCGCGTGTTTATTGAGAAATTATATTGCAAAACACAACAAATATGCTATCGAAAACTCTTAACATTACTACCTGTTTTAAATGCCACTGATGAAGGGGCTGTTTATCTTCGAAATTAGGGTCCAACTTTCATTTTGAAAAAAAAGCAAATGAATCAAGGTATATAAATACGAATGGCAAAAGGCACAACTTCACCATTCCTTTTACTAGTGTGACGTTTTTGACGAGAAACGCTCCGCAAACAGATTAAAGAAAACTTAAGAAACACCTTGTTTGACTTCAGTTTATCAACAACATTTTACAAAGATATATATATATATATATATATATATATATATATATATATATATATATATATATATATATAAATAATGTATATATGTTCCCATTTTTAAAAATCTTTACTGAAATTTGATTGGCTGGTTTAGTTGATTTGTAAACTCAATCACTCTGATTTACACCGTGTGTATGTAATTTACAGGGGTGTATCGGGATTTTACTACGGTGTATCAAAACAAGAGGGCCATGAAGGCCCTGGACGCTCACCTGAAAATGATGTACACTCAACTCGATTTTGGCAAACTGGAGCTTCTATACTTAAAAGAGATTTTTTCCTATATTTCGAGCTAGTGACCTACTTATTGAAACAAAATGACCCATATATAAACTTGAGCTAGCTTTTGTCAAGAGCATCATTCTGAGACAGTTTGATAAGATTGGTCTAAAATGGATCCCCTCATATGTGTTAACAAGGTTTTTATATAATTCGACCTAGTGACCTACTTATTGACCCAACATAGCCCATATACAAACTCGAGCTAGCTTTTGTCAAGAGCATCATTCTAACTAAGTTTGATGAAGATTGGACTAAAATTGGGTCCTCAGGAGTGTTAACAAGGTTTTATTACAATTTGACCTAGTGACCTACTTATTGACCCAACATGGCCCATATACGACCTTGAGCTAGCTTTTGTCAAGAGCATCATTCTGACTAAGTTTGATGAAGATTGGACTAAAATTAGGTCCTCAGGAGTGTTAACAAGGTTTTTTCTACAATTTGACCTAGTGACCTACTTATTGACCCAACATGGCCCATATACCAACTTGAGCTAGCTTTTGTCAAGAGCATCATTCTGACTAAGTTTGATGAAGATTGGACTAAAATTGGGTCCTCAGGAGTGTTAACAAGGTTTTATTACAATCCCACCTAGTGACCTACTTATTGACCCAACATAGCCCATATACAAACTTGAGCTAGCTTTTGTCAAGAAGTTTATTCTGACTTAGTTTGATGAAGATTGGGCTGAAATTGGGTCCTCAGGAGTGTTAACAAGGTTTTATTACAATTTGACCTAGTGACCTACTTATTGACCCAACATGGCCCATATACAACCTTGAACTAGCTTTTGTCAAGAGCATCATTCTGACCAAGTTTAAAGAAGATTGGACTAAAATTGGGGCCTCAGGAGTGTTAACAAGTTTTTTTTTACAATTTGACCTAGTGACCTACTTATTGATCCAACATGGCCCATTTAAACACTTGAGCTAGCTTTTGTCAAGAAGATCATTCTGACTAAGTTTGATGAAGATTGGACTAAAATTGGGTCCTCAGGAGTGTTAACAAGGTTTTTCTACAATTTGACCTAGTGACCTACTTATTGACCCAACATGGCCCATATACGAACTTGAACTAGCTTTTGTCAAGATGATCATTCTGACTAAGTTTGATGAAGATTGGACTAAAATTGGGTCCTCAGGAGTGTTAACAAGGTTTTTCTACAATTTGACCTAGTGACCTACTTACTGACCCAACATTGCCCATATACGAACTTGAGCTAGCTTTTGTCAAGAGGATCATTCTGAGAAAGATTGATTAAGATTGCACTTAAATTGTGGCCTCAGGAGTGTTAACAATCAAAAGTTGACGCACGACGCACGATGCACGACGCACGTCGCACGACGCACGCCGGACAATGACCCACCACAATAGCTCACTTGAGCACTTTGTGCTCAGGTGAGCTAAAAATCAAAAAATTATTCTTTATCAACCAAAATACTCACCGAGTCTATGCTGCACTGTGATGTAAAAGATAAATGGACATAAATAGCGACAGATGCAATTTTTTTTTCAAAAAAAAAAAAAAAAAATAAAATAAATAAATAAATAAATAAAAAAATAAAAAAAAATACAATGAATTTACAAGGGAATAATAATTTAAGCCTAAGTTTCCGGTCAACTAGAGTGTCACCATGAAACTCTTTAGGTACGCGCATACCGTCAGACGATCGAAGAAATCCTACCGTAGCGGAGAGAGAGAGAGAGAGAGAGAGAGAGAGAGAGAGAGAGAGAGAGAGAGAGAGAGAGAGAGATTATCTATTTTTATGTGATAGAGAGAGAGGGGGAGGCAGAGAGATAGTTTAAAGTACTCTTATTATTTGAGGAAAGTTAAAACTTGTGTATACAATAATGAAGCCGTTCCTGTCTTCTCAGGTTGAACAGTATATCCACAAACCGAGATCAATGAAATAAAGTAATTAGTGTTTGTCACCTTCATATTGATTAATGATCATTAGTGATCGCAGGGATATACTTAGAATATACGAAAGGATTAGTAAGGGATTTAAAGGGTACCTGTAACCAAAAATTTTTTTATTACAGTTGTTTTATATATTATTTAAATATAACAGTATTGAAAACCGCATCAAAATTGGTGACAAAATAAAAAAGTTATAGCGGTTTGAAATCCACATTTTATAACTTTCTCTTTATCGAAAAGTGAAACGCCTCGTTTTGAGTTATAAACGTGTGACGTCATTGCAGTATTAGAAGTAGTGTCTAACATAATTGTCAGTAGATGTATGGACGAGGGATCGAGGCCCGGCGCGCGATTTTGCCTTTCCGGTCCTAAGAGGGATTCCCTCGTATGAGGGGTACCCTACTTTGATCCGGGATTCCCCAGCTATTTTAAGACCTAGGAATTCCCTTCCGGTATTCCCACTTCCGGGACATTTCCTTCTCTCCGTGACGTCACTTCCCGTGACCCTGTGACCTCTGACGTCATGCATATTTAATGAATCCAGCAGCAGCAGCATAACAAGGTAGGATTCTGCGGATACTATACTACTTGTATGTAAATCATCACCTATCTACTATATAACTATGAGACCATACGAATGCATGCGTTTTTTAAGGGTATTTTTCAAATTAATTTTGAAGAGATTTGCCATAAACGTACATATATTATAAAACATGTCTTAAGAAGCAGAAAAAAATGTAGAATACGAGACGATGTGAAATTCTTACAATTTTGATTTAAAACACGATGTTTTTGTTGATCAAAATAAGCATAATTATGTAAATCATCACCTATTTACTATATAACTCTATATGAGATCATACGAATATATGCGTTATTTAAGGGTGTTTTTCAAAGTAATTTTGAAGAGATTTGCCATTGTCGTAAAATTATGAAAAAAAATATCATGAGATGCAGAAAAATTCGTAGAATATGAAATGATGTGAAACCGTTTAGGAATATTAATATTAAATTCACAATAAAATAAAAACTATACCAGGTACATGTCTTCCCTATATAAACACTTATAAGTCACCTATATATATACGTATACAGAGCTCTATAGCTGTATACAGGTGACGGATGTAAGGTGACGGTTATAGTTGGATATGTAAATAAGACTGAGAAAACTGTAACCAATTTTATTTAATAGAAAGAAATAGGGATAAATTCGTGAAATAGTTTTTAGGCAGGGTGTATTGGAATTTCCAACAATTTTGATTTCAAACTTGACAGGTGCAGCAGTCTCCGGAGCAACCGGTCTCACTTCCCGGGGGAAGTTCACATGTTCGCATGTTTAACTTTATATGCCAGTTTGTATTGGGTTTGACGTGATTTGAACGTAGGCTTCTGTTTAATTTAAACTAGTAGTAGTAGTAGCCGTAGTATACTTAACGGCTAACGATATTAAAAATAAAAAACCTTGACCCTAACATAATTAGACCTATGTTAGGGTTTTATTATTATTTTTTTTGAATATCGAAACAAACGTCTGTGGTTGTATTTATAAAGCTTTAAAGCAATAAGGAAATATTCAGGCAGGCAAATCTTTAACTTTTGTGTCAGCCGCAATCGTAAGTTAACCTTCCGCAATTAGAATTTTGAGGAGTTAACAGCAGGTACCATTAAATCGAACAGATGAATCCTTTTAGGACCCCTATAACCAGTGCAGTTCATCCGACCTTCAGTCAAATACGATTATATAATTGGCCGAAATAAATGGTAAAAATATATATACATTGTTAGCGATCGATTTTAGGCAAAGTTATTATTTAATACTTACATTCATCTTTATAACCATATGCTTTTGAAATCTGAAGAATAAATAATGATAGATATAGGGGGAATAAATCGGGCTTCCATCTTAACGGCAACATCGGGAGTGGGAACAGTCAATAGTAAAAACATGGGGCACGTTACAGGATGACTGGTGCCATGATGGAAAAATAAATACTAGTATCAATAAATACTATCATTATAATATAACAAAAAGTGCATTTTGGTAGCAAAATTAATTAACTACTGACTTTGAAAACGCAAGTTCTCATTTTAAACATGATAATTTAAGATCAACCGCGACATTATTCTGTTATTATGCCATTAAATTGATTAATATCCGACGAATTCTATTTCGCTTGGTTAAGGCGTAATCTCAACAAATAGTATTTTATTTTAGGGACCTCGGGTATTGAGAAAACAATATGCAATAATAGTTGTATGCATAAGTCATACATGTCGATTTTTTTTAATCTAGACCTGAAAATCATGACTCTTAACGGCCTGCTATATGGATATGTGCCGTTACCGTTTTAGCATTTACTTTAATTAAGTTACTTCCGACCGCCAGAAACAAAACTGTCTCGTTCACTGAGGCACTTGGTAATACCCGAATACTGTCCTTTACCACTGGACGAAAGTTCAAGAATAAATACTTGTATGATAAAAATGTAATTCAAATTGATAAGTTTACCACAAGAAATAGTGTGATATTCTAACACAGAACTTGACAAATATGGCGACGTCAAATGGAATGGGCACTGGAAGTTTCTACGGCTCTAATCAAAAAAGGTATGCATACTGCAAAGTAGTCTATCAAATGACACATTATTGACTATCCCATTAAAATTGTTACCAGTGAGGTTTAAATTAGCCTGACATTGTTGTACTACTTCGAATTAAGGTCACATTACGGAAGAATTCTTTCATTGACTTGTTTATTCACCTTAGGCTAAGGAACGAGAAAGCAAAAACTCCAGAATTTCTTTTGGATGGGTGCATATCGATAATTTATTTACTTCTTTTTACACGAGCATCATTGCCCATCATTCAGTTTTATTTATTTATTCATCATTTTGTCACATTCTCGCATTATTATCTCCTTTTATGTTAAACATAAGTAAAGTGTTTTACATTTCAATGATGATTATTTTGACAAAATAATAGTGATATATCGTTTGGTTTTGTAAAACAATTGATTGGTTTTTTTTGGATAGTGCATTTCAAACATTATCAATTTGGCATAATTTTGGTTATTGACATCACAGGTGAAGTCATTAATGTCTGTTAAATATTTTTATTTTTGCTTTATACAGCATAGAGCCCCTTTAATATTCAAAGGACAATATTCAATTTGAATGTTTCCATGTTTTCGGATAATTTTTTTAATTAAAAATAGGCTTCTGATAAGTTTAAAGTGTAGGCTTTCATTTAATTCGCAAAAATTGTTGGAACATAATTAATTAGCTTTGTATTGCACTTAAGACAATGTGCAGGGAGGGATCTTCAGCATGCTATGGCTGCCATGACATAGGACATCATTTTTTAAGGTCTCAACCAAAGGACCTCATGACTTTCATTTCTAACTGCTGATTGTTGACGAAAAAATAGTCATTACCTAATTTCAAGTCTTGGTCAGACCCGGCCAGGATTTGAACCTTGACCTCCCACATACGAAGCAAGCACTATACCAACTGAGCAACTGTAGTGGTTAGAATTGTTACTAAATTTTTCCAAAAATTGATGAAAATCAAGTTTCTTCTGAATATTCATTTGATTGATAATAAAATATTCTTGAAATTATTCATAATTAAGCTGTCAAAAATTCTAGTTCAGCATTAAAGATAATGGAAAAAGTATTCAATTTAATTGTTGTAAACCGTTATGTTCACAATGGTTCACAATTTTTTAAGTAGTGAAAGCATTATGGTTATGCAGTTGGTATTTACAGTTTAATATATTTTTTGACACATTAAACTTTAAAATGTAGAAAAAGGAAAAGCATTGAAAACATGGTAAATGAAAGAATAAAGAAAATTAAAAAAGAAAAGATTCCAGACAGTTTCAAATCGAGGTATGGATATTCATATTTTCTCAATCAGTATTCAGATAGAAATGATGTGTTTAGATGAATTTATTATTGAATTGATGTTATTTTGTCTATGGAATAAGTCCATATAGCAATGACCTAACTCTCTGGTACTATACCAGAAAATGTACAGCTGGTTCTTAATTCTGATTCAAAATCCAGATCTTTGAAATATTTATAGTTAAATGTATTCAATAAATACTTGAAGATGTTAAAATATTTGTAAAATCACACTAAGGCAGCTAATGCACATCAAATTCCTTCAACATTAAGTGTGTATGCAGTCTTGAACATATAAAGACACAAAAGTTCAAATTTTTGTCGAGCCTGGCATGACCATAAGGCGAGACTTACATGTAGGTGTTCAATTCTTGTTTTGTGTGGCCACAGCTGTAAGTCAGTTTTATGGTCCTTATAAATATTATGTCAACTTAAATTCATGTATGTTGTTCACAAAAATAGAACTTATGATTTTTAATTTCAAAACAGACTTCTTTTAGAGACAGTTTTCACATATATGCATGGATAATGAGTTATCTAAAGAGACATCTGAGAGAGTTTTCACATATATGCATGGATAACAAGTGCCCATCTGTGTATTTCTGTTTGAAAGAATTTTAGGGGGAAAATATTGTCATCCTGCTCTTTATAGAAATCCTAACATATTTATAGGCAAGTAAGTAAAAGAGCAATCCTATCTATTTTATCTATATTATATTTTCAGTATAACTGGCCCATCAACATATTGGAAGACATTTTTTAGACAACAAGATGCATTTACATATGCCAAGAGTAAGTCTTCAGTAAGTATTGTATTTCAGATGTCTCTTTAAATAACTGTTAAAAAGTTTAAAATGTAAATACATATGCTGCTATTGCACCAATGAATAAAGTACTACCAAGTTTGTAGTTCTTGTTGACTTTGAAAAAGGTTACAGTGTCTCCAACAATCAAAACCAACAACTAAACTTCTTTCCTTAAATCAACACCATCAGCAATTTTAGTGGATTAAAATTATATGAATACTATTACCGTAGTTTTATGTATCATTTATTTATTTTTTATTGATTTATTTATTGATTGATGATTGATTGATTGATTGATTGATTGATTTTTTTTTTTTTTTTGGGGGGGGGGGCTTACTTTGTTGCTTTGTACTTTTTCTGGTCATTGTTGTATTATTCTATCTTGTACACATATATTGTTACGTCACAGCCAGATGACTGTGTGTCAAGTTCCATAAATGCTGCTGAACCTACATTGTTGTTTAGTGTTTTATATTAGCCAACATATTATTACAGTTATGATATTTAAAAATTAAAACTTTAATAAATATCTTGTCATGAAATGAGACATGAATGATTGTTATTTGAATGTTATTGTATGTATCATCAGCAATTGTTAGCTGTGTTAAGAATGAGACATTTTTTAAACCTCATAAATAAATCCAAACACAGACACATGTAATGCTCAAGTTTTGTGCAAGAGTTTCGGATCTGCATTTTGCCAGAACAAACTTAATTGGACCTCTTTAATGTTGATTTAACATATACTTTACAACAATATCATGTGTAATTCATTCAAACTACTCATTCAATAATATTAATACCATGCTAAGCAATAGAGGCTTATGGCAAGAAAAATATACATAACATAATTGTGTGTGAACTTATTGTTTATCTATTATTTCAGGATCTTCATGTGTTTTCTTTTGAGAGTGATACAATCGGATCAGAAACTGGACAGCGAATGTTCCTTGTTGCCAGTAATGAAAACTTTTGGCACAATTACAAGTTTGTATTTATTTTAATTTTGTATTACCCTAATTCATATGTTAAATCTGGACACATTTATGATGTTGTTAGAGCTCAAACTAATTTATTTATCTCTTTAATGTCAAAAAGTAAAACTGTTTTTTTCTTAAAGACAATTAACACATAACAAAGGCAATAAAACAATGTATTTTTTAGAAAAAAATTAATCCAGACATATTTTTGTAAGACATTATATTCTTTATAGTACCCTGTTGATTTTTAAGCAGATTTTTTTGTAAAAACTTGGCTCTTAAATTGCTGGGTGCTGGAAGATTGGCGCCAAAGATTTTTTCCAGATGTTAGCTTCTGTCCTCTGTGATATTGATCCATTTTGGACCAAACGCGATCAGTTGGTTAATTGTGAAGATACCTCAGTTTATTTCTAACTTAGTTGATGCAGATTGGTCAGTATGTTTATAGCAGTAATGATTAGGCCAAGTTCGACATGTGAAACAATCAGAGCATAATCAATTAAACAACTACTTCCTGATTATTTGAAAGTTTCCAGTTGACAATTTCTTTAACAGTGATCAAATTGTGATGAAATTTTTTCAGAATGTTTGCTTTGGAATAATCTTGGTTATGTTAAAAATGTATCAAAAACATTTTGGAACTAGTATGTATTCTATAATCTGATTGGTGGATTGTTTCCTGGTGATATGGAGTGGATGTGATGTGAGTGGATGTTGATATAAAACCAGTCAGTTCATTGTAGTAAAACTTGGTGTGATGAAGTCAACCGATACCTATGGTAATTAGTATTCTGATTTGTCAGTTGTTCTTGATGAAAACCTCTGTGATACTAAGCTGAATTTTAATTTGATAAATCTTGGTCAGTATCTTTTTTTTTTAAATACATTGTACCTTATTAAGTCAATGTGTGAGAAAATCCATTCACAACTAATAAACATTCTATTATCTGATTGGTCATAATTGGTTCTCTGTGATGTCTTCAGATTATGACAGAACTTGGAAAATATAGGAGAATTACTTCTTTTTCAGATACCTGTCTCTTTGGTTTTCACAATGTTTTCTGGACATGAAATAAGTTACCACTTTGCAGAATATGATTGTATAATACATTTGATACAAAAATATTTTCAATATATAGCGGATTCTTTTGTGGAAAAAAAATGTCAGTTCACTTACCATCTAGGTTGGTGGTAAAAACATTTTTAGGCGTTCTAGTTTTATTCACTGTCTCAGAATAGATATCATGTTGATAAGAGAACAAATCTTGGCTTGGAAATGAAACACCATAACTTCACTCCACTGCCTGCTTAATCAAAGTGCTTGATATTTATAGATTTGTTTTAAGCTACTTGATCTGTGATTTTTAGCTTACCTGACCGAAAGGTCATGTGAGCTTATGGATTGGCGCGACGTGTGTATGTGCATGGTTGTGTGTGTGTGCATGCATCGTTAACACCTATTTTTGGCTTCTCCTCCAAAACTGCTGGACAGATTTCTATGATACTTGGTCAGAAGCATATATGGGCTGGTGCAATTTAGATTTGTTCATGGCATTGCCATGGCTACCAAAACTAGGCCAAGGTGACCTAGGGGTAAAAAAATCTTAAAAATCTTCTCCGAAATTGATGATGAAAAAAAAATCTGATGTGATATTTGACTTTTCTAGGGTCTTAAGCCTATAGTTTGTTCATTTTGTGAAATTTTAATAATTTTAAAAATTCCGTAAAATGGCTTCAAATTGTCATAACTTGACTATTTGAACAGATAATGACATGGGGTTTTCAGTTTTGACTTTTTCTTGAAATGAACTTTAAAATAGGGTCAAGGTCACAAATCAAGGTCATGACCTAATTCGTGATTTATGCAGTTTTAAGCAATTTTCTTGCAAATATTAAGAGATATATAAATTCAAAACATTGTTCAAATGTTCCAAAAATGACAAATGACAAAATTTAAAAAGGTACCAAGTTTCATGACTATATGATAATCCATGTAGGAGTTGTTGCCCCTGAAATGTTATTTTTTGCTTGTAAATACTAAATTTGTGCATTAGCTTGAAAACTATAAGCTTTTTGTATAGATCAGCATGTATATTAGAATATTGTAAGTAATGATATGACGATCATTTTGATATATGGTTCAAGGTCATATGTTGAAAGTTCAGGGTCATATCTGTAGAAGAAGACTGAAATTGTTAATTATTTTGAAAACTATGGACTTTTTGCATAGGCATATATATTAGAATATTGTAAGTATTGATATAACAATCATTTTGAT
Organism: Tegillarca granosa; assembly: GCA_029721355.1. Lineage (NCBI taxonomy): Eukaryota > Metazoa > Mollusca > Bivalvia > Arcoida > Arcidae > Tegillarca > Tegillarca granosa. The sequence goes on along the minus strand of CM056594.1, from coordinate 52,983,518 downwards.
ATATGATTCAAGGTCATATGTTCAATGGTCAATGTCATAGCTGTAGAGGAAGACTAAAATTGTAAATTATCTTGAAAACCATTAACTTTTTGTACAAGCATGTATATTAGAATAATGTAAGTATTGATATTACGACCATTTTGATATAAGGTTTAAGTTCATATGTTCAAAGGTCAAAATCATTATTTGGAAATTATTCATTGTACTATTTAAATCATGCATATAAGCGTTTTATAAATGAAATGTGACTAGATATTTCTGATAAGTTATTGCCAAACTTGAGGAATTTTGTAAAGTTTTGTAAAGTTTTTGTAATTAAGTTTTTTGCAAGTTTTTGGACATTTCCTCAGGTGAGTGTTAAGGCCCATGGGCCTCTTGTTACAATGAATACTATTTATTAATATTTTCTTACTAACTGATGTGATTATTTAGGTAATCTAAGTAAAAACTTGTTTGCAAATTAATAAATGTGCAGATTTTAAAAGAAAGTTTGTAACTGAGAAAGAGGTAATTCATCCGAGAATATAAAACCATACAGAAAATGATAGAATCAGCTGGAAAAGATGGGACAGACACAACATGTATGGTGACAGACACAACATGTATGGTGACAGACACAACATGTATGGTGACAGACACAACATGTATGGTGACAGACACAACATGTATGGTGACAGACACAACATGTATGGTGACAGACACAACATGTATGGTGACAGACACAACATGTATGGTGACAGACACAACATGTATGGTGACAGACACAACATGTATGGTGACAGACACAACATGTATGGTGACAGACACAACATGTATGGTGACAGACACAACATGTATGGTGACAGACACAACATGTATGGTGACAGACACAACATGTATGGTGACAGACACAACATGTATGGTGACAGACACAAGAGTAAGTATCCAGTAGGTGTGTGGTTATAAAAGTATTGGAGTGCTCTTTAAAATTTACGTTAATTTTCAATGTTTGGTTTTCAGACAACTAGATGTGAAGAAACGTTATCATTATGAAGTTATAGCTGAAGGTAAATGTATTATCAATTTTAAGACCAGTAATCTATTTTCACTGTGAATATGAAATTTGTCTTTTAATTTGTAAAACTTAAATAACTTGTTTTATGTAATATGATTTTAACTAGAAATTTTTTTAAGTTCAAAACTTTTAAAAATGATCTACAGATCTTGTTTTACCTGGAAAGTGTCATTTTAAATAATTAAAACTCCAATGAAATGGAGAAAGTTAACAGGTGCATAATAAATATGTCTCAACCTTTTCCAGGCAATGCAAAAAAGGATAGATTGTATCTAAAAGTGTATAATAATGCAAAATGTAATTTTTATGATCATTAAACCATCCAAAGTTTACAGTGTCTCTGCTTTTTTTAGGCACTGTATGTAAACTTTATTTTGATCTGGAATACAACAAGGAGAAAAATCCAATCAAATATGGATCTAAGTTAGTAGACACATTTATCAAGGTATGATATGCATCAACTTGAAAAACATCTAAATAGAAGTTTTTGTCAAACTCTTTTTTTTAAATGCATGTACTTCCTTTATCTCCACTTCAAATTGAAGTTTCAGATTTAACACATAATATGGAATGTAGTGAATTAATGATGTTAGATGCCCTAGTTAAGATCATTTTACATATACAGTGCAACTTCCGAATACCAGCCTCCTGTGGGACCGAGGAATTTGGCCATGTTTTCAGAGGGGTGGGTATTTAGAGGGCCTTATAAATCCGGAAGTCCGATCCGGTACTGAATCTCTTCCAATTCAGAATTTTATCAAAGGTAAATGTCAATACGTTCTCATAAGCATTGATCTTATGTGTAATTCTTGAACTTAACAAGTACCTTGTGTATAAATCCAAAGCTTACAAACTGGCAGATTATTACAAACAAATGTACAATATCTAAAACGGATACAGGTGTGCTGATTGTGTTAGTCAGGCACAGAAGTTGCTGTTTCCGGTTGAAAATGAAACAATTTATTTTTCAAAATATATTTTTTTATAAATTGTTTGTGCTATTTACAAAATATGGAGCAAAAATATTATCTAAATCACTTAAAACGAGGACCGATTCGTTAATTACAAGCCTATTCAGTATCCCAAGTGACCGGTTTCCATCATGGTGATCAGAATGGTTTGATATTAAATAGTAATACTATTGTTTAAAAAATGTCTAAATTTAAAAAAAAAAGAAAGAAAATAATGATTTTTGAAATAAATATATATTAATATTTTTGCATTGCGCAGGTGATACAAAAATAATTGTTTATAAAAAACTTTTGATCATATTCAAGTGAGGGGTACTTGACGGGTAAAAACCTCGAAATAAAGAAATTAAAACCATAAGAAAGGCAACAATTGCAATAATTAGATTATCAAAAGGATAAAGGAAACAAATTAAAATTGATTCAATTATTTATTCAAGTATATCTGCACAGGTAAACCGGTCTGCCAGTACAATGTTGTGTGCATTAGGATGATTTGTTATTTCAGTAATCGGATTAGCAGATAGAAAATCACCTGTCCTTTATGGTTCATTGATGCATTGAGACTCCCATAGGCCAGTATCGGAAGTGAATTATTACGATGTTACATGATTTCAGCACCTAAAAAAGGCTGGTGTTTGAAATTCAGAGGGACCTGTTTATGGAAGTTTATTTCAATATAAACAAAGAAGGATAAATTTGGGACCGGTCTTGCGTGTTCGGTTTGTGGAGGTGATCGGTTTAGAAGGGCCGGTATTCGGAAGTTGCACTGTAATATTAAGAAGGTTATGCATTAAAACTTCTGGGAATTGACATATCAATTCTGACCTTTAAAAAAATAAGAATGACACATCATTATTTACTTGTTTGTGTTTTGGTACATGTAAAACTATAAAAATTACCCAATGTTTACATATAGTGGCCTATAGCTGGGGACATCTCGATATAAGTGACTGGGACGTTAAACACCATTACTCAACTCAACTTTTGTTAAAATTGTTTAAATTGATCTCAACAAAACTAAAATTTTGATGTTAGAAAAATAATACAAGTGACAAACAGACATTAATTTAAAATCCAGTTGTTAAACCCAATGTTTACATATAGTGGCCTATAGCTGGGGACATCTCGATATAAGTGACTGGGACGTTAAACACCATAACTCAACTCAACTCAACTCAACTTTTGTTAAAATTGTTTAAATTGATCGCAACAAAACTAAAATTTTGATGTTAGAAAAGTAATACAAGTGACAAACAGACATTAATTTAAAATCCAGTTGTCAATTCATTTGTTAAAACCTGTATGGCCTTGTTACAAACATTTCTACTTTGAAGCTGGACTTACAATGAAAATGACACTTTCTAAGACATATAATTAAAGTAATTGTGTTGATAAAATTTGAATTTGTGTTTTAAAATATAAATTATATTTTTCAGTATGTTTGTGTATGGTTAAAGAATCAGTTTAATATCCAATGTGACAGAAGTATAGTTTTAGATTTATGTGCAAGGTTAGTGTTTTAAGGTTGTTTTATCAGTAGTAGTGTAGTTTATGTAATTACCATGTCATTACTTCAGCTAGTAAATAGGGAGGTGTCAGCTTGTAATAAGATATTTAGTCAAGTAGTAATAAGAGGAGATTTCAGTCAGCTTGTAATAAGATATTTAGTCAAGTAGTAATAAGAGTAGATTTCAGTCAGCTTGTAATAAGATATTTAGTCAAGTAGTAATAAGAGGAGATTTCAGTCAGCTTGTAATAAGATATTTAGTCAGGTAGTAGTAATAAGAGGAGATTTCAGTCAGCTTGTAATAAGATATTTAGTCAGGTAGTATTAAGAGTAGATTTCAGTCAGCTTGTAATAAGATATTTAGTCAAGTAGTAATAAGAGGAGATTTCAGTCAGCTTGTAATAAGATATTTAGTCAGGTAGTAATAAGAGTAGATTTCAGTCAGCTTGTAATAAGATATTTAGTCAGGTAGTAATAAGAGGAGATTTCAGTCAGTTTGTAATAAGATATTTAGTCAGGTAGTAATAAGAGTAGATTTCAGTCAGCTTGTAATAAGATATTTAGTCAAGTAGTAATAAGAGGAGATTTCAGTCAGCTTGTAATAAGATATTAAGTCAAGTAGTAATAAGAGGAGATTTCAGTCAGCTTGTAATAAGATATTTAGTCAGGTAGTAATAAGAGTAGATTTCAGTCAGCTTGTAATAAGATATTTAGTCAGGTAGTAATAAGAGGAGATTTCAGTCAGCTTGTAATAAGATATTTAGTCAGGTAGTAATAAGAGGAGATTTCAGTCAGCTTGTAATAAGATATTTAGTCAGGTAGTAATAAGAGGAGATTTCAGTCAGCTTGTAATAAGATATTTAGTCAAGTAGTAATAAGAGGAGATTTCAGTCAGCTTGTAATAAGATATTAAGTCAAGTAGTAATAAGAGGAGATTTCAGTCAGCTTGTAATAAGATATTTAGTCAGGTAGTAATAAGAGTAGATTTCAGTCAGCTTGTAATAAGATATTTAGTCAGGTAGTAATAAGAGGAGATTTCAGTCAGCTTGTAATAAGATATTTAGTCAGGTAGTAATAAGAGGAGATTTCAGTCAGCTTGTAATAAGATATTTAGTCAGGTAGTAATAAGAGGAGATTTCAGTCAGCTTGTAATAAGATATTTAGTCAAGTAGTAATAAGAGGAGATTTCAGTCAGCTTGTAATAAGATATTTAGTCAAGTAGTAATAAGAGTAGATTTCAGTCAGCTTGTAATAAGATATTTAGTCAGGTAGTAATAAGAGGAGATTTCAGTCAGCTTGTAATAAGATATTTAGTCAAGTAGTAATAAGAGTAGATTTCAGTCAGGAGATTTCAATCAGCTTGTAATAAGATACTTAGTCAGGTAGTAATAAGAGTAGATTTCAGTCAGGAGATTTCAATCAGCTTGTAAAAAAGGAGATGTCAGCTTGTATTCAGATTTCAGTCAGCTAGTAAATGGGGAGATGTCAGTTAGTAACCAGGAGATTTCAGTCAGCTTGTAATAAGATATTTAGTCAAGTAGTAATAAGAGGAGATTTCAGTCAGCTTGTAATAAGATATTTAGTCAAGTAGTAATAAGAGGAGATTTCAGTCAGCTTGTAATAAGATATTTAGTCAAGTAGTAATAAGAGGAGATTTCAGTCAGCTTGTAATAAGATATTTAGTCAGGTAGTAATAAGAGGAGATTTCAGTCAGCTTGTAATAAGATATTAAGTCAGGTAGTAATAAGAGGAGATTTCAGTCAGCTTGTAATAAGATATTTAGTCAGGTGGTAATAAGAGTAGATTTCAGTCAGCTTGTAATAAGATATTTAGTCAGGTAGTAATAAGAGTAGATTTCAGTCAGCTTGTAATAAGATATTTAGTCAGGTAGTAATAAGAGGAGATTTCAGTCAGTTTGTAATAAGATATTTAGTCAAGTAGTAATAAGAGGAGATTTCAGTCAGCTTGTAATAAGATATTTAGTCAAGTAGTAATAAGAGGAGATTTCAGTCAGCTTGTAATAAGATATTTAGTCAAGTAGTAATAAGAGTAGATTTCAGTCAGCTTGTAATAAGATATTTAGTCAAGTAGTAATAAGAGGAGATTTCAGTCAGCTTGTAATAAGATATTTAGTCAAGTAGTAATAAGAGTAGATTTCAGTCAGGAGATTTCAATCAGCTTGTAAAAAAGGAGATGTCAGCTTGTATTCAGATTTCAGTCAGCTAGTAAATGGGGAGATGTCAGTTAGTAACCAGGAGATTTCAGTCAGCTTGTAATAAGATATTTAGTCAAGTAGTAATAAGAGGAGATTTCAGTCAGCTTGTAATAAGATATTTAGTCAAGTAGTAATAAGAGGAGATTTCAGTCAGCTTGTAATAAGATATTTAGTCAGGTAGTAATAAGAGGAGATTTCAGTCAGCTTGTAATAAGATATTAAGTCAGGTAGTAATAAGAGGAGATTTCAGTCAGCTTGTAATAAGATATTTAGTCAGGTGGTAATAAGAGTAGATTTCAGTCAGCTTGTAATAAGATATTTAGTCAAGTAGTAATAAGAGTAGATTTCAGTCAGCTTGTAATAAGATATTTAGTCAGGTAGTAATAAGAGGAGATTTCAGTCAGTTTGTAATAAGATATTTAGTCAAGTAGTAATAAGAGGAGATTTCAGTCAGCTTGTAATAAGATATTAAGTCAAGTAGTAATAAGAGGAGATTTCAGTCAGCTTGTAATAAGATATTTAGTCAAGTAGTAATAAGAGTAGATTTCAGTCAGCTTGTAATAAGATATTTAGTCAAGTAGTAATAAGAGGAGATTTCAGTCAGCTTGTAATAAGATATTTAGTCAGGTGGTAATAAGAGGAGATTTCAGTCAGCTTGTAATAAGATATTTAGTCAAGTAGTAATAAGAGGAGATTTCAGTCAGCTTGTAATAAGATATTTAGTCAGGTAGTAATAAGAGGAGATTTCAGTCAGCTTGTAATAAGATATTAAGTCAGGTAGTAATAAGAGGAGATTTCAGTCAGCTTGTAATAAGATATTTAGTCAGGTGGTAATAAGAGTAGATTTCAGTCAGCTTGTAATAAGATATTTAGTCAAGTAGTAATAAGAGTAGATTTCAGTCAGCTTGTAATAAGATATTTAGTCAGGTAGTAATAAGAGGAGATTTCAGTCAGTTTGTAATAAGATATTTAGTCAAGTAGTAATAAGAGGAGATTTCAGTCAGCTTGTAATAAGATATTTAGTCAAGTAGTAATAAGAGGAGATTTCAGTCAGCTTGTAATAAGATATTTAGTCAAGTAGTAATAAGAGTAGATTTCAGTCAGCTTGTAATAAGATATTTAGTCAAGTAGTAATAAGAGGAGATTTCAGTCAGCTTGTAATAAGATATTTAGTCAAGTAGTAATAAGAGTAGATTTCAGTCAGGAGATTTCAATCAGCTTGTAATAAGATACTTAGTCAGGTAGTAATAAGAGTAGATTTCAGTCAGGAGATTTCAATCAGCTTGTAAAAAAGGAGATGTCAGCTTGTATTCAGATTTCAGTCAGCTAGTAAATGGGGAGATGTCAGTTAGTAACCAGGAGATTTCAGTCAGCTTGTAATAAGATATTTAGTCAAGTAGTAATAAGAGGAGATTTCAGTCAGCTTGTAATAAGATATTTAGTCAAGTAGTAATAAGAGGAGATTTCAGTCAGCTTGTAATAAGATATTTAGTCAGGTAGTAATAAGAGGAGATTTCAGTCAGCTTGTAATAAGATATTAAGTCAGGTAGTAATAAGAGGAGATTTCAGTCAGCTTGTAATAAGATATTTAGTCAGGTGGTAATAAGAGTAGATTTCAGTCAGCTTGTAATAAGATATTTAGTCAAGTAGTAATAAGAGTAGATTTCAGTCAGCTTGTAATAAGATATTTAGTCAGGTAGTAATAAGAGGAGATTTCAGTCAGTTTGTAATAAGATATTTAGTCAAGTAGTAATAAGAGGAGATTTCAGTCAGCTTGTAATAAGATATTTAGTCAAGTAGTAATAAGAGGAGATTTCAGTCAGCTTGTAATAAGATATTTAGTCAAGTAGTAATAAGAGTAGATTTCAGTCAGCTTGTAATAAGATATTTAGTCAAGTAGTAATAAGAGGAGATTTCAGTCAGCTTGTAATAAGATATTTAGTCAAGTAGTAATAAGAGTAGATTTCAGTCAGGAGATTTCAATCAGCTTGTAAAAAAGGAGATGTCAGCTTGTATTCAGATTTCAGTCAGCTAGTAAATGGGGAGATGTCAGTTAGTAACCAGGAGATTTCAGTCAGCTAGTAAGTGGGGAGATGTCAGCTAGTAGTAAGAGGACTGTCAGTTTGTTATGGTGATTGAGAGTCTACAATATGAAGTCAGTGTGTCCCTGTATTTATAAATGATACCATAAACAATCTAAACTCTGATATTCATATTGTCACAGACATATGTTACATCTTAATTAAACAAAGAATTACATTAATGTCTCTTTCATGCAAAAATAAGCTATACTTGAATTTCATTTGAAATTTATATTGTTAATAAGTATTTTATGTTTTGTAATATTTAACACATTTTATAGAGATATAAATGTGTTTAATTTTTACAAAACTGCTGTAAACATCATATACAATTTTAAAATACTGTTTGTTTGTTTTTAGCTCACTTGGCCTATAGGCCATGTGAGCTTATGGCATGGCGCAGCATGTGTCCATATGTCCGTGTGTGCATGAGTGCGTGTGTGCGTCTGTAACTCACATTTTCGACAACTCCTCAGAAACTACCAGGCCAATATTAATCAAACTTCACAGGAAGGGTTTTTGGGAGGGCACTTTTCAAATTTTTACTTTTGGTTGCCATAGCTATAGAAAGTAGGTCACTGTGACCTACATTTGAAAAAAAACTTAAAAAATCTTCTTCTCTGAAACCAAAATTGGTAGACAAAAACTGATTTGATTTTCAGCTATTCTAGAGTCTTAAGTATATAGTTTGTACAAATGGCGAAATTCGGCTGAAAAATAGGTTACATGTTTTTGTGTTTAATTTTAAAAATTTCGTAAAATGGCTTCAAATTATTATAACTTGACTATATGAATAGATATTGACATGGGGTTTTCAGTTTTGACTTTTTCTTGAAATAACCTTCAAAATGGGGTCAAGGTCAAAGTTCAAGGTCATGACCTAGTTTGTAGTTTGTGCAGATTTGGGCTATGTTCTTCCATTAAAACATTGTTAAAATGTTCAGCAGGACAAAATGTAAAAAGGTACAAAGTTTCGTAACTGTATGATAATGCCTGTAGGAGTTGATGCCCCTGAAATGTTATTTTTTGCTAAAAAAAAAACTAAAATGGTGCGTTAGCTTGAAAACTATAAACTTTTTGTATAGGCATGTATTTTAGAATATTGTAAGTATTGACATGGCGAACATTTTGATATATGGCTCAAGGTCATACATTCAAAGGTCAAGTTCATGGGTGCATAAAAAGACTGAAATTGTTTATTATCTTGGAAACTATTAACTTTTTGTATGGCATGTATATTCGAATATTGTAGGAATTGATATGGTGATTATTCTGATATAAGATCAAGGTCTTACGTTTAAAGGTCAAGGTCATAGATGCATAAAAAGACTCAAATTATTAATTATCTTGAAAACTATTAACTTTTTTTGTAGGCATGTATATAAGAATATTTTATGTATTTTTGCAAATGATTTTGGATATATCCTCAGGTTGGCCATATCCTCAGGTGAGCATTAAGGCCCATGGGCCTCTTGTTTTGTTCACAGCACTGATGTTAAATTTAGTCGCCATCTGATTTTCCAAATTCCAAATCATGCTTTTAGAAACAATATTCATGTAGGTAAGTATCTCTCTCTCTCTCTCTCTCTCTCTCTCTCTCTCTCTCTCTCTCTCTCTCTCTCTCTCTCTCTCTCTGAAACATATAATTGATGAAATTTTATTTTAAATCTATTAAATAAATCTGTTAATCAATCTTTGACTTATTAATCAAACTTGTTATTATGGAAAGATGGAAAGACAAGGAAAACAAGGTAGTTAAAAAGAATTTCTTAACGGCAAGGTACATATCTTTTTATGATTCTATCTCTTATAATGGAAAAACAACTAATATTTCTTTACTCAATGAAGTTGACAAAAGGATAAGTAACTGGGTTCATCTATCCTTTCATCCATCTGCTTCTCTCCTGACAAGTTAAGATTTCAGTAATATTGTATTTTTTATGCTTTACAAAATAGAGCCATTAGACTAAGTACTAGTAACAAATATAAATGAGGAATAAGCATTACTTTAGCACAATTGACTGATTTGTAAATCAAATTTGACACCTAATATTTTAGTGATGTTTCTCATCAATTGAAATGAGCCAGCACATGTCAAAAGATAAATTATTTATAGATAACTATCAATGAGATTCTGCAGTCTACTACCAAGACTACACAACATCCTGCCTAGACTCTGAGTACTGAAAAAATAAACTTAATTGTCTTACACATGATTTCGTTTTATATATTGTTTTTATTTTGTCAGGCAACTTTGTTCAGTATATAATTTCCAAGCTTCTTCAGCACCTTAAACCCCAGTCATCAGTTGAAGATACACATACGAACATGGACGGTAACAATGATAAACAGAGTAAAGAAGACATTAACCTCTGTCAGAAAGTATTTAATGAATTTGATCAAGGAGAATTATCAGATTTGTTAGTCAAAGATAAACATGGCGAAGAAGATATACTGTTTTGTGACACAGGTATAAAATTAATCTGTCATAATTGTCGAGCCGGGCATTACTATAAGGCAATACTTAGATGTTACTTTTGCAGTGTCGTCGGCGACAGCGTTCTGTTAAAATGTGAAAGTTTATGTTTAAGTAATGTATTTTCTACTCGATCAAAAACTAACCAGGCTAGACATTTAAATCTGTGGAATTCTTGTTTTATGTTTCTTTTTTTGTTTTGAAACTTGTTGTTATGTAGTATAAACTTTAAAAGAAGAATTATCTCTCTTTGAACATACATATATGCAATGTAATATTAAATGTCTGATACTTGTTTCGTATTGTGATGCAGTATTAACTGTAGGGAAAGAGTTATATCTCTTGGACCATAAATTTTATTTAGAAATGAAATTTACGGGGTCCTTTGGGGGCAAAGACTCTTCGCACATCACATTCATTCTATTATTTAATAAGTAAATGCCTACAACAAGAAATAACCAATTCTGATTGTCGACCAGGGTCTTAACACAATAAAACATCTTTGGAGTTTAACTCTTTAACCACCTGACGACCACAGCCCCCCTCCCCCATTGTATTAAAGATAATATTAGTTCTATGTAGAACTAAGGTTGTCACAAAACATATATGAATTCTCTATGATAGTGCACCACTGCGGTAGCTCAGTTGGTAGAGTGCTCGCTTAGTAAGTGGAAGGTTGTGGGTTAGAACCCTGACCACATATGACCCAAAATTTGAAAGTGCGTAGTGACTGTTCTTTTGCCAAGCACTCCACAGTACAAAATGAAAATCACAGATCTTTTGGATGAGAACTTAAAATAAACGAGGTCTTGTGTCACGCCTATAGCTGGCGACATCTCAATATAAGTGAAATTATCTCGACTGGGATGTTAAACACCATTACTCAACTCAACTCTATGATGATGAACTTTTATATTGTAGGAGTATATACAAAAAACAGGAATTTCCGTTTATATAAATCAAACAAGTTTGGAAAATCAAACCCATTAATTCTAGCTACAGAAAACAAATACCAACCTGTACCAGTAGGTAGTGATGATTATGAAAAACGGATATTTTTGGATTCACTTATCACAAATGTAGAGTATGTACACTGTTAAATAACTCTTGTAATAATTACAGGTGTTAGCAGACAAGATAGGATTTCAGTTTTAGGCCAGTCTAGAAGCCCAATACTTATAAAATTTACTTTGGATTTGTAACATTTTGTAAATTATGTGATTTTTCCTAATAAAAACTGTTAAAATTTTAACATCCAGGCCAATTAAGTTATTAAAATTTAGACCAAATTTAGAACGCTGCTTTAGAGAAACATTCGCTGAAAATTTGAGCGTTTAAATAATTATATAAGTGATGATTGCCATTTATTAAACTTTAGGCATTAAAACTTGACCCATTTTTTTGTTTTGGTAAAATTGACCTTTTTTTCACATTTTAACAAATTGTATTGTCTATGTAACAAATCTTAAATAGCAATAACTGAAAATTCTTTTGTGCATTGGTACTTTTGAATAAACTTCTTGTGGTATCACCACCAAGATATTATATTGATATAATTAAATTATATTTAATGACTTCATCTTTAATCAATCAATACATGTACATGTACTTGCTTTTAATGAATTCATTTTGTTTTTAGCTCACCTAAAAATGGTTATGGGAGATTATGGGATAGCTCAGCATGTGTATGTACATGCATGTCTGAGCATGTACATGCATGTATTTATTCTTTTATTTCTCTGAATCTGCCAGTCAGATTTGAATTAAACTTTGAAAAAATATTTTTGGAATTGCCATTGCTACTGAAACTAGGTCAAGGTGATAAATTGTGCAAAAATTATAAAGATATTTTTCCAAACTAATGATGGTAGAAAAAAAAATCTATTAATTTAGGCTTTTCTGGGGGTATTTAGCCTTTATTTTGTTCTGTTACGTATTTGGAATTAAATTAATTTTAGTCATAATAATCTGTAGTTTTAAATGAAGAAGTTAGATTTAGTATTTAAACCTGTTCATTTGTAATCAAACATATAATGGGGTTTGTCAGCATACCACATGGCATCTCTTAACTGAATTTGTTATTCAACAGTTAATGGGGTTTTTCAGCAAAGAGGTAAGAGGTATTGATCATGTAATATGCTTGTGAATTCCATTGTGCTTGAAATGTTGTAATACAACTTTTTTGTGTCCTTTGTTTTAGATATAGTGCCAAATTGAAGATTTTATCTTTTGAAAAATATTCAAATTTGAGACAGAACACATCAGGTAGATTTCAAAGACAGAGAAGTGACGAAGATGTTAATACAGGTAATTATACAGCTGAAGTTTGTTATAATGAAAAACATTTGATCATAAGCCAGTATGACTTACCAAAATGTTTGTCATATCACTAGCTAACATATGGTTAACATTCAGTATTAATGGAGTGACTAATTAGTTGTATTACTAAGCCCTGGTTATTCTTTGTCTGAAAAAACATAAAGGGGAGATGATTCAGAACATCATAAATTCTGGTCCATTAAAGTTTTTCCAGGTTTTGCTGTAGTATGTATTGATTGTACGATGGCAGGAGACATTCACTCCAGCTGTGATTCTGGTTTGACCTCTTTAACAGAACCATGTAATTTTTTTACCTACTCATTTTAATCATGACCATTTTATTTACTTTATAGCTGTATATGAGAGAGAGAGAGAGAAGAGAGAATGAGACTTTATTTCTGTCTGGATGCTTTATTAGCTTTAATATATTTTATTTCAGATACATTAGATGGCTACAGTAAATCCCCTTACCCAGATATTGATGATTTTATATCAGAATTGGTGAAGAAGAATGGAAATTCAGGGTGTATTAGACACTGGACATACTTCACTCATGGAGAGTTAATTTTGTATGAAATTTCACATTACCGCTGGTGTGAAAACATCCAGAGACAACATAAAAGTAACAATGTTATGTAAGTATTATATAATGATTATTTACAAGGTCATGTATAGGTCATGTTGGGTGAAAAAGTATTCACTAGGTTAAATCATAGATGACACTGCCACTCAAGAGACATATCAAAATGTTTGCAAGTACATAGAGAAAAGCACAGAATTTTTTTCCCTTAAATGGCATGTGCTTTACAATGAAATAATTTTACATAATTAAGAAAATTGGTATCATTCTCAGATAAAACATTCGTCATACTAATTAGATAATTTTTATGTGCCGTATGAAGTAAAATAACATCATTCTAAGGTTCAAGACATCAGAGTTTATAATATTGCTAAGTTGTTATTAAACTATTTCATTGAATCAGTATTTCAGAGAAGAAGATGTATGACATAATCACGTTTGTTTAAATTTTGTGCTTTCTTTAGGGAAATAATTGTAGTTGCCACTTTGTCCATCCATCCCATCTGTCTGTTCATGGTTATTTTGTCTGGAGCATAACACCTAGTGGTATTAATATGAAACTTTATAGGTAGATAGATCTTGGTGCAGTGTACGAAGAACCATATTTCTTTTTTGCATAAAGTAGGAGTTACTGCCCTTTGATAATTTTTTTGAGAGAAGCAAAGTTTATAAAGTAGAAAAGGTATCCTGTGAAACCTAAAATGTAACTGATTTTATGAAGGATATACAAAGAATTAAATTTAGAACTGTTGTATTGTGAAAAGCACAAAAATAAAAAATGCAGGTAAACATTATGACAAAATGAAGGTGATAGCGAATTGTTCAGGTGAACATCCAGATCCTTTATGGCCTTGTTATATATTTTTACAACATTACTGACATTAAGTATTACTTATTACTATTATTTTATTATGGAAACTTGAGGTAGGTAACTAGAGTTTCCTTGAGTTCATGTGCAGTACACAGAAGCACAATTCTTGATACTTGCTCTGCCAATAGTTTTGTGACAAAGCCCTCATAATCTCTGATGCTGCTTTGCTACCTTTTGTCATATTGTCATGTACAGAATTTTGAATTTTTACAAAATGAAATATTAAAAATTCTGCACATGAAAATTAATTGTCATGTACAAAATTTTGAATATTTTTGTAAAAATTCAAAATTCTGTATAATTTTCCTGTTATAAACTGTATTTTGATCTTTATTTAAGCAGACATATTTGGAAAAAAAAAACATAAAAATACCGGTCTTTGAACTAGCATTTCTCACAGTGAAAGATCATTAAACAATGGTTAGATACCAAATAAAAAATAATAATTTTCTTTCAGGTTAATAGTAAACATGAAGAAAGGTGTATACTATCAGAAGTGTTATGATCCTGAGTGTAGGGTACTTAATTTTAAATCTGAAGGTATAATACTAATTTTGTGAATGTTATTATTTACATTTCAATTTAAAATTCATCAGTCTAGATGGAAGTCCATGTTACCCTGGCATCCATATCTGTGTAAAATGTTTTAGCATCTTGTCCTGTCTAATACAAGTTTTGGGTCAGTTTGTTGGTTTTAATGTTGTTGAACATCTCATCACCAATTTTTTTTTAGATTTTCACAGAAAAAATAAGTTTATTAGTTTTTATACGCCCTTCTATGACGGGACATATTATGGTATGGCACAGGCCGTCCGTCCATCTGTATGTCGACACGTCGCACACTAACTCAAGAATTCTCTGAGCAATTTTAATGAAACTTTTGTGAAATGTTTGTATCTAAGGTAGAAAGCTCCCTTTCGTTTTTGAGATTTGTATGTTTTCTCGTTGCGGAGTTATTGGCTTTTAATTGTCAAATTTTAGGCATTTTATTGCATGTTGTACAATAACTCAAAAATGCTTTGAACAATTTGAATGAAACTTTTGTGTTATATTGGTATCCATGGCAGAGAGCTCCCTTTTATTTTTGAGATTCCTTTTTTGTCACTGCAGAGTTATGGGACTTTAATTGTCATATTTAAGGCATTTTTTTGCATGTTGTATAATAACTCAAAAATGCTTTGAACAATTTGAATGAAACTTTTGTGTTAAATTGGGATCCATGGCAGAGAACTCCCTTTTATTTTTGAGATTCGTATGTTTTCTTATTGTAGAGTTATTGGCCTTTAATTGTCAAATTTTAGGCATTTTTTTGCATGTTGTAACTCAAAAATCATTTGAACTTTTTTTATGAAACTTTTGTGTTATATTTGTCCTATAATCAAAAAGGTTTGTGAATAAACATTGAGAAATAAATTTGCTACTTTTGTTTTAAAAAAATATGTTTCAGCTAAATGTCAAGTTGTTTAAGACATTAAAAAAGAAGTTTAAATATCTGACGGGGGTATCATGCGCTCCAGGCACAGCTGTTTATTAAAATGTGGTCTAAGAACAAGTTTGTGTATGCATATAAGGATGTGTTTTACGGTCTGCTTTATACTAGCACATACTCAGTGCAACTTTAACTTGCTAGCTCTCAGAGTCTATGTAGCAGACAAGCATGCGACTACCCCAGTCACATTATTCTGGCAACAGTTAAAATAGTTAATACTAGGTACTTACACTGCTGAACACCAGACGAGGAAACAGTATCCAAAATATAAAAAGTCTTACTTTATGTATGATCCAGCCAAGACCTCCAGGTGGTCACTTCACTGTGACAGATTAAAATTTTGGTGCACCTTTTTTCATGACCCTTTAACTCTGAGCCACTGTGGCATATTAATATTTTGGCACATATTTTCACATGAGCTATGTTATTTTTGACAAGCCTAAGTGTCTGTTGAGTTCTTGGTGTCCAGTTGACTGTAGTTTTCTGACAACCTTTGATGTCTGCTTGACTAGGTTATTTTTTGATAATCCCAGATTTCTAATGAACTGGGTTTTTTTCTGACCAATCATGGTGTCAAGTGAGCTGTTTTTATTTGATATAATTTTATATCCTCTCCTGTATGCTAGGATTATCTGACATGCAGTAATAAATCATCTATGTTAAAATCTATTCCTTACAACTCTTGATGTCTGATGAAATGTTATTTTCTGACAATTCTTTATATCCCATGAGCTATGCTATTTTAATGACATTTTAGCAATTTAAATTTAAATACTTACATAGTCCTGTGGTTTTCAGATTATAATTGTTTGTTTGTTTGTTTGAATTTTTTATTCTAGTAACATGTAAGAATTTTTAATCCGCTTTTCTTTCCATAATTGATAAAAAATTGACCAAATAAACTTCGTCAGTAAGCTGGTTAATATATTTGTAGAGAATTAGAGATATTTTGTTGGATGGATTTTAAAATGTAAAAAAAAATAAATATACACCAAAGTTTAAGTGTAAATGTTTAAGGTGAAATAATTTTATCATTTCTTGTAATTTTAGAGCATCCGTTACCTAGACAACTCTTACCTTCCTACTTCTTTGACGGTTGTGATGATTTTGATTTTGAGGATGATGATGAGGATGATGCTGAAATGTTTAATGCAGCTGTTGAAGCAGAAAAATCATTTGAAGATCAGGAAAATAAAAAAAATTTAGATGATCAGGCATGTTCAAATGTTACATGTAACAAAGCTGAATCAGAAATCACTTGATCACAAATGACATTGTTGTATTTGATTGAATGAAGATGTGCAAGGATATAGTTAAATAAATGATGGAAATAAAAACAATACCATTAGCAAAAGAAATAGTAAACACATACAGCTTTGAAAACATTATTTCTGAATATATTGAATATTCTAATAATAAACAACCAACACTTTATTTTGATGTATTAATTGCAAATAGTTTTCAGAAATCAATGAATATACTCTTTCAAAAAAGTGAAGAAATATATGTTTCTCTGTGAATGTAACATTGTGCAGCTATATTCATTAATGAATGTACGAAGTCAAAATGTTTACCCAGTTTCTTTCTTACACAACTTCTTAGAAATACATGTACATTTATTTTGGCTTTTATATTTACTTTTGTTTGAAGTTATTTTGATTTATGCTTTTAAATAAATTTATATATACATGTATCATATAAATAAAAAACTTTTATTAAAAATCATCTTCATCTTTTAGTTTAAATAAAACTTGTCAATTAATCCCAATTAAAATCTGTTTCACTGTCCATTTCCAGACTTTGAACTTTGCTGGCAATCTTTCACATACTGTTGTCTTTTATTGAGTGAAATCAACTCCTTTCACAGTTCTCTTCATAGCACCTTGAAACCTGTATAATTTGTTATGATATGTATAAAAGATATGCACTTTACTTTAGGGAATGATTTTCCCCATGTTAGATGGGACACCAATGTAATTTTTCATGCAGAACACGATGAAAGTTTCTCTTTGGATGTTGTAGTCTAATTTGATAGAGTTACAATTGTTGATTAGTCAATATAAGCACAGGATTATGAATCATAAATATCTCTCCATGCCTAGGTTCGAAATCCAATGAGGCATATTATAGTGTGTGAAAAGTTGTTAATTAATTAGCTTTCTGAATATAGATGGTTTTCTCTGGGTACTTATTCCTCTACCATCCTTGACCTGACCAAATATAAGAAATTAGTGTTTCAACTTGGATAGTAAAATACCATGAATCTGCTCCACTCTTTTTATTTTATATTGCCAATGTACTTGCATATTAGGCCCCAGTTTCACAATCATTATAGTAAAATACCATGAATCTGCTCCACTCTTTTTATTTTATATTGCCAATGTACTTGCATATTAGGCCCCAGTTTCACAATCATTATAGTAAAATACCATGAATCTGCTCCACTCTTTTTATTTTATATTGCCAATGTACTTGCATATTAGGCCCCAGTTTCACAATCATTCACTCAATTTAGTGTACACTCAACTCAAATATTCCCATTTTTCTCTATCAATATTTTAAATTCTTAAGTTTTCTGAGACAATGTTTTGTTTTGTTCAACAAACCTACACTAAACAATTTATTTAAAACATTAAATATTCAATTTTGACTGTGTAATGTCTTAAAAAATCGACATGGAAATATTCCCTAATTTGAATTAAGTGTACACTCAACTGAGTGAATGATTGTGAAACTGGGGCTAGGTTTTTGTAAATGTTTAACAGAGTATACATATTTAAAAAAAAAAAAAAAAAAAAAAAAACTGTTGTCTGTAATCCCAATTCGTTACTTTTACTTTCAGTGGTTTTAATTTTTCTTAAATGTTCTTAAAGGTAAGTGTCACAGCTACATTTGTATTTTATTCAGTTATGACCTATAATTAGGTTTTAACGTGTAAATTCAGATAAAAGCTGCAATATTTGGCGGCACTTTTCTATATATTTCTACAAAAAGGCTATAATTTTTTTTTTTTAAAAAAAGTTAAGACAGATATAGGTTTGTTAAAATCTTGAAATTTGGAAAGATAGATTATGGACTGAAGGTAAAAACTGTTGTTGAAAGCCTAGAGGAACAAAGTCCATTATTTTTTAAAAGCAATGTTTGATACAAGAAAAAATTGATTTATAACTTGAGTTACAAGAAATCTACTGTAACATCATGTAATCCTCGAACTTCCCCTAGATGATTGTCCTCATAAAACATTGATATTTACTGATATTCCTTGTATTACGAGATAGTTCTAAATCAATATGAAAATGGAAGAAATTTGTATTGTAGTTACTTAATGAATTCCACAAGGTTTGGTCGGTCAAGTCGGCCTAAAGTTTTAATGGGTTGGTGTCTATGTTAAGATTATCTGTGATCTGTGAAAATCTACTATATATTAGTAAATATACCTCTAATAAAAGTAGATGTTATTGAAATAATTTGATTAAACATTGTGTTATTTTTTAATTTGATATACCCATTTTGTCAATTGAATCAGTGTGAAAGTCTATTATTATTTTTATTATTATTACAAAACCATTTTTATAAGTCTGTGTGTGTAAAAGAATCTATAACTTGGATTCTCTGTCACAAACTGAAACAGTTATGATTTTATTATTATTATTATTATTATTATTATTATAAGAACGGTTCACTATGTATTTTCTAGAAAATATCAAAAAAAAAAAAAAAAAAGAAAAAAAAAAAAAAAAAAATTCGGTCGAAAATTATGTTTTCGGTCTAAAATGCACTGGCACGTTCTTCGTGACAGCTGCGGCTACAAGATTCAACCTCCCGATGTGCATGTATAAAAGTTGGGGGTTTTGAATCTTGAAATTAATGAATAAATTAAAAAACAATTAACGAAATTATAACAGTTAAACTGTTTTTAAATGATGTTTCAAGTATTGTCAATATGAATGCAAAAATTTGCAAGCAAACGGAATAACGCGGGTTCAATTGTTATATATATCGCTCGACCTTTTCCGTCGTACTTCACGACGGACTTTTGACAGCTCTTTGTATAATTGTATGTTTAATTTCTAATATATGATCTTGACTATCACTAAAAATTAACATTTCAGTAGCATTTTTACTTATTATTCTTGCTTACATTATAGATATTGATGGGCGTATATTGCCCCGCTAAGCGGTGCTCTTGTTGAAATTTATAATAAGAACACAGAAACCTTTAATGTATGTTTAAGGAATGATGATAAAACATGGATTTATCACTGGAATTTAGAAAAACAAAGTCCATGAAATGATTTTACCAAAACTAACTCCTCGCCTCAAAGACTTAAAAACCCTATCATCTGCACCTTTGTGTTTTAGGATTCTTCAGAGTGTTTTGTTAAACAATTATAAACCAAACCATGCAATAAACATAGCAGAACTAATGACGCAGCTGAGAATTGTCGCTATATGGAGGAAAAGGCGGAGTCAATGTGTATTCTTTTTTCACGACAATGTTTCTGTACTCAAGACAAGGATTGCACTAGCTGCTATTGGCAAATGTTCTAGATGTTCCTGTTTACAAGGTGAGGATTGCACTAGCTACTATTGGCAAATGCTCTAGATGTTCCTGTACACATGGTGAGGATTGCACTAGCTTGTATAGGCAAATGCTCTAGATGTTCCTGTACACATGGCGAGGATTGCACTAGCTGCTAAAGGCAAATGTTCTAGTTGTCCTGTACACAAGGCGAGGATTGCACTAGCTGATATAGGCAAATGTTCTAGATGTCTAGTTCACAAGGCGAGGATTGCACTAGCTGCTATTGACCACTGTTCTAAATGTTCCTGTACACAAGGCGAGGAATGCACTAGCTGATATAGGCAAATGTTCTAGACGTTCCTGTACACAAGGCGAGGATTGCACTAGCTGCTATTGGCAAATGTTCTAGATGTTCCTGTACACAAGGCGAGGATTGCACTAGCTGCTATAGGCGAGATCTAGATCCTAATTAAAATGAATATTAAATACATGGTCTTTCCTACAATATATATTACGTTTGAAAAAGAGTTATCTGACCACCCTTCTACACTGGATCATAAATTCCTGCCCATATTTTATAAAACAAGTCCAAACAAGACATTTAACTGAAGTATTTCGGTGTGTATATGTTTATGCTATCCGTAAATAAATTTTGAAAAATATGGTTGGAAACTGTGTACAGAGTAATTGTACTAATGTTGAAATTAAATATTTTACAAGTAATATTTTATGTCCAGTGTTCTAGATGCTAGTTTACTGTATGTATTGTTTGAAATTATGTACAGTACATGTATTCCATTCTATGTCTATTGATAAAAATTTAAAATTTTTGTACTTTAAATTTTGGTTTTTGAAGTAATATATCAAATATTTTTATTCAAAAAATTTAGTCGAAAATCACATTGAGTAAGCATTTACTAAATCAAATACACAACTCTATGTTTTCTTCGATGTGACATAACTATTTCATGTCATAAAGTTTTAACTACATGTAGAAAGTTTGAAAATTACAGCATGATGTATAGTTAACAGCATTCCTTAGGAAACTATTTGTAGATGCATAAAATTTTTCCGAATTAATTTTAGTTGGTATATCTAATTAATTTCTTTGGCATAATTACATTTATCTTTTATCAACATTACGTATTATATTTTCTCATCTAAATATATTGATGCTCAAATTACTAAAATACCATCATTAATTTTTATATTTCCTTCAGAAATTACCGATATTTATTTCATACTAGTATACTTAGTACTTACACGACCATTCTAGTCTTGTTAATGTATTTTCAGCATAACTTGGCGGGGAATTGATGATACACTGGCTAAGATGACAGAATAAAAACTATCTTGTAAAATATTAAAATGTTGTAAACGTTGACATAGGGATGATTTTTTTATTTCATGAAGTTCAGAATCAGCAAATGACAACGTTCTTTCTTGTAGTTTGATCTCCACATTTTTGAATGGTAGCATTAATACAAATTTATTTATTTATTTATTTATTTATTTATTTATTTATTTATTATTTATATTTGGTTAGTTAGTTATTTAAAATCTGCTATTTTATTTTCCTGAAGCAAACAAAATGTATGTGTTTATAATGACCAATAAATTGTCATGCATCACAAAACAATACAAACATCAGACACTAAATTGAACGTATGTGATCATTTACTGTAAATAATGGTCGCACTTTGTTATGTATAAGACGGCCAAGATTTCCAATTAAACGGTCATTACAAGCAATAATTGCTTTAATCCTACTGCTTAAATAGGCAGGTGGTCAGTGCTCCTCATGCAATGACAAAACATATTGATCCAAACTTTAACCTATGCAAATTAGCCCTTGATATAAGGTCATTTTTGTCATTTCAAATCCGTTTGATTTAAAAACATCAATGTCCAGATGTTTGAAATGCATCAATAAATTTTTGCTCATCATCTATCTTCTTATGACTGAGATGGACAATGGTCAGTGTAATATTCATATTAAGATTTTAATTTACCTGACTGTTTGACCTGGGTTTAGTACACGTGGCTTGATTTACAAGTTTAAATGCAATAATAGTGAAATATTAATCATTTGGAATTATCTCTTCGGCACTTAGGATTTGGTTTTATGATCGCAGATTTGAAAATGATTTAAAACGGCGATAGTTACATGGACACCTTTTACTGACAATCGTGCCATTTAGATTTTCAGATTTTCTTCAAAGTTTTAAGTTTATTTTTAAAATTTAAAGTAATTATACATAGTGACCATTTTATCTTTTCAAAGTACGTACGCGTCTGGTAATAATAATAATAATAATAATAATAATAATAATAGATTACAGAATTACTAACCAAATGACTTGGGGAATGAGTTTTATTCAATACAATCAATGCATGTCGTAATTGCTAAATGTCTGATTAAGAGCAATCTGTTTACAAGTATATTCAAGGTTGGGTTTGTATTTCAATTTTTCCTTTTAGGACTTAAAAACAAACAGCGATATTAAGAGTAGTATCAGTTATGTTTCTAAATTTTAACAACAGAAATCTAAATTGCTAAATAAAATATCGGTAAAATAAAATAAATATCTGTTATCATTTTTTCCATATTCTATTATTCTAATTTTAAACTTTCGAAAAATTGAATAAAATTAAATTTATAAATAAATAAATAAAAAGTAAATATTTTGCCTTTTCTAAAGAAAATTAATATCATAACTTTAAACAAGAAACATACCAAATATTTAAGTGTATTTCAAGTTTATTATTAATCGCGTTTTCCAGATTTTTAATATTTTTTCATTGGTTTTAATGTTATTTATCTTTTTGATATGACTTGTTTACTCTGAATCATTTATCAAGATTCCATTTAACCACCTTCGACACTTGTAAATGATGAATTAAACTCACTGGGAACTCGGTGCCCATTTTAATTTAAACACCATATTATCAAGCCACTTCAAAAAGCTGGGTCTTCAATGAGAGACGGACCTTCGATCAGTTCGGCGACAGAGAGAAGCAAGCAAGTAGTTGAATCACTTCTGCATCCTTTGAAGAGTATAATTCAAGAGGATAAATTTTTTTAGTTTTTAGAAAAATTGGAGTGGGGAAGGTGAGTGATTACATCATATTAAAATGGTCTAAGATTTTGTCGTATTAGTTGATTTTTTATCTTATGAAAATATCAAGGAAATGTATTTTCGGAAGTTCTAAATCAAAGATTGACATCCAGAATAAAAATATTGAAAGATCGCAGATACAGTTATCAAAAATTCTGACATAATAATGAAACTGTCAATTTTTCTGTCATCTACTTTGGCCAAAAATGTGACTGTATCTGTGTAGATCTAAAAAAGAGGACCATGGCAGACGATCTCTTATAAAGATATACCGGAAAACAAATTGCAGTGAATTTTTTTAGGTTCTTTCTAATCATTTTGATTTAATCTCATCAGAAATTGTTTACAGACGGTTAATGTATAAATGGTAATTTCCATGATAATTAGAATTTGGAAGAAATGATGGCGGTTTATGGAAGTCGTTTGGCATTTGGTTAACAATATGATACACATCCCCAATGTTATGACACGGGAAGTCATGTGGAAAATCGTTCAGATATTCTCCGCATCAGTATGCAAAGATCCTTAATACCCACCTAAATCTTTGTATATCTATCGAATAATTAATCATGTCTTTAGAACGTAATATTTTATGCCCGAAGAAAGGTTCTTAACCCTATTTGTAGATAGTTCTTGTCTTATTAATACGCTGGATATTCTCAATTTTCTGTCTCATCACTTTCAATGTGATTTCTCTTAACATAAGGATTTTGTACGTAAAGATATCGAGAACCCATTTAAAACCAAATGATTAACCCAAAATCCCGTGTGTTATTTGCTAATAAAATTATGAAGTCTCTTTGTAGAAATTAAATTTCTGGTGCTTTAATTGCATTTCCATAGATGTGTTTAAGGTTTTCTATTAGGTAGGGGCATTTCACCAAGCTACGTTTTCGAAGGGAACTATTTTAATTTCTACTGCAAAAAAGGCATCTTGGTTTTTATTTTATGTTGTTTTAACAAATAAGTTGTTTGTAACCAAATATAGACAATTTATTTATTTGTATTTCAATTTAAACCCGGTCTCTGATTTTTTAGATAAAAAGAAGTTTTACACGGATAACTAGAGAGGTTGTTTTAAAATGATGTCTTCACATTTTGGTGTAAAATCAGACTTTCTTGAGCAGAAGAATATCGTTAAAGTTGAGACAATTTCTGAATCGGAGACAGAGATGAAACCGGATATTCAACACCTATCTCTAACAACCGAACAGATTCCTAGAAGAAAAAAAGGTAGGCTAATTTAACTCACTGATTAATCAACATCGGAATATTAATTAATCCAAGAGGGAATTCAAACGGCTAATTGTTTAAAGTAAGAAGAGAGAGAGAGAGAGAGAGAGAGAGAGAGAGAGAGAGAGAGAGAGAGAGAGAGAGAGAGAGAGATATTTCGTTTAATAATTATATTTTAGTTTAAAACATTGTTTACCTAACATTGTTTCATCCTTCAAAGTTTCCTCTAATGCATCTCTTCAAACTTAATATTAAAAACATTGGCCTGAGAAAAAATAAATTGCTACTTTTCTACACAAAATAGCTCCACTATCATTAGAAATAAATAGCTGCGTTAAAGGATTGTCGGATTAACATGAAATGACTAGAACTTGTTAAATCTTTTCATCCAACACAAATTCTTTTATTAATAATTCTTATAAAATTTTTGAAATAATTTTGCAATGAATGCAATAGCATTGACATACACTTTACTATGTACGTACAAATATTTAAGCTGCTATTAATAATGATAATAATAATGAAATTGAATATCTATACATTCAAGTGAATCATAATTCAAATAAATAAATAAATAAATAATAAATTAATTAATTAATTAAAAATAAAAAAACTAAATAAATAATTAGGTAATAGAAGTAATACAGGTACCTCAAAAGTGATACAAATTGATTAACTTTACTAACATTTGCTCTGACATATGGACATCAAATTAGTGGTGAATAAAGTTTTTTTTTTATGAATGTAAGAAGTTAACATCTTACTAGCTATATTTAACGCAACTAAATTATTTTGTCTTTATAGTATCATCCGCCCAAAACCTGGTTTCAGTTTAAAAATTTCTTAGTTAGGATTTTAGACGCCAATTTTAGCATGCTTTTAACGTTCTTTAATAACTCGACACGGACCAGATTATACAGATGCTATAAGCTTAAAGTGATTTTCAGAAAAACACACTCTATTCCAAAACAATTTGAATATGTTTAAAGTTGTCATATTATAAAATTTCGAATATGTCATTCAGGACATACAAAAATTTATAATACGTCATAAAATTTCGAATATGTCATTCAGGAAATACATAAATTTATAAAACGTCATAAAATTTCGAATATGTCATTCAGGAAACACATAAATTTATAAAACGTCATAAAATTTCGAATATGTCATTCAGGAAATACATAAATTTATAATACGTCATAAAATTTCGAATATGTCATTCAGGAAATACATAAATTTATAAAACGTCATAAAATTTCGAATATGTCATTCAGGAAACACATAAATTTATAAAACGTCATAAAATTTCGAATATGTCATTCAGGAAATACATAAATTTATAATACGTCATAAAATTTCGAATATGTCATTCAAGAATTTCAAAAAATAGTATGACATAAGATAATTCTAAGCTTTATTAGCCATAAGAAATAAAATGAATGATTTTATGAGACATGCCCATAATGTTATATAATATAGATGTTGTGTGTTGCATGCATTTATTGGGTTTTATAGCGTTTTGCAGTTTTGATTTAGCATTTTATTGGTGGAATTGGCTGTTGTAGATTCAATTCAATTTATTTCGTAATCATACACTTATAGGTGACACAAATAATACTTTTAGAATACAATGACAGTACATTATAATAAATAACAGTGTATGACATATAGGGGTAATCATAGTAAAACAATACAATTGTTGTATGCTGGTTTTGAATGCAATATTTTAATAGAAATTCAAAATCAGCACATGACAAAATGGATTCAAACAAAACGATTATAAACAAAAGAAATAATGAGATTAGTAGAAGTACCATGGTTTACATGGTTTTCTTGTCAAAGATCTCTAAAGAATTTTTGTAAACATAAATATAACAAAGTGTACTTTCATATTGTAAAGAAAGCGCTATGCATATAATTATAAATATTTGAATGTGAATATGTCTTACCTGCCTATAACTTATATAGTTGTACATGTATAGAGAGATATGTTGTATTTGTTTTTGCATATTATATTGTCAGTTTGCATATAAAAGCTATTGTATATTATATGCCCTCATGTTCTACAGTTGGAGTGGCTGAGCGTAATAAACTGAACTCAACTGAACATATTACTTCAATGGTTAAACCATTTGACAGTGCAAAGTAAATTGCATTTTTCAAAGTCGAAAGGTATGGTAGTACTTTATATAAATAAATAGTTCCGAAATTTGCCATTTAAAGCATGATAAATAAATGAATAAATAAATAAATAAATAAATAAATAAATAAATAAATAAATAAATAAATAAATAAATAAATAAATAAATAAATAAAAGTGCAGCCCATATATAGATAACGATAAAATACTCGTGTACCAAAGAGACTAGGTGTTCCGGAAGAGCAAACTAAATACATGTACTATAAAATGCTCCCATTAGTCTAAGCAACACGCGAAAATATCAAAGTTTTGCTTTTAAAGAAAACGAAAAAAAGATATGATGCTTTCAAAAACAATAACAAACTTAATTGAGTATACCCAACAAAATACCAATGTCTTTTTTTCTTATTTTATATTTAAATTTTAGTACGGTTGTAGGTAAACGCATAAATACAAACATTAGGTATAATTGTCAATGGTGTAAGAAGAAGTGTTAAAGTTTGTGATGTATTGTTGATATGTAGTTGATCTGACATGTTCTTCATTAGTCTCTGTTATTTTAATACATGTCAGTTAAGTAAGAGGTTATAAATTTAAAGTTTTGAATGAAAAACCACGTGTGAAATAAAGGTAATGACGTACTTGTGAAACACCGTTCGTTTGTTTCTTGTCGCACCTGAAGAAATAAAACATGTCGGTAATAAATAACAAAATCAAAGTAGGTCTTTACGAGAATATCAGGTGTGAAACGTTAAGATATTGCTTGGGGATCCGATTGGTTAAAAGGTGTTCACGAAATACAATATATTATATCTATTTTATTGCAGGGATTTTCTGGCAAGAAATTGAGAAATATTTTCTAAAGCCATCTTAAAACCAAAGTAAACATTTACAGATAGCTGTCGATTTAAACAAATCCACTATTTTAATTTTAAAACTTAAGGTAGCAATATTTTGAATAAAGTTACACATAGGGTATCATATAGTTTTTATTAAGGGTACAAAGTATATTAAATATATATATACCCATTCATCAAAAAACAGACCGGATATTTATTTTCTCTCTCATTAAAGTAAATAACGGGACAGTTCGGAGAATCATTACAAAAACAGGTGTTTCTGGAATTTTAACCTTTTTAATTAATTATAAAAGTCATTGTAAAACATTTTAGTTCATCACGTGTTAAACTTCTGTGGTTTTGGAAGGCATTTTAATTTATCATGTGTTAAACCTCTAGACTTCTATGTGTTATCTTATATTCTAATTCATGGATATGATCTGTTTTCATAAAAAATGTTTTACGGTATTTATACTTGATGTAGTAGATTTTGTTTCTTTAAGCTACATAAAGTATTTATGATACTTTGGATTTTTTCTTTTGTATCGGATATACAAATTGAAAAGTTTTCGAAAAATCCATGATTGACAGAAAAACTAATTTCTTTGCAAGAAATATACCTATTTTAATGTTTAGTGTACATACAAAGTTGTGAATGTTATGAACAGTGGAGATGTTGTTTTCTGTTTCTCAATATATTGCTTTTCAGATGCTTGGAGATTTAATTTATTTTATTTTTATTATTATTTTTTTTATTTTTTTTTATGTATTTATTTATTTATTTATTTTTTGCATACTTGTAGTTTTAGTAATTAAATCCTTAGAAAGTTATCGATTTAAATATTTGTATAAGGCTGTGCTACGTGCAAAACTTTTTTTTTTTTAACAATTTGTCTTGTTTAAAAATTTATAAATATTCTCATGTGGTAAAAATTTAAAATTCTTCACATGAAAGTTGTTGAAATTCTTATTTTGTTGCTAGAAAATATTAAATTATCTTTCATAATTTAATATATCCTGTTTTATGTTTTTTGTAATAAATAATTTTCTTCATCAATCGAGAACACGTCAAAAGATATGCATGGAAGAGATTTACACCAGAATCAACTATAAACATTAGTCATGCGAAAGAAAATCTTAGAAGACAGTTTTATCAGGCGCAATACAATTCATATTAAGATTATCATGATAAGTTAATTGAGTTAAATAGATTGCCTATTAATCCTTTCCAAATGAAATGCTACACATTACCGTAGTGGAGATTGTATTTCTAGATACAAATCCCAAATTGTCATGTCTTTATTTCAGTCAAGACTTGCTGTGAGTGCTTTGTATCGTTATAATGACAATTGTGTATCATCATTCATTAGAGAATGAACGACAGATAACAAATTGAAGATAGTTATACAATAGTTTCAGTAGATTGTCTTATTTTTTAAACCCGAACGTTCTTGAACTGGTTCCGGGTTCTTGTGTAAATTTTTTTTTTGTCTTACAGTTAAACAAGTTTTACTGGCAATTAAATTTGAATATTAATATTATATTTTTTTTTATTTCGTCAACAAATATATGAAGAACTTAAAAGACAGTTTAGATAAAAAATGATTCAGACAATTTTTTGAATTTATAAAAAAAAAATAAAATAAAAAAAGACAAGCTGTTTTTTCCACTGACACAGTTCTGCCTAAGTTAGCTAAAATATAAGAAGATAATTACTTTTTTATGGTAGGATGTAATTACTATATATTAATGACATATTGACCAATTAGAAGAACATTTCCAATAAGTTTTTAAACATTTTTGTATCGTTCTTAACCGCTTCAACATATTTTTGTTTCAATATCTTTGTTCTCATATACTTATAGTTTCCATTTCTTTGAAAAATTAAAAAAAAACTTTAAAAAGAATAGTGCGATCATGTGTCTATTTCCAATATCTGTATAATATTAGGCATTCAAAATGCTACATTATAGTGTTAGATGAACGTTAGAAGGATCGGATTATTAAGCATTAATCAGATTTTGGCTTTGCAATTACTTATAGATAACTATTAGATACAAGTGCCATCAATTTTCAAATTTACAAATGTTAAAGGACGCATTTATCATACAAATGCCATATGCGAAATTTTGAAATTTATAATGATAAATTATTCAAAATTTCGCATATGAAACAAATTAGGAATAGTACAGAGAAATTGTAACCGAAAACTTGTATCTAACAGCAGCCAACGAAACAAAAACACAATACAAGTAAAAAAAATTAGAAACAGTTAAACAAACCAAGCCAACTTCGGAAGAGCCATTCATATATTAAAACCGCTTATGATAAAGCTCCCGACTTTGAACGGATATTGGTGTATAAACAGTACTATTTAAGGACCCTCAGCTATTGTTCTTATTTTACAATAGTGGTTCATAAATAAGAACAATTAAAACTATCCTTAAATTACAAAGTTATAAACTAACAATTTTTATATGTGTTTGTTGTCATATAACATTTTTAAATATATTTAATGATTAAATTCAAAAATGGTATATGACATTGTTAATAAATCGAAGTGGAGAGGAATATGCCACTCTGCCTCGAGAAGTTCAATTTGATTACAAAGCAATATTTATCACTTTCACGCCTTTCCTGTCTTGTCTTAGTTAATGTAAACTCTTTGTAAAAATATAATCTAAAAAATATAAAAGGTAATATTTTCTTGGCAATAACCAATGCAACAAAGAACAATTAACAACAAGTGAAAAAAAAAAAAACTAACAAACATATATATATATGCACATGATAGTATTTCTTAAAAAAATGTTCTGCAAAAGAAAAGTGGTTTAATTTAATTTGATGCAATAAAATAATCTCTTTGCTAGTAATTGATAAAAGCTCTATTTTACTCACACCTGTAACAGAACTGGAACGTTCAGTAATCCACTTTGAAAAAATCTTGTACTTTTTTTAAAAAATTAAAAAAAAGAACATAATATAACTTACAACCAAATAAACATCGATATTAACCTTACAAATATTCATTCAGTTTCGAATTTTTGAGACAAATATATTCCAATGTCATTTTTGCAACATGCGAGTTTTCACCCCATACGTTAAGTACTGTAATTTTAATTTACATGGATGTAATTTAT
This sequence comes from Tegillarca granosa, assembly GCA_029721355.1. Lineage (NCBI taxonomy): Eukaryota > Metazoa > Mollusca > Bivalvia > Arcoida > Arcidae > Tegillarca > Tegillarca granosa. The sequence continues at coordinate 52,952,959 of CM056594.1, read as the reverse complement.
TGGTGAGATCATCTTGATTTCTGAATTCCACTCCAGCTACTTCAAATGAGAATGTGTTTCTTTAAACCTTACAGCTGTTTTGTATTTGGTCCAAAATATATTAATCTATAATAGAATATGTTGTAAAATAACACTCAAATTATTATTATTATTTACTTGTTTTAGATTTATACGATCAACTATTGGTTAAATAAGGCGTACCATTTTTTAGACTTAAATTGTAAGAATGACAATTTTTTCAGTGATATACTAGTAGTATTTTAAGATGTGGTTCTGGAAGAAAACAAGAGCATGATTTATCATTTATATACAATTATGTTTTTATTTGGAACGCTGAATATAGTTTTAATATTCTGTTTGTGCTAAATAAATATTTTTTGTAAAAAAAAAAAACCAATAAATAATAAAAACAGCAAAAAATAAAACTAGTAGAAACAATACATGCATCTAAATTTTATCAAAAACAATGAGAAATTTATGGATATAAAACACTAAACTATTTTAGGTCTAAATTTAAAAAAAAAACAAAGTTTCGTGTTTGTAGTTTTCGTGGCTTTTACAACCATTATCTCTTAAAATATCTTTAAGTGCTTGTCAGTTTGAATGAAGTAGACCTGTCAAGAAGTCACCTAAAATCTCAGCTTACACCTGTTTCAAGTTTTGTGTAAACTCTGTTTTCTTTTTTCTGGATAAGAGTTCCTTCTTTTGCTACTGTTACAGTTTTGGAACACGCTGTATACGGACTTTCCTTAAGAATATTTGAAGGGTTATTAACTGTCTATTGTATACGTTAACCAAGACAAAAGGAGATTAAGAAGTCAAGTTTATTAGGAAATATTTGAACATGCTGTATCCAAAGGATTAAGCAAAACTTAATAAAGATCAAATAAACTATCTTTATTCTCTCGATTTACATAACAAACGGCGATCTATGTCAGTTTTACCCTAAATAAACAAGTAAAATGGTTACTAAAACGTGACGCTGGTATATTAACATGGCAAATGTGTAAATTTAATGAATAAGTTGATGAAAAGTTTATCCTTACTGTGTGATTAACAGAACGATCATTTGACGCATGATGGTTTATTGGATTGTCAATTTAAGGAATTCGACGAAGCTTTGTAATTAACGAGACAGTTTGCATAACTCTCGATAGTAAAAGTACAAAATGAAACACACACACACACACACACACACACACACACACACACACACACACACACACACACTTGAAACAATTTTTTGCAGCTTTTCGGTTGCATGTTTTTCTCAAATAAACACTATTTTCTTTTTCACGGTGTATAAATTGATATTTTTAGATAAAACATATTATGAGAAAAATCTTTTTATTTCATGGCCAGATTCGCATACGGTTGCTACAAAATGCAAGGTATAATGAACGAAATAAAAACAAAAGCAGTCGTGTCGCGCTGAGTCATGATTTTTCACAATCCAGTCTGAATTATTTTACTTATATTGATACCGCCAGTTCTTGGATGGTAAAGAAAATCAAAGAAAACTACCCACCCTCAGCAAGAAATTTTATCATTTTTATAATTTTTCTAACACTAGGATCAGCTAAATTGGGATTAACCGTATATGAAGAAGAGGTGGTATGATTAGTAAAATTTCAATCTGTAAAGCATAAATATAATTTGGACAGAGTGACAAGGAACATCTCACAGCAAAACAAACGATACAAGATAACAAATATTTAATATATATATATATATATATATATATATATATATATATATATATATATATATATATATATTGTGTGTGTGTGTGTGTGGGGGGGGGGTACAAAAATAATTGTCAGGCAAAAAAGAACTGAATTTAATATGAAAATATACATACACAAATACGAAGCTAGAAGATATTTTTGTATCACTTTCAATTGGAGAAACGAGTTACAGCAGAGAGCAAACAACATAGGATTGTTTCTTTGAATTAAATTGAACGAAAATTATATTTAGTAAGTTTTGTTTAAACTGTAAAATGTACATACACAAAAGTGCAAACCAAAGTTAACAACTAACTAGACGTTTTCTAGCCTCCTTAAAACTGAAACAATGTTGAAGACTGAAATGAAATAAATTTTTGGCAAAGACAATATATACAATGAATACGAAGACATGATGGTTTGACAACGGATTATTCTTTATCAGATTAAAAAACCAAAAGCTCAGAAATGAAGAATGCTGTTGCAAAACACGTAGAAAACACTTTAAAAGACTCGAGAACATGGTGCTTGGAAAAAGAATAATTAACGACAAATCTAATTTAAAAAAACATTTTTATTCTTTTCTGTCATTATTGGTTCAATCACATAAGGAGTCCTCTGGTGGAATTTTATTTCTCTTTATTCAGAGGACAAATAATGATAAATTGTAAATCTGTCACGGTTCTGACAAACATTGGTTTGAAATACGTTTCAATTACACCTCGGCGACCTGAGAATACACAACAGGGAATGCAATACTGTCATTTTCGCCATTATTCTTTGTAAAATTGTAAATTGAAATAAACTTTGGGGTTTTATTTTCCGTTCTTAAGCGCGTAATGAGCTTGATCATCCCTTATCCAACAGTCAGTATTAATCCGCAGCCGACAGTCAATCAGCATGTAACGAAGTAAATGATTGGCTATTAGCATATAAATGTGTTATCCCGCAATAGATCGTTTAATCTTGAAGAGGGTATAAGTGATACATCAAACCGGATGTTTTCTGCGTTCTATAAAAGATAAATAAGAATTTTGGCTTTTTGTCGTCATCATTGTTTCTGTACAGTATACATCTGACCCCTCTCAAAATGATATTATAAAACAGTCTTTGTTTTTTTAGTCTCCGATTTCTTTCAACGTTAATTTAGATTAAAATTTTGATTGTTATAATGACTAAAATTAGATATGTGCCCTCAAATTTTGTCATTTTATTTGTTTATACATTTGAATTTAGCATAATAATATCTGCTCATAGAGAATCAATGTACACATATTAGTCTAATTAGAGAAATGTTGTTATACAATTAATTCGGTCAAGATTCTTTAACTTACTAGCATTTCGAGACCGTCAGTTTTTGGATGGCTGATAAAACCAGAATACCAAGAGAAAATCGCCGACCTTAGGTAAGCAAACTAAAAGTTTTCCGTGCTAACCTAAACCCTGATGAAACTGGAACCTCGGCTGTTAGATGAGCTGTAATCTTCCACCGAGACGAGCCTCTAAGAACACTCTAATCGAACGCGTTATAAAAAGTTAATTACATCTGATAAATATTTGCTCTTTGTTTTTTAGTTATGTTACGAAGAATTATCAATTGGAAAATTACAGTTTTTTTATATTTATTCGTATATATGATAGACATTTGCATAAAAAGTGAGCATTTTTCGTATTTTTAAATCTCTCAAATGTGAAATATACACAATATTTCAACTGTTCGGAGCATTGATATATATATATGATATGCAAAAATGCATTTCTGAAATACATAACATGATATAAAATGTTGTTATTTAAACTAATATGGAGAAAAAATACAAAAGCATTATCATATATAGTATCAATAAACCCGAGTTTTTTGCGTATTTAATGTTATTTATTATTTTTTGTTATCTATTCAAATGTGATTTATACTATAATCAATATTATATAACAAAATTTATTTGTCTATAATCTCTAAATGTGGATATATAAAATGAAATACTGATTTTGTTTTTGTTCTTTAAGTATTCCAGAAAATTTCTCGTTAACAACACTATGAGCATCAATTCTCTTGTGATTGCAAACTCAATTTCCCTCAGTAATCCCTGGTATTAAGATCTACTCTCCATGCGAACAATTTCATCATCCGAGAGATTAAACATAATCTCCGCCAACAAATATAATAGCAATCTTACGGAAGCCCCCGAATAACATTTTCTATATAGGAATATGCAGTCTGCGGTGAGCTCATGGCTTTGAATTCAATCTCAAAAAGGCTTAGAATAGTTTCCTTTGGATAAAGCTAGGACTTATAGTTCCTTCCAAAAGATACTAATAATTGAAATTAATAATAACTTTTCCTTTACTTATAAACGGGCACTTGCATATCCCTCACTTATCGAACAATCTAGGAAAATCTTGCGAGATTTTTAGGCTCTCGACGCTTGTTAAAAGCAAAGCTCTTAACAAGTTTGTGTATGATACGGTGGATACCAGTATTGTAATATCATTCTCTTACTAAACGGTTTTTAATTGTGTTAAACAAATCAAGTGATTTACATTATAGGGATAAAATAGGATATTTATTACAAAATACATTTAAATGTTATAATATAGGTTTTAAGAGGTTTTATTTTTGTTGTTATTTAACAAGTATTGGTATGAAATAATAAAGCTGAAGTCTAAGGTATTTTAATATCTTCAAAAACTGTTCTTGGCAACAACCAAAGCATCTAGCAATACTACATAACACACGAAAGAAGAAATTAAGACAAAATCAAAGCACGAACAGAGACTAATACTTATAAAAACATACAGTTTGTTTTAAAAAATCTTATACCATGAGAAAAAAATCAAAAGATAATAAAATGACACGAGCTAATTTTGTTGGAAAGATCTTTTATAAAATTTAAAAAAATTATTTCATGACACTTATTATGTCAAACAATTAAAATTAACCTTTTAAGGTCAGTGAAATGTTTAAAATAAATTATTTTTATAGCCACGTCAGCCTGTAATTATGGTTGGTATTCTGTTCAATTTTGCATTTCTCAAACCAATCTTTGGAACATTTAACTGTTGTGCGCAGTATCGGTAACTTTGTACATCTACATTCAACTGCTGTGCGCAGTATCGGTACCTTTGTACATCTACATTTAACTGCTGTGCGCAGTATCGGTAACTTTGTACATCTACATTCAACTGTTGTGCGCAGTATCGGTAACTTTGTACATCTACATTCAACTGTTGTGCGCAGTATCGGTACCTTTGTACATCTACATTTAACTGTTGTGCGCAGTATCGGTAACTTTGTACATCTACATTCAACTGTTGTGCGCAGTATCGGTAACTTTCTACATCAACATTCAACTGTTGTGCGCAGTATCGGTACCTTTGTACATCTACATTTAACTGCTGTGCGCAGTATCGGTAACTTTGTACATCTACATTCAACTGTTGTGCGCAGTATCGGTAACTTTGTACATCTACATTCAACTGTTGTGCGCAGTATCGGTAACTTTGTACATCTACATTCAACTGTTGTGCGCAGTATCGGTAACTTTCTACATCTACATTCAACTGTTGTGCGCAGTATCGGTACCTTTGTACATCTACATTTAACTGTTGTGCGAAGTATCGGTAACTTTGTACATCTACATTCAACTGTTGTGCGCAGTATCGGTAACTTTGTACATCTACATTCAACTTTTGTGCGCAGTATCGGTAACTTTGTACATCTACATTCAACTGTTGTGCGCAGTATCGGTAACTTTGTACATCTACATTCAACTGTTGTGCGCAGTATCGGTAACTTTGTACATCTACATTCAACTGTTGTGCGCAGTATCGGTAACTTTGTACATCTACATTCAACTGTTGTGCGCAGTATCGGTAACTTTCTACATCTACATTCAACTGTTGTGCGCAGTATCGGTAACTTTGTACATCTACATTCAACTTTTGTGCGCAGTATCGGTAACTTTGTACATCTACATTCAACTGTTGTGCGCAGTATCGGTAACTTTGTACATCTACATTCAACTGTTGTGCGCAGTATCGGTAACTTTCTACATCTACATTCAACTGTTGTGCGCAGTATCGGTAACTTTGTACATCTACATTCAACTGTTGTGCGCAGTATCGGTAACTTTCTACATCTACATTCAACTGTTGTGCGCAGTATCGGTACCTTTGTACATCTACATTTAACTGTTGTGCGCAGTATCGGTAACTTTGTACATCTACATTTAACTGTTGTGCGCAGTATCGGTAACTTTGTACATCTACATTCAACTGTTGTACGCAGTATCGGTAACTTTGTACATCTACATTCAACTGTTGTGCGCAGTATCGGTGACTTTGTACATCTACATTCAACTGTTGTGCGCAGTATCGGTAACTTTCTACATCTACATTCAACTGTTGTGCGCAGTATCGGTAACTTTGTACATCTACATTCAACTTTTGTGCGCAGTATCGGTAACTTTGTACATCTACATTCAACTGTTGTGCGCAGTATCGGTAACTTTGTACATCTACATTCAACTGTTGTGCGCAGTATCGGTAACTTTCTAAATCTACATTCAACTGTTGTGCGCAGTATCGGTACCTTTGTACATCTACATTTAACTGTTGTGCGCAGTATCGGTAACTTTGTACATCTACATTCAACTGTTGTGCGCAGTATCGGTAACTTTGTACATCTACATTCAACTTTTGTGAGCAGTATCGGTAACTTTGTACATCTACATTTAACTGTTGTGCGCAGTATCGGTAACTTTGTACATCTACATTCAACTGTTGTGCGCAGTATCGGTAACTTTGTACATCTACATTCAACTGTTGTGCGCAGTATCGGTAACTTTCTACATCTACATTCAACTGTTGTGCGCAGTATCGGTAACTTTCTACATCTACATTCAACTGTTGTGCGCAGTATCGGTAACTTTGTACATCTACATTCAACTGTTGTGCGCAGTATCGGTAACTTTGTACATCTACATTCAACTGTTGTGCGCAGTATCGGTAACTTTGTACATCTACATTCAACTGTTGTGCGCAGTATCGGTACCTTTGTACATCTACATTTAACTGTTGTGCGCAGTATCGGTAACTTTGTACATCTACATTCAACTGTTGTGCGCAGTATCGGTAACTTTCTACATCTACATTCAACTGTTGTGCGCAGTATCGGTACCTTTGTACATCTACATTTAACTGTTGTGCGCAGTATCGGTAACTTTGTACATCTACATTCAACTGTTGTGCGCAGTATCGGTAACTTTGTACATCTACATTCAACTGTTGTGCGCAGTATCGGTAACTTTGTACATCTACATTCAACTGTTGTGCGCAGTATCGGTAACTTTCTACATCTACATTCAACTGTTGTGCGCAGTATCGGTACCTTTGTACATCTACATTTAACTGTTGTGCGCAGTATCGGTAACTTTCTACATCTACATTCAACTGTTGTGCGCAGTATCGGTAACTTTGTACATCTACATTCAACTGTTGTGCGCAGTATCGGTAACTTTGTACATCTACATTCAACTGTTGTGCGCAGTATCGGTAACTTTGTACATCTACATTCAACTGTTGTGCGCAGTATCGGTAACTTTGTACATCTACATTCAACTGTTGTGCGCAGTATCGGTAACTTTGTACATCTACATTCAACTGTTGTGCGCAGGATCGGTAACTTTCTACATCTACATTCAACTGTTGTGCGCAGTATCGGTACCTTTGTACATCTACATTTAACTGTTGTGCGCAGTATCGGTAACTTTGTACATCTACATTTAACTGTTGTGCGCAGTATCGGTAACTTTGTACATCTACATTCAACTGCTGTGCGCAGTATCGGTACCTTTGTACATCTACATTCAACTGTTGTGCGCAGTATCGGTACCTTTGTACATCTACATTCAACTGCTGTGCGCAGTATCGGTACCTTTGTACATCTACATTCAACTGTTGTGCGCAGTATCGGTACCTTTGTACATCTACATTCAACTGTTGTGCGCAGTATCGGTAACTTTGTACATCTACATTCAACAGTTGTGCGCAGTATCGGTAACTTTGTACATCTACATTCAACTGCTGTGCGAAGTATCGGTACCTTTGTACATCTAATAGTATTTTCATTGTTTTCTTAACAGTTCTGTCAAATGTTTTGTTAATACATTTATAAAGGTCTTACCTCCTTTTTAATTTTCCCCGCTCAGTTAGAACTTCTAACCTTTATATAGACCATCCTCAAGATGCTTTGAGACCTTGAATAATTTATAAGATTTAATTTCATTTTTAAAATTTCTCGGATCATTATCTGTGCAATGCAAGAGTTTAATTTAGTTCTTTGTCAAGTATATGTTTCTTGTCAATACTAACATCCCTTAGTGACTATATTCTAGGACAAAAGTCATGTCAATTATTATATTCTGATCTACCCACTTAATATAAAATAATAAACAATAATAAATGCAGTAATTTAAGTGTATGTACTGTCTTAATTATATTTTATGTCATATTTAAGCTTTTTAATGGATAACGGGAAAAGTTTCTATTTCTACTATTTTTGACAATTAAAACCGATTTCTGAAAAAAAAACACACCTTGATATATCTGCCATATGCCGATTTTGAATTTCTATTAAAATACTGCATTTAAAATCAACACATGACAACTAAGGCTTTTGAATTTCTATTAAAATAATGCATTCAAAATTAGCTCATGGCATATCTGAGCTACATCTGATCCCATATGTAGATATAAACATACGCCCTTATTTTTTTATCTTACTTTTCATTTAACAAGGCACTATACAACAAAACAAGTGCTTACGTTTCAGCGTATAATTTTTTTTAACCGTTTGCTTGTACTTTATTATACTAAAGTGTTCAGAAAAAATGGAGACGTTTGTGTATTTTCGCTAGACTACCTCTTGTTGCTTGCTAAGGATTTCATCGTGGTTCTGGTCCATCACACACTTATCATTACGTGTAATGTCACCATACAACAGTAGATGGGTTTAAAGTTAAATCAGAAAAAGACAGGTGACATAACAGATAGTTCAGCAAGCTGTTGGAAAAAAGTCATAATATTTATGTTAACATACTTATATATTACATGTAACAATATTTATAAAATTAATTCAAGTAGACATATTATCTATTTAATAATTAAGTTTAATTTACATCCTAAGATTTACATTTGAAATATCTAAAGTCATAGTTTTTTTAATTGAAGATTATACTTGTCCTTTTTACCCTTTATATAAAAATTGAAACAAGTAGGGAAACCTTGGGTCTTGTTATTTGTATCAAATGAACACATTATCATATTGAAAATTAAATTGAGAAAGAAAAGAAAAGAAAAGAAAATTTAAAAAAAATATAAAAAAAAACACACTGAGGTTAAGGTAGTATAAAACGTATAATCATGGCAAAAATTGAGAATAGAGTATAAATGATGCGTATCATACAGAATGCTTGAGTAATAAGTAATGAGTATAATAGTTATTTATAATATAAACTACATCAAAATAGCGTTTAATGTGTAATTCTTTAGAAACGCCAATATCGCTGATGTTGTAAAATGATAAATTTAAGGCCTAGCTTTAGACTAAAAAAATTGTATCTATTAGTAGGTAATTATTCTATAGAGAGAATGTCAACATCTCTACAGCAAATATCACAATCAAAGCGAAAACTTCGTCTTAAAATTTGCGGTTATTGGCGAAATATATTACATCTTTTTATGATAAATTTTATTTTTCTTTACTTGAGAGAAATTGCATTTTAGAATGCAAACTCTACAACCTTTACGTCTCCAATGATATGAGCATTTCCATTAGAAAACCGGCGTGAAGAAATTGCTAAACCTGGCTCCAATTATTTCTAGTGAAGTTAAAAATTAGTCAAATTAATTCGGATGCTGAAGTCATTCAAACTGCATTTAAACAGTATTATTTGAAGAGATGCGTTAATCGTTAAAATTGTGTATATAGACAAATTTAATTAGTTTGCGTTAATAACGTACATTTCACTTGAAAATATTTGGATTAATTTTTTTGCCGGATTTTTGGTCATTTTTCTCGCGAAGGGTGGTATAGATTCGTGAAATTCATTAATGATTCGTCTAGCAGTGAAGCAATAACATTTCCTAAATCTTTGAAATAGATGTAATAATTTCTTGCACGTCCATAAAATCTTGGCGATATATATTTAGTTCATTTTGTACTTTTATTATGGCGGATAAACGCGAAACGACACGGAGATACTTGGTCTCGGCTTTTAATGAAATGAAAATTACACCTCAAAAGCTGGATAAATTAATGAAAACTATTTACCTATCTCGCTAATAAAAAATGATAAGTGTTGCCTTTGTGAAATTTAATAAATTTGAAGACATCAAGCGTAGATAAAAGATATTCTTATAATTCCCATCACAGTTTATTAAATTCATAGGATTCACAAAGTCTCTTGAAGATCACGCGCCACGCGACAACAGCAGGGCAACACTTACATTGAATGAAATCGAGGCTATCTAAATCAAATCTCAAGTGCTGCTTTGGGTAATATTTCGTGGAATGGTTTCCACTGAAGCCATTCAGTCGCCGTTCATTCGTAATATTAAGATCTAATTATTTATTAATTTAATTTTATTTTTGACAACAATATACGGGTTCCTTCTGTCCTGGTCATTGTTTGATTTTGACAATATTGTAAGAAATGACCCGCGTTAAATGTGAAATTAGCCGGAATTATCTTATTTTTGATATCTGTTTTTCTAATGACTTAATTAACAGTTTCACAGAGAATATTAATCGACACGGGGAATACAAACGAGATTTTATATTAAAATAATTTATCTCTTTCCCTGTAACGCAGTGTATATTTCATATACAACACGTTCAGATTTGCTTTAGTGTTTAGTAATAATGAAATAAATTACAAATAAACTTTTGTAATAAATAACAAAATTAATGCAATTTAAACCATAAACTTAATAACTTTAAATGTTTTTATGCTAAAATTCTGTGTTCAAGTTTAAATGCTTATATGACAAGATAAGTCACTTTAAAAGTTTCATCATTATCATCTCTAATTTTACACAAGAAGTTTTAAAATCAACCTTTATTCTGTTATGACTATATCTGAAAATAAATAAAGAAATAAATATGAAACATGCCAATTAAATGCAAGATATTCATTTATTCCGTTTGACATACATAATATAAACTCTATATAATAAACAAAAGTATTATAGATGCAAAAACCTCAAACATGTAAAGCCTTATAAAAGACGTATGAATGGTTGAACTTATACTTGTCCTTTTTTAAAGAATCAATGCTTTCCTAATTCTAATATACAGGAGTTTATATTTTAAGTTTTTTTTCTTTTTGAATTTATATAATGATTTGTGTATGAGTTTGGACTTGCTCGCTGGTTTCTCAAAAGTGAAAAAAAATATTTTGGTCTTGGGAAGTAAGATTTTATTTTTAAGTTTAGTCATATGGTCACAAAAATAATTTATATTCTCTCTCAAACAAATACACTTCCACATGCTATCAGGGAAAAGATCAGCTCTTTATTACAGGAAAACAAATTTGGTAGGATGTCGTTATTATCTCATTACGACAAACGGCCCCTTTGTGTCGATTCAGTCTGAAGAGTGGCGCATTGTTACAACTTTTGATGTCGTAAAACGTATTTGCATAATACGGAATAGGCACTCAAGTACCTCATCTGGACGGGAATTAAAGTTTAAGAAATGCCGCTAATTTGCATATTTCTTGGTGAATTTATTAAAGCAAGCGACTGACCTAACCGGCATTCAGTAACCATAATGTTTCATTAGTTGAGAAAAAGTTAGGAAAATATCTTGTGCATATTGACACAACATTTGTAAACATTGTCGTTTGACCTGCTGTTAATCAATTTGGAACATTTCAGAACAGACAACTTTTACCAAGGGACATGTTATAGATAATCCCTTCTTTATGTTACTTTAAAAAATTTTCGGACGCTGTCGGATAAAAAAATAATATGTTTTAATTTGAATGCAAATCGGAGAGAGAGAGAGAGAGAGAGAGAGAGAGAGAGAGAGAGAGAGAGAGAGAGAGAGAGAGAGAGAATATGATCTCCATTCCCATGAAATTTACATATTGTTCTTCATTTACACTGTACAGTATTCCAACAACAATTTTTAATGAGACAATTAGAGCAATTTTTAATCATTTTAACGTTGGTGTTATAGTTTCATCTCCATCAATTTTACCAAGGTCAGAGATTGTTATTCCATTAAGAAACTGAACTGTATTGTTCAACCTGAAGCGTTCTATTGTAGTGGTTCCGTTATGCATTGTTTTCTTCCTCTGACAAAATAAAAAAACGTTGCATAATGTTTTAGACTAGGAAGTAAAACACTGTCATGTTCTTCTTGGTTAAATTTTTTTTACAGTTGATCAAAATTTATTTTGAAAGTCCGTGTAATATCACATAGCATTTCCCACAAGACTGTTGTTTTATCTTATTATTATTATTTTAATGTTGGCATACATTCCATACATCCATGAAAAAAAAGTTATATGTATAAAGCTTGTATTCAAATCATAACATAAATGCTGTATGAACAATAACACGCTTGATCGTTTGAGGGGAAACAACTTGAAAAGAACTTCAGTCGGGTAACATTTAGGGTAGATATAAAAAACTCTGGTTGTTTCCCCTTACATACAAGTACCCAGGAAAATTTGTTACATTATCATATACAGTGCATTTTATATCATTCTTTGATTTTTTTTAAAAATAAATACTCTGGTTTCAACTATGAATATAAATCTAGTATGTAAAAGAAATTAGTTATGTTGTAAAATCATGTTTTTTTTAGGCAAAATAGAATATTTGTTGTCAAGAGTAGTATTTTAGACGTCCTCAACTTTAAAGAGTGGAGTAATGGTGTTTTACGCCCCAGTAAAAAATCTTTTACTTATATTATTTCGAGGCGGTCAGTTCTGGAATGGTGGAGGAAACCGGAGTACCCGGAGAAAACCACCGACCTCCGGCAAGCGAACTGACAAACTTTCTCACACCAGGGTCTGTCCCGAGTGGGATTCGAACCCAGGCAGTGAGAGGCGCTGTGATCCGTAATCGCGCGCTTTAGACCACTCGGCCACCGAGCTCAGCTTTAAAGGCACGATTCTTTTGCTTGAAATAACATAATTACAAAGTCTTGAATAATATTTGCAAGATGCTGACACAGTTTAATCTCTAAAACCTTATTAATTTCTTTATATACGCTTTGTTCTTCTAACATTAAAAATTTTAAAAATTTAAAAAAGATTTAAAACATTGAATAAATAAATAAATAAATATTGATGATTATAGTTAGTCTTGGAAATGAGCATATTTCATCTAGATTGGCTGTTTGGGGTTGGGTTGGAAATACAGTATATGTGGAAGCTAGAATTTCAGTAAATGTGAAATAAAGAGGTAATCGATGGCCTTTAAAACGACCAGAAATAAAATTATTAAAAGATAAGATATAGAAAATATATTACAAACTTTGTCCTTTTTATGCCATGTCATTTTTCTTATTGCTTTTTATTCATAGATCACGAAAAACTTTATCCACAGATGGTTTAGATTGATTGAGATTTGGTTATAAAGTCTAGAAAAATATATTCTCATTACATATATCTATTACATTTCATTACTGAAAATTTTGCATCTTACTTGGTAAACGTTAAATTTGTATAAATTCGTTAACCACGTGTTGAATTTTTTAAAATTTCAAACAGTATTGTCATATACCACTTTTTGAATGTATTTTTATTGTCATATTCCACTTTTTGAATGTATTTTTATGATTAAATTCAAAAAGTGGTTTATGACAGTATCATAGAGATTCTTTTTTTAATTTGTTCTTTTAGCATTTTTATTATTGAGATAGAAATATTAAAAAATATTCAATTTGTACTCGATTAAACCGAAACAAGGAGAAATTGAAAATTTAAACGGAACTTGAAATGTTCCATACTGAGGTGTTATTATCATTATTATTATTTTTATCATGATTATTACTACTACTACTACTACTACTACTACTACTACTACTACTACTACTACTATTATTATTATTATTATTATTATTATTATTATTATTATTATTATCTGTTCTCTTCCGGTAACATAAGTTACAAATTATACCTAAATAATAAAAGCATTATTTACATGAACAATAAAATATGTTCCATAATGATATACCTTATCTATTCTGTCAACAGAAACATAAGTTAAAAATTTTACCTTATGGATAAAATCAATATTCCTATAAGGAGATAATTTTTGTGCTTCTTTATCAAAAAAAAAAAAAATAAAAAAAATAAAAAAATAAATATAAATAAATAAATAAATAAATAAATAAATAAATAAATAAATAAATAAATAAATAAATAAATAATAAATAAATAGTAAATAAATAAAATGCAAAACAATGTCGATTGCTTTGCCTTGAATCAAAGCATGTGCATATTTAGTGAAGAAACTTCTCTGGTTGCAATAAACAATGTCTTTCCTTTTACACATTACAAAATGCAGGAATTAAATGTTTCTTTTTATTTGAATAATAAAAAGACTTATACGCGAAACTTTATTCATTATTTATACTATGTTAAAATTCTTTATAAACTTAGCTGCTATAATTTTTTAAAACCCTTTTACGTTAAAATCAATGACAAAAGACAGAAAAGCCGAAAAGTGTTTTGTGACATTAATGTCATGTTTTTGGTAAAAAGTGTTTTACACGGGTGTAGCTAGCTAGACAGGAGGTACTTACCCTTCCGGAACACCCGGTCTCACTTCCTTGATAAAAGTTCGTGTTTGTATTTAAATAAGCCATTTTTTTAAGAAGTTTTTATTTTGTTTTCTGGGATTGTCATTTGAACATGGACTGCTATGTTTGTATTTATTTATTTTAAAAAAATCACCCAAAGGCTCCAGAAACTAATGAAACGCTACATTTTTCATTGTTACATTGACCAATTTTACAGCAATGTGCTGTTTCGTGTTTTATTGGGACTTATACATTGACTTTACAGCTATTAAAAAGCTGTCCGACATGAGGAAAAAAGACAAAACATTGCAGATGAGATTATTTTATGTTTCGTAGTTGAATATTTTTGACAAACTTTTCCAGTTAATGTAAGGTAACCATGTAACATGTTTTTATGTTGCCTGAGCTTGTGCTTTTCCAAACTGCTGTGTATTGGTGGATAGATACAGAAAGACAATGATGTGGTGATATATATTTCAGTACAATGTTGATACATACAATTTTTAATTAAAAAAGAAAAAAACTGATATTTGAAAATTTGTTTCAATTATTTTTATTGGATTGAACTAAATAATCATCATTTATTTGTTATTATTTGAAGTATATGTTATATTAAAGTTTAGCTTCATACAGGACCAAACTGACCGACAGATGTTAAAGGGATAAGTAATTTACATATTATACATCTTGCTGGACATTATCTCATTTAACAATAAAGTGACCATCGAAAACCCGACAGAAGAAAACAATGAGCATTACAAGATCAATGAACATTAATGATGTATTTATCTTAATACCCAAAGCTCAACTCCCAGAATGTGATGGAAAAATACCCGAGAGATTACAGTTTGATGTTTTAACATTTTGAACGTTACCGAGTATGAATATTAAATTTGAAGGATAATCCTTATTCCAAAAAGATTTGAATACTGTATTGATCATTCCGACTGTCTTTATTTATCAATCGAAGCCATTTCGGTAAACTGGCATGATGGTGAAACGTGTTTGCTTGTCCCATGCTTTAACTACTAAAAATAGTAACATTCCGTCAAAAATATGTAAAAAAGTGACAGATATTGAATTTTATTTTGATACAAAAACTTTCCTAACTTTACACATGACACTTTTGAAGTATAAATGTTCACAAGGATTATCATTATATGAATGGTTGTCAGAACTTGTTTACAAACGCCCATTTTGATTGAAAGATGGTTGTGATCTGGAATAAAAGTCTCAATATACTTGCTGCAAATTAGTTTGTGGGGTTTTTGTTTCCTAAAAAGTGAAAATGTACCACTACGCTTATAGTAAAGTTTATTTTATCGATTGTAGTCACCTTACAACACAAAGAAAATGGATTTCGGAACTTTTAGTATGACTGTAGCAGTAGAATTATTGAAAACTGTGAAAACCTTGCATTAATCATAATGTCATGTGGTGAATTTATAATTTTTTAAAGAGAAATTATTTTTAAAATCTGCACATGATATACAAAATTTTAGAGATTCTTCTTTTAAAAGTTAAAAAATTCTACACTTCAATAAAGTATCGATGTGCAGTTATCAAAATAACGAAACATAATACATGTAGTAAAATAGAAAATTATTATGGGCGTCATCAATCATCTAAAGAGATACAAATGTAAGGTTTAAATCAAACGTTTTGGAGCTTTTGGTTTGAACTAAATGCGATGTGTGTGTGTGTGTGTGTGTGTGTGTGTGTGTGTGTGTGTTTTCTTATCTGACATTTCATTCTTTCACAGTGCAAGTTAACTGCTCTCTTTTGTTAAATAACACTTTTAACAGAAATAACAACGTGCATTCTGAATGATTGAAGTGGCGTAATGGTAAATGACGCCCTAGTCGAGATCCTTTCACTGAAATCGGGGCTAACGGTAGGTTCCGAGGTCATTCCGAATGAAGTACTACATGTGAATGTTTTAACACACTGCTGTAATCATCTATTTCCCTACCAGAATCAGTTCGGCAAATATGCTTAACATTTTTACCTTAATTCAGACTGCGAAGACTCAAAACATTCTAGATATAAAAATAGGAATTATCATTTTTAATTAAGATAATTTCTTTGTTAATGAAACATGTAATCAACCTTTTGATCTAGTCATTCAAAGAGGCAATCTTTATATGGCTAATGTCGAAACTTTATTTTAAAAAAATGGTTGAACCATCTCACTGCTATATACCCTAAATTCACCAAATTTACAGGCGTTTATTGCGTGATGTCTTATTTCGTTTGTTTCGTTTTTGTGATTCTAGCGCGGTGTGTGTGTGTGTGTGTGTGTGTGTGTGTGTTCTATATTATATATAGTTATTGTCAGTTAGATTTACCATAAATGTGGTTTCAATTTCCGACAATATGCTCCTGTCTTACCACTTCAAGTTTTCATTCCATGTTGAATTTGTTTTCTGTATTAAATCTGGTCAAAGTTTAACTCTTTAAGCAAAATAGGCATACATTTAGCATTCTTAAAATTTAATTCACAGCAAACAAAACAAGACGACCGCTTACAAATCATCTGTTTTATGAGTGATGTAAATATATAACAAATACCTGCTAAATTTTGATGTGCCAGATGTGCACATTTCGGAAAATCATTCCTCATCAGTGACACTAGGGGCCGAAAAGTTGTTAGATTAAAAAACGTAACTGTAACAGAGGAAAAAAAATTGTAACAAAAAATGTTTTGGCAACAGCAAAAATGAATAAATAAATAAATAAATAAGAAACACAGACACACAATCCAAGTAAATGAAAGAAACAGCTAAGCAAGAGTAGATAAAAACAAACATATTGAGACATAATTTACAAAACTCCCGACATAGTACTGGAGCTGAAGTAAATGTCCAGTGGTGTGGTTATAATAGTATTGCAGGTGTCCTCAAACATCCAACTTATTTTACAATCAGTTGTCACAAGTTATGGATATTAATAGATATTGTGAAACATTTATCATCATTGATGACTTCATTTGTATAAAACTGATGTGATCATGAAAAATAATTTGTAACATTTACATTCTATATAGTTAAATGTTTAAATGTGCACCTTAGTTTTAAGAGGTACATTTCAATCAACTTAATCCATGGTGATCCGTAGCTAATCTAAGTCATTAAGGGGAAGATATATTTTAATTGATAAAGTTCTAACATAGTTTGCCGTGCTCTTACCGTGCAGTAATTTAGGTGCACTTACTACATATAAACAATGATTATGTGTATGATACTTCATTAAACAAATACAAGAATATAGGTTTTTACAGTTTCTAAATATCATATACATGACGAAATGTTGATTTACTGGTTCGTAAAAACATGTTTATGCATAAAATAAGTGGTGTCATGCACAAAAACTTGACACTTTCCACTAGATAACATTTTGTCATTAATTCGGTATCTAAATAGGTCCGGTGGTTTTATGAAACTTTCTTTTGGCCTCAGTGTAAAATTTTCGCTCTTGTCAGTCACATTTATTTTGGCACTTTTTAGTCATATTTTGAATATTTTCAGTAATGTCATATACCATTTTTGAATTTAATAATAAAATACATTCAAAAATGATATATGACAATAATATATAAATATGTACTGCTAGCCTACCCAAGTTTTTATTGAATAAAAAAAAATCTGTATGAATTGTGAAAATAAATATTAATACAATTATCGAGTTTTTTGCCAAATTTTAAAGCTTTATTTTTCCAAAGATTAAACTACATATTGTGTTATTTTATGTTTTAGGTTGTGAAAGCATTAGGAAGAAGTAGAAACTTTCGCGAAAATCATTTAATGTTTCGATGTTTTTAGTTTCTAACTTGCAATCATTTACGAATGGTTAGAAAAAACGCGTTATAGAAGAAAATTATCATCATTGTGCATTTCTCGCATAAAAACAACATATTTAATATATTTTGGTTGAAAATATTTCAACGCCGAATGTTATAAATATATAAATATATCTGTGTCACGGATTTATGCTTCAAATGCTCAAGCCTTGTGCTTTTCGTTTTCCGTGTCAACCATAAACTCTAAATTCTATGTATCTAAATAAAAAACACAAAAATAAATAACATTGAAAAATGAGTTAGCTGTTGAAATGAATCTATCAAAATTTAAAAAAATAAATAAATCAAAAAAAAAAAAAAAAAAAAAAAAAAAAATTTAAAAATAATTAAAAAACAGTAAAAAGAAAGCAATGATTTCGGGTCGAAAATGTATTGTCATGTGCTAGTTTTGAATTTTTATGAAGAAATTCAATTCATAAGTAGCACTAAACAATTGGCACGTGCAGAATTTTGATAAATTTCTTGGTAAAAATTAAAGTTCTGCAAATGTTATGTTCTCCGTTATTGAAACAAACTCAATGTGGCATTAGACAAAAGAATATATAATATATATCTATGATTCAGCAAGAAGACATAATAAAAACCATTTCTTTCGGAAGAAATAAAAAATCTTTCATTTGGAATCTCAAGAACTTATAATTATGTACATTGTTGTAGTAAATGTATTACTAGGTTTAAAGTTTAAAAACTATTTTCCCATTATTTATTTACAATTTTCTTTTTGACGGGATTTCTTTGACAAATAAGTTTCTTTAATTTTCCCTCTTCGGATATATCTTGGATGAAATTTTTTGCAGATTCGAAATAGGGATTATAATGAATTTTCAGTCTCAAAAGTTTTATAATATGTTTTTAAAAGCTAAATTTCAAGTGTATTAACGTTATAATACTTGAATGCACCACGGTGAATGTGGGGGATAAATCTGCATGACAAACACTTAGCGCGCGAGTTATTCTACTGAGACTTGCCAATTTCAACGTCCATCAAACTCAGAGAAACGAACATCAGAAACTTGCATCTTGATATCTTAATAAACACGAGCGCATGACGAGAGCATTATTTTGTCGACATTATGACAGTTACCAGAAAATAAAACCAGGTTACAATCGAAAATTTTACTGTAAGTGGCTTGTTGACATTTTTTCTCTCTTAAAGGCGACGAAACTGTTAATGCTTCAAACATCAATTGTTTAATTAATGTATCTACATTCACTTCAAATTTATTATTGAAAAGTCAAAATAACCGGACTCATTGCTCAACTTTATTTTATTTTATTTTATTTTATTTTATTTTATTTTATTTTATTTTATTTTATTTTATTTTATTTTATTTTATTTATTTTATTTTATTTTATTTTATTTTATTTTATTTTATTTTATTTATTTTTTTTGCGCATTTTATCACAAATGCATTGTTGTTATTTTACCCCAAAAATATTCAATCTTCATAACTTGTCTGTTTCAAATTTTGTAAAAGAAAATAAATAAATAAATAAATAAATAAATAAATAAATAAATAAATAAATAAATAAATAAAATAAATTTTGCAGATGTCAGTTTTAATACGACACAGTAGCCCAATAAAACAATAATTCACAATTATTTTAACGTGTTTATTTAACAGTCGTTTCAAAAGCATTTTCTATTAAATTGCAGGGTAGCACAATGATAGACAGTCTAAGTAAATATGAGGTGCTCTTCTGCCACTTAAAATGGACACTCATAACTGTAAAATTTGTTTAACTTTCATATAGTTAAATAGACTGGCCATAGGTCACCTAATTTGTAACTACTTTCACAAATGCAATTTACCCGTCTCTTCAATAAGATTACACGCCTTACTTAACGAGAAACACTATCAACATGTCTATAGCTCAAGGAAATTAACCGGGATAAATTAATCAATGTACTAATTCCATTTTGACACTGTTTTAAGTCATTTCATCGAAATTTTATCAAGGTAATAATCACATGTATTGTTTAGTAGTGCGCGAAAGTGTTACAATCAGGCCAATTACTTAACATTTCACACATTTCTATATATTAATTTAAACTGGGGGATTCTTTTCAGTCAGTCTAAATATTATAACCGCAACATGTCATATTTTCCAGACATCAGAAAATTGTAAAATTTCTATTTTAATATATATTTTAGTTATCTTTGTTTTTGGTAATAAAATGACGTGATTTTAGAAATAAATATGTATATCACAATGCAGTTGTCAGAAAAAAAAATTAAACTAGAATTCTTGAAACGAGTTTTTTCTTTGTAAATGATACAATTTAATATTTAGTTTCAACAATATTTTATTCATAAATATATAATTACAAATGAATAAATAAACATAAATAACTCTTACATAGGATTCGGAAACACGCCAGATATATGCTCATATACCATTTTTTTTCCCCATATTATCAGATTAATAAAAGTAGTAGATAAATTTTCTGTATAAATTACTGATCATTGTTTCTTTCACTTGTTTCAATATACTCGTACTACAATACTTTCTTCCATGGTACAAAAATATCCAACATGCGTCATATATCTAAACTTGCCATATTACAAATTACATGTTTTTTTATTCGCTAAGAAATATAAGTTAGAAATATAATGCTATTTCTTGTTGTATTTATTCGTGTACAAATTTACAATGACAATCCCGGTTTTCCTCTATTTTCGAAATCCAAACCCATCTGTTCCCGCCATAGTTTGAAATATATTTTATTTAAGCTTAAATAATACTTTATTGAACTGATAACGTTACAATAAATTGACATTTATATTTCATTTTAACAGCGACATTTAAATATGCTGGTTTCAGATACACATATAACAACTTTTACATATTTTTCATCAAGTTATATTTTTGTCATCATTTTGCCTTGATTTGATTTTAAAATGTGAAAATAATAATAAATAAATAAATAAATAAATAAATAAATAAATAAATAAATAAATAAATAAATAAATAAAACTTCCTTATCACTTTTAATTTTGCTTCAAATTTGCGCAAAAATAGTATTTTTTCATATCTCTCATTTATTTTCGTGCACCAAACAAAGATAGTCAATTAGTTTTCCTTTCTCTGATTTCTTAAATATTAACCTCAATTAATAAATTTATAAATCCACATACATTTTTTTCGTTTTATCTACATTCATTATATGCAAAATCAATTATACATACTAGTATTTTATCCTTGTTACGACACTATCAAGTTCTTATTTCTTTAAACGTGTAATTATAAAATTTTTATGTTATGAATTTGTATATTAAAAAAAAATTAAATTTAATCGAGAAATATTGCTAGCTGTAAATAACTGGCTATTTTTGTTAGATCTGGATCTTTTTATGAAGCAATGCATACACTTGATCTCTGTGTTGTTTAATGTATTGTTTGACATTACCTAGAATTTCAAATAATAATACTGAGTAAAAACAAAAACCATAAATGTTTTCAAATATATCCAGACAGTAGAATTACTTTTCACTTCCCGTGTTAGGTTTTTCACTTTTATTTTTATATACCTTCCAGGATTATTGTGTCAATTCGCTAATTATCTGTAATATGTAAATATTTATTTACAACAAGTATACCAACCCCCAATGAATTATCCCTTTATCCGGCTATGTATTCAACTTCTGTTTAAACTAATTATCAAGAAAATGAATTACCCAACGACAAACAAATCATCGATTGAGATTTTCGCTAACTTTTGCCCGAGGCTTTTCATATGTAAATTAGCGCGTGGCAAATGATAAGGATCTGTCTGATTAGTGGGTGAACGGTAAAATGGGCAGTCTGAAATTGATTTCACTACATGTGCTTGTGACGTCATATAAAGCATGCCCCAACAACATAAAATCGAGAGATAACTCGCATATATAAATTCTGTGATTGATGTTTGTGATATTACTTTTTAAGCCTCAGATAAACAGTTTCACAAGTAAAAGCGACTCGGCGGGTCTTGGATGAGTACTTTCTTAAATCTTCCTATGTTGCTTCAACCAAAGATTTGTAAATGTTCACAGTCCTAGACTTTGATCTCTAAAAGAGGGAATTATTTTGTTTTATAAGACTGTTTTTAAAAAGTTTTTCGGATTATATGCAGTGAAGCTATTTTCTTTCATTGTTTGTTGTACAAATATTATTTGTTCCGAAAAGAAAAGCTAAACAGATTATTTTATTGGATTATTCGAAAATCCCAAAAGGACATTTGCTCCTCCTCGGGAGTTTACCAGATAAATGAACACTTTGAATGAGACAACAATTTCATTAGAAGAATTAGTCGCTAGTGTACAAACTTCAGAAGCTAATATGACCATGCATCATTTAGAAAATGTACCCACTGGAACTTCAGACGCATCTTTAACTGTCCCAACAGCACACGGTGGAGCTGTTATAGAAAGCTTATCCCCTATTTCAACAGACACATCTCCAGATAAGTTGGCAGGTAGGGATTAAAAGTTAGGCTTAAAACGATATATTTTAAAATATTGATTAACAATAGTCTATAACTTTGTAGCAACATTTTTTCCCGATTTTATTTGTTTTAAATGTGTATAATAGGGTATGTGCAATCGAAATTGAATTTACCTAACATATACAATAACTTAATATATTTAGAATCTTTTTTGATGGTTCAAATTGAGATATCGCAGTACTTGAACTTATTTAAAAATTAAGCAACCTTACTGATATTTTCCTTCTTTGTAACTTAGTTTGAAAATTCAAAACGAAATCTACATAGGACATATAATGTAATCTAATCAATGATTGTAGTGAACTGATCAGCTGAGATGTACTGGTTTTAACAATTTGACATGTAAGAAATTTAATAAATTTTGCCCACCTGGCCTAAACGATAATCAATGTCACCTGAAGTAGTAAACAGTATGGAATTAAGTATACTTCTTTAATAAATCTGATTTACTGCTCTTAATTTTTATAAAAGATTGCAAATTTTTTCATGTGATTTAAAATGTAATTCCTAACTCGCTATGGCTAGATTTTCACTTCAACAACACTTAAGACTGCATGTTTAAGTTTAAAAGACTAAAGATCATGCCGAAATAATAATAAAAACTGGATTTTCTTGAGACAGAATGATAAATTTTAGAAAAGGCCAAAGATTGCAAAAAATAATAGCTAAACTTTAAGAAGATGGAATGGGAAAATTGCTTTTTCTGTCACAGAAAAGGTGTAAGTGGTATTGATGTTAATGGTTCTAAATGTCAAGAACGAGACATCATAGAATTTTAATTCCTGCTTTTTTTGAACTTTCATTTTCAAAATTAATATTTTTTATATTTCCTTTATACTCGATACCAACGAAATGTTCTTTCCTTAAACTAAAACACAGCTTGTATAGTTAACATGATAAAAATCGCGGTTTTATCTAAAAAATATTATTTAAATTATATTTTGAGGTTGCACTAACAAGACTTCGTATATGTATAAGTTTTATACTGTGTGTAAGCCTTTCTCTCTTATCATATTAAAACTTCAATCGACTCTGAGAGAACTCGAGGAGGGTCTCCGAACGAAAACATTCCTGGGTAGAGATACTAAAACGGCGCCTGACTTGATCTTCAGTCAAACCTCAAGTGTGTAGATGTATTAAGTGGCGTAATGAAGAAGTAATTAAGAACAATATCGTTGCCTGATAATCAGAGAAAACATGTACAACTTATGTCTATAAACTCCACCGTGTATTGAATTAAAATATACAAAATTATATCATCTTATTTCACAAATAACCATGATTAAAACCGAGACACACCGAGCAGACCACTTGTTTCTAACTTAGAATTATTTATACATGTATAAGGTTAATTTTATGTTTGATAACACACGTGGATTTCTTCTTGTTTTTATTTTCATTTGGTTAAACAGTCTAAATTTACTTTATTTAGCAATTAAATTTCTTATTATTTTTATAACTACATATCATAAGGTCTTAGTTTAATAAACGTGTATAACAAATATACATGTCTAACAAAGATTTTTCCAAAATAAAAATCAAATTTCAAAATTTAAACCCAACAAAAATCAATTTTTAAAAATCAAAAAGTTTATCCGATGGATAATGGACAATAAGTTAGGTGCAATTATAACAAAAATTACGAGTGCTACTCCGAAAAATTAAAAACGGACAGATTTTTGTCACTAGCGCGTTGGTTCTGGTATCATGTGTAGAAATCTAATTTTTACCCAAAGAAATAATAGTATTTGAAATTCGTCAAATGACAATTTTGAACTTTGGATATTTCTTTTGGTAAAAATTTACAGATTCTACATATGGCACTGGAAAAAACATTTTCGTATTTTAACGATTTGAAATTTAATCAGCTTGAAAAAGTGTTGTTTTAAAAGCCGCTTCCAATTTTTAAACATTTGATCCGATGAACCAATGTTTCTAATGATAATAATAAATTTCTTACTAAATCTATGCTTAATATAGTTATTTTTCTTACTGTAAAATTCATGAAATATTGTAGAATTAATTTTTTTTCTGTTTTTTTTTAATTGCTTTTAATTTAATTTCCAATGAATTTATATCTTTAGATGCCACAGATGCGTCAAAAATGAAAATGGATGACAGTGGTTCTGACGATGATAAAAAGAAGAAACGACAAAGACGACAGAGGACACATTTTACTAGTCAACAGCTACAGGAATTAGAAGCTACATTTGCTAGAAATAGATATCCAGATATGGCAACAAGAGAGGAAATATCTGCTTGGACGAATCTTACGGAAGCACGTGTTAGGGTAAGTCGATACTAGATCGTTTATTGCGTTAACAACATTATTAAAATTTACACGCGAGTGCACATGAATGCACAATGAGCCAAGTGTCATCTCTAATACGGTTGGTTCTAAAATATATTATATCCACGTTAACAAAAGATTTTGTCCGTGATAATAATAATATGCCATTATTATTATTAGCATTATTAATTTATTATTATTATTATTATTATTTCTTACATACCTTTAGAAATTATTCTTAAATTCAAATAACAATGCTAAATTAATATACAATTTATTCATATGATGTTTCCATGTTTCAGCATATCACATTTTGAAATTAACATTTTCCGAATTTCAAACTTTCAAAATTTAAATGAGATTTAATTTTTTGTCAAAATTTGTAGCAATTCTTTTTATGCATCAAACTTTTATAACCTCTTTGTGAAATAAATATTTATTTGTAAAAAAATAAAACTAAATGAAAAAATTAAACTATACAAAATAATTTACATTCCCTTTTTCAGTAGGATAAAGTGAAATGAATATTATTTTAATTATTTATCACAAAAGACGACAAACACCCTTTTTGTGTAAACTTGTATTAATCTTGGTATAAGATTGTTTGCGAAAATGGATAATTCTTTACACAGCTTAATTTTTAACTCTGCTGTTTACTTAATTTAATACAAATTCTTAAATCCACTTTTGTTTGTTGCAGAATAAAGGCTTAGTCTTATATAAATATTATTTTTAAAAAGTGTAATTAGCCATTCTTTAACAGTTCTTAGATTTTAGAATGGAACACAGGCGAGCAATTTGTCATAATTTTTTAAAATGCAAAAATGAATTTCATCAATGTTCGGCAATATATAATAATTTTCGCTTTTGAAGATTTATTTTTTAAAAAACATTTCTCAACTTTAGTATTGGTATCTTTAAAATACAACCTCACTAGAAGTAGAACTTTGTCGATATTTCTGAAATTCTCTCACAAACACGACTCAGCATGTCATTAGTGTGTGTTATCAGGAAAGGTCCCGTTATCACGACCAACTCCCGTGAAATGCGTGTTCAACATATTAAAAGGATTTAACCCTCTGTCTTCAATTAATCAATTGAAAATTTGATATACGTGGAAATTATGTTTTGAAGAGTATTTGATAATATGTACCAGCCTAAAAAAACTCCTACTTACTTTTTTAAAATCAGTCATATAACCATTTATATTCTATAAAAGTCGTTAAAAACTTAAATGAAAATGAATGATAATATAAAAAAACCAACACAACAAGCTTCTGTGTTTATTTAAAAGTAGCACAAAATTTAACATAGGCTCTTTTCAGATGGTTCAACTTTGATAATAACGGTGAAAATGTCCGATAATACATTAGAACTTGGTAGTCCTCTGTTAAAACGTCAAAAAAAAAAAAAAAAAAAAATACTCTTGCAGTTTCTAGTACCTTTGCTTTTTAAAGCCCATATAATCCATCGTTTTGTAAGATAAATCCAGTAATTATATAAAATTATTTCATCCGGCATTATGAAGCTCAGTACCTGATGTCCGGAGTTTCCGTTAAACTGGTAACAATAATGCTTTATAATCACCTGGAAATCAGTGTTAAGTTAATCACAAATCGATGATGTCATTGCCGTACGAATTTTTGATGCATTGGTTTCACATTTCAATATGATTTTTAACCTTTTGACAAGGAAAAGGCATCATAAAATGGCAAATACATTTATTAACAGTCCAGTTTCGTTGCTTTGCAAAACATACAAAAGTCTATTCTGAAGCATTGACCAAAAAACCTAAATATAATAATAGTTATTGGAAACGGAAATACTCTTTGAAAAATAGAATTCAAAGGTCAGAATACTGAGGATAGAGAACTTTTAACGAAGAAATTTTTTTGAATTATAAGAAAGTACATTTTTCAAACTTAAATTGTTTTGTATAAAGATTACAGGTAGGGAATTGATTAAAACAATTACGTAATTTTATAATATTGATATACGCGAAGGGCAGTGATAAAATGCAACGAGTTTGGAGTAAATATTTCTCAGGGCATACAAGAAATAGTCCAAAGTGTTTTAGTATCAAATTTATTAATCTTATATGAAGTATTAGCAAACATTAATCAGATTGATTTTATTAAGAATTATAACCATAAATTAAATTTAAATAGAATATCATACATCACATTCAGATGGAAACTTACAAGTATTTTCTTTGAAGCTACTCGTTACACGTAAAACCTTCAATTAAGAATGTGAATTTAAAGGACTCTTGCGTGCTTTAGAGAATATAACGGTGTTATTTATGTAACATAAAATTATATTCAGGAAAAATTAACCACATTTAAAGCACAGAACAAATTTTTATGAAGTTCAATATACTTTTTATATTTAAAAATGGTATATTTATACCTTGGAAATTGAAGTCTTTAGTCTAGTTTCTTTCATTTTACAATTTAATGAATGATAAAATGTCAATTTATGTGATTAATAATTCTCGTTTTTGTTTTCGGAAAACTTAAATGAATAAGATTGAATTTTTATTTATTTATTTAGTTATTATTATTATTATTAGTAGTAGTAGTAGTAGTAGTAGTAGTAGTAGTAGTAGTATTTTTTTCTTTTCTATTTAAAAAATTTTTCTATTTTTGTTTAAAATTCATTTAAATGTTTTATTACTTTGAAATTTTGTAGCTGAAAAAGTAGTAATAATTAATGCATTTGATTTACAATATTTCTTTTTAAAATTTCAGGTTTGGTTTAAGAACAGGAGAGCAAAATGGAGAAAACGAGAACGAAATATGGACACATTTAAAACTGGATTTGGTACACAGTTTACTGGATTAATGCAGTCGCCTTTTGATGACTCAATTTACAATGGATATACAAATAATTATTGGGCGACAAAGGTACCCAGTCCCCTTGGTACTAAAACATTTCCTTGGGGACTCAATTCAGTCAATCCACATCTATCGTCCGTTGTTTCAACACAGCCAAACTTGTGCTTTTCACCACAGTCTACAAGTATCAGCAATACAATGATGGGAAATGTTCCAAACGTCCCAACGAACATGACCAATAGTGGCGCACCCTGTCCATATGCGGCACCAGCACCTCCTTATTTATACAGTCCAAACAGAGATCAGTGCACCAGTAGTATCGCATCTTTAAGACTGAAAGCAAAACAACATTCAAGCTATGGATATCAGCCACTAACACCAAGACAACCCACATTATCCGCGTGTCAGTATGCTACGGTAGGCAACGGCGGAGGTGTTTGATAGAATATTCGGTTAATGCTGGGTAATAATAACTTTATTTTACTTATTGCAATGTTTGATATTGACCATGGAAGCGATAGCAAGTGTGGTCATTGACGTTTTAGAAAGTGGACAAGACATTCACGTTCAGTTGGTGCACGCAAAAAAGCATTATGACAATTTTTTTAATATACTGCCAAAAACATTCTGGAGTTTGTCGTGATATTTCATTTTATAATTATGTCATCTACTGTCATTTACCCGGAACAACAAAGTTGTAACGTTTATATTGAATAAAACAAGATTGTGGTGTTTAAAAAGCACAAATGAAAAGTTTTAACACGATTCGTTAAAACAAGGGATGACCGCTTTTGTAACGTATCCCTAGTCTCGAGGTGCATGCTAATTGATGTCAACAATCTTGCCTTTCACAAAGTGTAAGATATAAAGTTTGTTATTGTATTTCATTATATTCTAAATGAAAACCATATAATCATGTTTATATCGTTGTTTATGTAAAAATAAAATACCCTAGTCGAGACAAGACTGTCCAAGTCACGTCTATGTTTGTAACGCTGGGGAAGTGTAAAGTTGCATTTATGCTTCCTCTAGACTTGAATCAGAACAAATATGGCGACAAACCTAAGGTTGTCATAACAGTGTGGTTAAGCAAATTGAATTGTTGTCGTCCTTAATATTGAATAATGACACTTTTTAAAACGCTGAAAATAGTTTAGTTTTCACAAAAAATGACATATTTAGATATTACGTTTGGAATCTGAGATAGAATTTATGATCTGTTTCAAGAATTGTTGTTCATTTGATATTTATCTAGTGCTATTAAGTATGTAAATGTTGACCATTTGTAATGGTCATTGTTAATAATGATGTAATTAATATGCTAAGATCTGATAATGTAATTTATATGAGCAAATGTCAAAATGATATGACCATCATTTTGTTAAATTAAAAATTTTATACCATATATATTTTTGTGTTTTATTTTTCTCAAATTTTGATATACTAGTATATATTCAGAAAATAATACTTTTCCAGTCAATATATAAATAACCAAAGTTCGACTATAATTATATTATTGTTAAAGGATTGATTACTTCGATATGACGTCGCATAAATTACGTTGAAGCATGTCACAAATTTAACGAATCGTAATTTATATAGTTTAACCGCAAACTAGAACAATAAACTTTTATGATCTGATTGACAAGATACAAAAAAGTTTGTTCTCGATTGCGCTTTATTATTTCAGAAACAAAATATTACCAAAAATGCATAAAAAACGGAAATCAACAGTTTTCGGAAACCTAACAACACAACACATAGCAAAGTACGACACATGTACATTTAATTTCCACAGAGCTATTTGAATCATCTTTTCTTCTTATTAAAGAAAGGTACTAAAGCACAATGTTGAACTTGCTTCAATTTAGTTGGATACTTTTAGGTAACAGTTCTTGCTAACAAAAGCACTTATTGTGAAATATATTTTCTATGACATTGGTCCGGAATGAAGTAACAATTACTAGATTTATTGAAATCGTTTAACATCTTTGCCTTTATTGAAAAAAAAGCAATCAGAAACACATAAAATGGATAAAATAAAACCAAAAAGAAAATAAAAAATTTGAGAGAAGTTGTTATAAATATTTAATTGATACTGATAAATGATTGATCAGAATGAAGACTTATAATGCAAAGTCAAAAGCTAGCCATTTAGATTTTTATTTATTTTTTTATTATTCAAAGTATTTATTTATTTATTTATTTATTTATTTATTCATATAGTCTGTCACTATAACATCTTCAATTCTTTTGAAAAAAATATTGAGGTATTTTCAATATAATTTTTTCCAAGAGACACGTTTGCACAACATTGGGCCCCAATTTCACAATCATTCACTCAACTGAGTGTACACTCAACTCAAATTAGGGAATATTTCAATGTCAATTTTGAAAACTGTGATTTCACAGTTCAAATTGACTAATGTTATTGTCATATACCACATTTTGAATTTAATCATAAAAATACATTCAAAAAGTGGTATATGACATTATACTTCAATTTTTCAGCATAATTATGTTGAACAAAACAAAACATTGTCTCATAAAACTTCAAAATTTAAAATTATTGATGAGTGAAAATTTAGACTATTTGAATTGAGTGTGCACTCAGTTGAGTGAATGATTGTGAAACTGGGGCCTGGTCTGTATTTCATCTTTTGAATACTATATTTAAGTTTATCATACAGATCGAATTGTGATTGTATGCATTAAAATGTAGAAAGATACCACCTTAAAACACTGATAAACACCTGTGGATTTTAAAGTTAAATTGTCGTCTACTCGAACACAATGATTTAAGATGACATTGTCTTTTATTAGAATGTCAACAATCGAATCTGTTTCGTTTCCTAGTTATTTTCTTTATAAAATAGATAGAAATAGAACTACACATATCCCCAGCAAATTAATACCAGCAATCTGCTATACTAATTAGTAAAAGGTGAAGTTACATAATTGTAACGCTTTATTCTAAATATTTGACAATGCATTTCTCCTTATCAACACTTGTGCCACCTTATACTTCAGTCTTTAATATGCAGTTTTTATACATACACAATTATCTTCATATCAACTTCCATGGATAAGACTGAAGTTTGACGATGCTTTTTGTAAGTCATTTCATGCGAGTTTATTTTCCGGATTTCTTGTCTCATTTTGACAAGTAAGATTTTGGTGTAGCGAATCAACCAGATTTATAACGTATAATTTTACTGCCATATAGCATTTGTTGAATTTTACTGTTAATATATATTCAAAAATGCTTTATGACATTACGGTACAGATTGTTTTTAATACAAATGTTTTTGTAATTTTTATATTAGGCATTACATGTCTTTTGTGACCCTAATGTTTTTATTGTTCACCTAGTAACAAGGACTATCTATGTAAGACGAGCTCTTCCCGTTAAGCTTCACAGGAGTCGCATACTGGGATTTTTTCCACGAAATAAATGAAAATTATCATTGAAAACGAAGGCATTTGAAAATGGTCTTCCATTTACTTAAAATAATTTTGTCCCTGTTTGAAGCATTGCATTAGAGAGGAAGTTTCATAGTGTACTTTTAGCATTCCATTATCATACAAACATCTTGACATTGAAATGAGATACGGTTTAGATTGTAAATTTATTTATCTGCTTTTGCCGAGTGATAACTAACTCAAAGTTGAGAGATAAATACACTACCGGTAAAAGTTGACGATATCTAGGTGTTCAATTCGTGTTTGTAATGTTGACCTGCATAGTGTTAGTGGTATTCTAGTAATAGAAATAAATATGTAATAATATTTTGAATAAAAAATATTCAGTAGGTCAGTCGCTGTAATATCTTTAAAACACCAAAGTATACTCCATTCCGAAGAAATTGACTAGACGCCTCTAACCTTCAAAGATGATCAGAATTGTTATCGTAAAAGAATAATAACTATAAATAAAACTTCTGAAATATTGTCTGAACAGATTGTATAAAAATTAAAGACAAGACGCAAATACTTCAAGAAGAAAGAACCGAAAAAAAAACTGTAAGCTTTACACTATAAAATCATTGAATTTAACATCTTTAAAATGTCGCCGACCAGCATCTTCGGTTTTTATTAAGTAGAGGTTGTATTACTGTTCGATATGGCACACATTGTGAGGTTGATATTCTGAAAACATTCTTTTGCTTTTGTAAACACCATAGTTACTATCAGTCGACCGACTTTGATAATCTTTCATAGAAACTACAATTTGTAGCTGAAAAACATGTTCTTTGCAAAAGTCAATGCAACAAATACAAAATGCAAGAATGTGAAACAACAAATGAAAGACACAACACAAACTAAACAGGAAAATACAAACACATTTGGCAACTGATAATAAACTACTAACGGATACCGAAATGAAGGTGAAAAATGATGTCTAATCGTGCGATCACATCACAGTGGGACCCGATGCCATTCCGCTCAACTTTGGTCACTATTTCAATATGTCCTTATTTCTTATTTCTTGTCTCCCTTTCAGAATTTCACAATAATTAAGAAAATCCTCATTGTTGTAGGCCCTTAATGGTTGGCTGGATACCAGTATATTGAACTGCCATGTGCTACTTTTGAATTTTTAGGAAATAATACAATTCAAAGTAGCACATGACAATTATTGTCATGTGCTATTTTTGAATTATATTATTTTATAAAAATTCGAAAGTAGCACATGACAGAACTGAGTGGTCTACGATGTCTATCATCGACATTGTGGGCAAATGTACTAGCGCTTTAGAGATCCTCATAAATGTGCACTAGTACCATAACAGACAAAGAATCCTAGCACTCTTACGCACGACATCAACTTGTGTTAAGATTAATCCTCGAGATTAATAAAAATTACCTAGTTGTAAAATTGCTGAAGAGACGTAAAAGACATTTCATCAATCAACCAGTCTTAGTTTTATTGTATTGTGTTCTGATCCAGGAAACGTACAGCTTCAATTTTCATACTTAATCTACAAGACGAACAATAACATATGTGTTTTAAACAAATAGTCTGCATATAACATAGTATATAGATTTTGTCTATATCGATGAGTTTGAAATGGATGTCGAAAAATATCGCGTTAACGCTGATTGAAATGACGAATTAATAAATTTGATTACAACATTTTTTAGACACCACTGTATTTTTATTTGCCTTATTTTCCCGACATTTATACATTACCTAACTTTACATAAACTTTTTATCTAGAAGAAGCAATAGCTATTATTTGAAGACTTTTCTGCTGTTATCTTGAAAAGCAATTAACACACATATACCAAAAATTTCTTAAGCAGATAACAAACATTGCGAGTCTTTACATTGTCCTGCTGAAAACTCCCCAGAAAACTTTAAGAAGTAGTACGCTAACACTGTAAAACAATCACAATTTAAACATAGTCGTACTGATCATTGTCTTTTTTATATTGTTTATGTAGATGTGTTGAAGCGAACTTTTTTTTTTTTTTTTTTTTTTTTTTTTTTTTTTTTTTTTTTTTTCAATAGTTTGAATTGAGACATTTGAGTACTTCCCTTATCCAATTGAATCTGGTCGGTCGTTTTTGTTTCACAGTAGTTATCATTTATAATTTATCATTGTTGCGTTTAAGTTGCTTTGATAGTTTCCAAAATTGTTTGTGTACATTATATTTTTCTTTTCTGAAATCTAATTGCATCAAATTTTACAACGGTAAACGTGAAACATTTAGAAGTGCCACACTGGTATTTCATAGACAGTAAGCGGCATCAAAACCAAACTACATTAAAGATAAAGTACAATAATATGATAATGATCGTAATGCATTAATCAAACAAAAATAGTGCACGAATAAGTATTATTAACATTACTTTAATTTTGAATGATTATGCGCTACTGTTAATTTTTTAAATAAAATAATGCATTCAAAATGTCATGTGCTACTTTTAAATGCATTGTGTCTTAAAAATCCAAATTCAGCACGTGGCACACAGATTGTAAAATGATGATAAGACTAGTACAAATGAGTCTAAACCCACACTGGTATCCTTTGTATGTATGTATCTGCTGTCCGTATAAAGTTGTTGGCAGTCTCACTTCACCGTGTTGTGTTTGTAAATGATGTTTTCTTGCTCTGTCTATCTTTACTATGCTCCCTATTTACTTTTGCGGAAGACAAAATGTTTGTTGCCACTACTTCCCCTGCTTTAGCATTTAACATACTACAATTCGGCTAAATCTACATTCAAACGTTAATTTTTTTCATGCACTTTCATTGTTTTGCGAAAAACAGCCAGCATAAATACAAAAACATGACATTGAATGTAAGTATTCAAGACAGTTTTGTTTTTTGTTATAATTTTATTACTCCCAAAATTTTCGCGAAAATTAAACGACCACAAACAATTATTGATATAAAGTGTTGCGCATGTAGTAATTTTCAGACATCCATGCATTGTAAGTTATAAAACGTAGGTCATGTAGATACAAAATTAAGATTATTAAAACAATTTATTATGGATTTCATAATTTAGCTTTTAAATAAAACGAAAATATTTTAAAAATGCGAAATTTGGATACATGCCACCAAAATGAGTCATATATTTAAGAGATACACAATATTTAAATCCAACATGTGAAAAGCACAATAAGTTTGAATGTTATCATCTAAATGTACATAACACTCACATGCAAAATATATAAACTTATCAAATCCTTGTCCAATATGATCATTGTACGTGACCTCAAAATACTAAAATTTCCTGTTACTACAAATCGTAGTACCATTGACCTTATATATTCCGGTTAATAAATAGCCTTTTAGTGCATCTCTTATATAGGTAACAAGAAGTAGCAAACGGGTTTAAAAATATAAATTTGCAGTTTAACGTATGTTTTATAAAACAAGATTGGAATTTAAAGTTAAAATAAAACTATTTAAATAATAATGTTATGTCCTTTTGTATAACATATAAAACATCTGGCATGGTACATTTCTGGAACAGCATTGTTCCAGTTGCTAAGATCACCCGTGCTTTGTAAGAACAGGAAATGTAAAAGAAAGTTACATGATAAAAACATTCCGAGTATTGTTTTCACATTTTTATAAAAAGAAAACAAAATATTTTTCCTATGAGTTGTAAAATTCTGTCTCCGTTTTTAAAGAAGACATAGATAGAATTCTGTTGCTGATATTTAATCAATCAAGGATTTATCATTTTGTTAAGGCATTTTGGTATTTTGAAGTTATTCTTATTATTTAGTATACAAAAACAAAACTTTAACACCTTCTTCAGAGACTCATAAATCACGAGGTTTCAGAATTTAATATGGTATGTGCTTTTTGCAACCGTATCAATTTTACTTCTGTTGGTATTGTCTTGCAGATATAACTTTATAGTAATGTCATATACCATTTTTTGAATTTAATCATAAAAAAACATTTAAAAAGTGGTATATTGTCATATACGACTTTTTGAATGTATTTTTATGATTAAATTCAAAAAGTGGTATATGACAGTAAGGTATATATTGAAACACTTGACAACAAACAGTTACAAGCACGTGTTTATTTGAAATGTACTTGTATCTATATGTAGTGTCGTAACTTACTGTAGGTTGGTTTTGTTAGACAAACTACATGTTCAGCTACATAATCAAACACTAATAATTTATTAAATATTACGTTTTTCTGAATTAAATAAAGAACTACATGCACCCAGAACTTTCATAAAATGGATGTTATTCAATTAATCAGATTTATTGACGTTATTGAGAATTCGCTGTAGTCCCTTTAATCGCTTTACCAAACACCGGATCTCTCGTCTTATAATTCGCGTCCACTTTTAAATTGCGAAATAAGTGACAATAGCGACAAGTTCAATGTTCTATGCTGTAAGAACGATAAAAACGTAAACGACAGATCTTACTAACGTTTGGTACACCTTAATCCTTCGATTTTGGAACCTTCTTACTTGCACAATATTTGGTTTTAATAACGGCGGGAGGTTTCCAAGACGGACCATCTTTAAATTTCTAGGGAGCTATATTTAATCCAGCCCCGGTTACAGTTATTTGTCCCTTTCGTGTATCAGTCGGGTTTATTTGAAACATAATGTATTTATTCTCTGATTAGCCTTCTTAAATGTTGTACATGTTTATCTGTCATATACAACTAATTTACATATCTCCGATTTTGGAGGGGTTATTCAGAAATGCTTAATGACATGTAATGTAAAATACGCATTTATTTTATGAACAACGTATTTGCTATTTGCATTTTGAAGATTAAATAGTAACAATCAAGACCACATCTCCAATCAAACCGGAGACATAAAGTGATTTGGCTTCATTACTTATTAATATCTGCGTTTGTATTGACCATTATTTGTAAATCAAGCGTTATTGCTTTGGGTAAGGCGAAAATCTCAGCAACACAACTCCAGAATGTTAATTAATTTTACCCAGTGTCAGTTCATTGTAGGAAGTTTCATAATTAAAGGTCTATATAGAAATGTATTTGATTTACTACAACTTGGTTTCCTTTTTATTATCATTATTATTATTATTTTTTTTTGATCATGATTTTTTTTCAGTTACAAATAATTGTATTTTTATTTTGATGCACAGATTAAAGAAATGTTTCCAAACGCGTGTAAATTTGATATTCAACGAAATTTTCGCTCTTTCTGCATCCAACTATCTTACTTAGTTTAACATATCAAAAGCCGAATGTATCTCGTTGGTAGATATTCCCTGATGTAATTAAGTAAAGTCAGACCTCTCGTGAAACTAAAAGTCCTACACGCGGCAGCTCATTTTCACCTTTTTTCGTCTTTTTGTCGCTTCAAATTTTATATCACCTAGCTACAAAAAAGACCAAATACTTTAGGAAAATAAATTGTCATGAAGCATTTTTAAATGTTTAACGATAAAACTAAATAAAATGCTTTATGACAGACATAAAAACAGAAGTTAATGGAGGAAACTCTAAAAACAGATCTCAGATTCCATGGTAACCGTGGAACAGTACAAATACAGAATGGCGCGCTATCATTACAAAGGGGATAAAAATTCAACTTCACCTTACATAATTTTGATTTGTTAAAAATTTTGACAGAACCATGCACGCAAATACCGTTTTAGCTTTGTGCCATTTAGAGACAACACGATTCGATCCTTGTATTTTTCAATGTTTTCTGTTATTTGGCATTTAGGGCTTTTGTATAGATAACTATTTAGCTAAAATAGCTCTAATGTGTAAACACCAGCAACGTAATCGTATGTTGTATCGCCTACTTTAAACTGTAATGCTTATAAGTCGCTGTGTCAAAATGCTGCTTCAACTTTTGCAATTCGCTTTGTCATTTTGTCATTTAAATGGAATATATGATGTCCCAGTAAAGATTCCCTCATTGCATTGTGAAGGCTCAGTTTGTTGATCGTGTTTCAAACTAAAACAAAACTTATTTAAAACAAGCGTACTAGAAAAACACTTTTACACAACGATTGGTCCTACTAAATAACATGTACATGAATTTGACAAAAGCTAAAGTCTCCAATACGTAACGACAAAACGTGTATTCTACAGTCCAATTATATCATCGAACTACTGAAGATGATTTCTGATCAGAGCAGAATGTAGACATCGCTAGTTTTTGTTTACAATACCAGATTTTCTATAGTCCATTGTTACACCTAGGTACTTCAGATGGTTTCTGATTAGAGCAGGATCAGAAGGCAGAACCGCAAGGCTTTGTTTACCATTCCAAATATTTTATAGTCCGTTATTACAACGAGTTACATAGATGAATTCTGCTTTGTGCAGGGTCAGAAGGTAGACAATATATGCTATAGTCTATTATCACTCCGCAGTACTTCAGATGATTTCTGCTCAGAGCAAGGTCAGGAGGTAGACACCGCTAGCCTTCGTTTACCATAGCGATATTCTACCTACCGATAAAACTCAAGCAAATATTGAAATGTTTATATCAATAAAATGAAAATAAAGTTTTCTTTTTCAGAGTATTATTGTTTTATTCAGTAAAAATGAATCACATCCCATAAATACATGTATATTGCCTCTTCAGACAAAGCAAAGCGTGGAACCTCTAATCAAAATATTGGTTTTTCCATCTGGACCACCCACCTGCAATACTAAAATTCTTAATTAAAAAATTAGACATTCTATGAAAAATAAATTGAAATAAATTATCATTTATACATTTTTATGTCTCCATGTCATTCTTCTCAATTTTGTAAGGTTGGCCACATTAATGTCTTCCTAATAACCGTCTGCAAAAATGCATCCAATTACATTTCCTAAATAAACTAGTTGTTTTAAACATTTTAACAGCTAATTGAAATTGAGTTTACAACATTTTCATTTTTCTGTTAATTTTATCTATGTAAAAGATGTGTTGTTACCCTTTGTCATTTTAATCCTAATACATTGCCTACGTTTTTAAAAAAACAAAACAAATAAAGTTTTTTTCATAAAAGGGCTTTGGCGATGCACTAAAGGGGTAGAAGCAGGAAAATTTCAACCTGAACTGTCAAAATTTTATATGGAAAGCTTTTACCGTTTTACCTTTTGTCTGTCTATTTATAAACTCCCTTATTTGGATTTTTTTTGGAAATGTCACCTTTACAACTTCGAAGTATGAATTGGGAGAATCTTTAATGTCGTGCCATATGCCAGTACCTTTCTATATTAAGTCTCTCACTTTCAATAAGTGCAAGATTTCATCATAAGACATGAAAATAAAATTAAAAAGAAGGAAAAAGCATTAAAGAGCGAAAACGTAATAGCAATTGCCTCATTCACTATCAAATTTTCAGTTTCATCAGGACAAGTACACAACAAAAAAGACATGGCACTTGTACATCATTCATTTAGGTAAATTCTTTTCTTTAGTGCCACGATTAACGCGTATGATGTAAACGCAATTAATCTTAAAACAGTTGCTTTAATACATTAACTTTGTTATTTCATTCATATAAATAGTTATTGTTTCGTATAAAGTTGTTGAACTTCGAATTAGTAATTTGTCTGCTATTTGCGACGATAAGAAGCTTTCTAATCTTTAAGGATTGATATAGGAACAAATTTGTATTTGCATTAGATGCGCAAGCTGTTTAATGAACTGTGCGTAATCATGGTTTCTTTATCGCGATAGGTAATACAGCCAGAAAGCCGCAGACAAGTATACCACTCCCCAAGTCAAATCATTTTGACAC
The DNA here is from genome assembly GCA_029721355.1 of Tegillarca granosa. Classification (NCBI taxonomy): domain Eukaryota; kingdom Metazoa; phylum Mollusca; class Bivalvia; order Arcoida; family Arcidae; genus Tegillarca; species Tegillarca granosa. Next base: position 52,913,712 of record CM056594.1, on the reverse strand, counting down.
CAGATGAATCAGCCGGTACTCTGTCATCTTAATTTTAAAGACCTTTGTATGATCAGGCCTCAGTTCGAGGCAACAACGTCCTGCTCTAAAAGCGGACGTTGTATCTCTTAGCCAACAAGGCGGACACTGAACCTTTGAACCGCCGTCGAGGCGGATGCTCCATCTCTGAGTTCCAGAGCCGATTCCCTGTAAATAATAATAATCACATTTTTATTTTTGTGTTTAACACTTACCGTATTATATTCTATAAAGACAAATCACTTGATGGATGTATTTGATTCAACATTGGTATGGTATTTCTGTTGTCTTATCCTTCTAATTGTGAGCTTATTACGTTATCTCTTGGACCCAGAGCAAAGTTCAGAAGAGCTTGCAAGTTGAAGTATCAAGTATTAAATGATTTACAAGAAATTAATAAATGCGTTGATGTCTGATAACAAAATGAACCTCCCACTTTTCGATTGTACCGATAATTACATTTATATTGTAATCTGATGTTTAAAACACCAATTGGCAAAAAGTACCGGATAATATCACGTGACGGTCAGTAGAGCATTAAGGTAAATCAACTGTCTAAGACCAGACCTTTGTCTCTGGTGTATTATATCCAGGCCATGTTTGTATATTTCACAGAGTATCGGTACATCAATATTATACATAGTTGATTGATTACCCTCGTAAACATACAAAAAGAGACATCCAAACAAAAATCCAAGTAAGATAGTAAAGTCTTCATGTCATTTATTTATTCTATGATCTTCTAAAATAAACTTAATAAATTAATGTCCTTTAATTCCTAATTTAGATTCATATAATTTTGGAAATTTACATTCATTATTTCAATTGTTTGGCTTATTTTTTTATCTATAAAACTTTTCGGCCCCTAGTGAAACTGATGAGGAATGATTTTCCAAAATGTGCACATAAGGCACATCAAATTTTAGCAGGTATTTGTGTTATTTATAGTAAAATGCTTTAAACAAATATAATGTCTTGATATATACCAGCAATTCAATATAAAATAAGTAACACTTCTAAAGCATTGTTATGTTTTTGTAAGATAATTTCAGACATTTTACTGTTATGTTTGATGTTTGTCCAAAGTCGGGAGTTTATACAACTACTGCTTATTGTATAACTAGACTAAAACAGAAAATTAAAGTTCTAAAATACCTTGATATTAATGTACACATATTTGTTGCTAAATATATTGCTAAATAACGAAGAAGGTATTGTAATATCATATATCGTCAATGGATAATCGTTAATTATGACATGTAATACCGTACAATTAAAGTATGTTTATATACCAAAATTACAAAATGACTAATTAGCTCATTCAAACCCCCCGATTATTCGAACCTAAAATGAAGACCCTTCAACTTCGAATAATCGAAGTTTGACTGTAACTGAAACCAAAAGAAGCATGAAAAACACGTTACTTCAGTTGTGATAGTAGTATAGCCCTCAATGAGCCAAAATGACAACTTGGCTTTGTCGTGTCTGCACTACATAAAGAAGGACCTGTACATAAAAACAACTTACCCTTTTATTTATTTATTTATTTATTTATTTATTTATTTATTTATTTATTTATTTATTTATTTATTTATCTACCCCAACAACACTAATTGTCTAATTCTGGTTGAGTGTTTTTTTTTTTTTTGAAAAGTATACCACGCCACTAGCAGAATTTTTACAATATGATCATATGGATTGTTTTACACCCCACAAAACTAATAATTGATCAATCTCTTAATGTAACTTTTTAACAACAGTATACAAAAGGAATTTGTACAATCTGAAGCGATGAAAAACAGTAGAAAAGAATTAAAAGAGGTTAACAATATAGTTTCAATAATATACATGTACATAAAATTGGCTCTATAAAAGTTTCAAACCATAATTATATTATTATTGTGCTTTGTAGTTTTACTTTACAAGCAACCTTGTAATTTTCTGTTTCATTTTTTAAATAAAAAATGAAGTAATATCAAATAGAAATATTTTATTTTATTTTATTTTCAAAATAAAGCATACATATGCAGAACATTTCATGCCTGCAATATACATGTATAATATACGACTAGTACATACATGTAATTATAGATATAAAAAGTAAATAAGCTATAATTTGAAATAATCAGATATGATCCTTATTTTGTGAATAACATAAAAAGGTGACAGATAGTGTCCTAAAAATGTTGGGGTTTTGGAGTCCTAAAGAGCATTAACAACAAACGATCAGAAGTAAACATATTAACTGATAAATATTTTCTTAATCTTTGGTTCTATTGTACTACGAAAGCAATCGTTGCTTTGTTGGGGTTTTGGAGTCCTAAAGAGCATAAACAACAAACGATCAGAAGTAAACATATGAACTGATAAATATTTTCTTAATCTTTGGTTCTAATGTACTACTAAAGCAATCGTTTCATTTAAACAAAAGTAAGCGATCTTTCTGTGTTTAGAGTTTCAAACAAATATATACCCTATATTAAGCCACTTAAACTAAAGTGCTAGATGGTGACTAGCTACTTGTGGTAAAGGACATATTGTGTCTTAATGAAGACGTCCTACGACTGACGAGTTTGCGGTTTTGAACAAAAATGTTTTAGTATGTTCTGTTTTCTAGTTTTCTTATTTTCAAAAACCTTTTTTCCGTGAACTTAAAGTGCACAAAATTAGCAGAAATTTTGCCTAACAGTTCCTTGTTTCAATAAATTATTTTACAAAGATATCATTTGTCATGGCAACGGAGTCAAAATAGAATGCAAGTTTTTTACATATATTTACTATCGCTTACTCTCTAAAATAGTCTGTTCATACATGAAATCATTAAGGCATTGAACCTTATCATACATTCAAATTAGCTTGTAACTTCAAAACCAAGCCGTGGACCTGATCAAAAAGGTCAACATATGAGACGGGATAAGTCGGTCACGTGATTTGTTATTCTACTGATTATGGATCTCCGGAACTTTATAGGACTGGCTAAAATAAAGATAACATGAGAGATAGGCTTAATTCATAAAGTGACAACTTCAATTATATTGCTAATCTTAACTGACTAAACACTGCTTCTCTGTTTGTAAACAGTAGGATTTTCAACAACTTTATATCATCAAAATTTCATTTTTGATTTATTTTCGAGAAAACTGTCGCTGAAACCCCCAACAACAAAAGATAGTGTTAATGTTAAGTTTGGTAGTAGGTCGTGTTAATGAATTCGAACTGCGTTTTTCTTTTTAAATTGTTAATAAAACTTATATTGCTGAAGAAAAAAAAACGGAAGCTCTTTTTTCTGGAAAACCATCACATCGACATATATATTTTTCTGTAAAAAAAATAAACAACTATCAAATTAACTTTCTTTAATTTTTGAAGTCCATCAGTGTTTAGTTATAAAACATTTACTAGGACATTACACCTTCTTTCTCTCATGCATGATGAACCCTTTAAAATCGATATTATCCTTACAATGATCTAAAAGACTTTTATGAGACGTTTTTTATAGAACAGGGAGACAAATATTATATTTCAGATTTCATGATTGAATTTTGATATGATGTCGGAGGTTTCTTCTGAATTCATTGTTTTTCTGACTTTTTGTGTCAGAACACACCCTGTAGTGGTAAGATCTGCAATTTTGTCATGCGCAAGTTTTGAGTTTTCGAGCATGAAATAGGGCTTCAAACATTTAACAACTATATGCAACTTTTAAATGCATGATTTCATAAACATGACAGATTAGAATACATTTAGAGTTAATTTGCAAGTTAGTGTAGTTTTTACAAAATATTATTACATGTATCATCTTTGTATTAAAAAATTAATTAAAAAAAATAATAATAAAAATAATAATAAATAAATAATTTTAAAAAAAAATAAGATAAAATTTATATAGTCTCGACTTATAAATTTAGAAATCCCGTGGATGTTCCAATATGACCTGTTATCTGCTGGTTTGTAACTGACAATGTTCGCCATGAAGATACAAGTTTTTTTGTCGACAGGGGGTAATTTTCAAACTGGGATATAAAAATGTTCTGTAAAATAAACTTAAAATAACAAATACTTCAGTCAAAGATTGTGTTATTTTAGTCGGAATTTAATTTTCGTTTTTCCGGTTTTGTTTTTTGTTTTTCCTTTCTCTAATTCGGTTTCTTATTTCTACACCAATGTTTTCTTATACATGCTGAGAATTTTCCACTGTACGCGTGAACATATGGGTTTTATCCTTCAAAAGTACTGTGTGGTAATACCAAGTTATGTTTTTGATACAAATTATAAATTTTTGAGTTACTTCCTCTTTTGTTTTATTTGAAACAGTTGGTTTTCATTTTATATTAATTAAATTATATTCTGAAACTTTTGGCACTAATTTCCTGTTATTTCTACGACGATATTCTGTCAATCATAAATATTTATTTATTTATTTATGTATTTATTTATTTATTTATATATTTATTTATTTATTACATTTGTATTTGATTGTTTATTTACTCACTAAAACTAGGATACAGTCACCCACTGGACAATACTTATTTTACTTACTTAATACATGTATTAATACACTATCTTTGAAACAGTGTTGATTGTTTTAAATGACAAATTTTATGTTAACATGACTTGAGTTAAAACACGATTTGTGTTGATAAAAAAGGAAAACTTGAAGCAATATCCAACATGATAGAACATTGTCATAAAAGTTACCTACATGTATATGAGGACAGAAGCAATAAGGAAATCAAAGATAGATACATGTACATGTATAAAGTGAAGTTTTGTAAACTTCTTGAATAAAAAACCACTTCTTCTTCTACTACTAATACATTGCACTACTACTACTGCTGCTACTACTACTGCATCTACTACTACTAATACTACAACTACTTCTACTACTACTGCTACTACATCTACTACTAAAATATTTTATTATCGGACACATTAATGATACATTTAACATTCATTTTTAAAACATATGAAATATTTACACCCATCCACAAATTGCTAATGAAATACCAAAAGTAATAAATGAATGTATATGAAAAACTAAAATAGGGTTTAAATGTTAACACTATTATACAATAGTAAAACATTTTTTTCATATAGAACATTCTGTATAAAACTACCTAAAACTCTTTAGAGACACCTAAAAGTGTGGCTGCCTTATGTGCCACCTGGCACGAAGAGGCCTAAGTAAGTAAAAGTAACAAATGAATACATATGTAATTAGTAGTGTAGTTTTGGTTTATGCAGCACTTATTCATAACAGTAGGCTTTCAATATATAAATGAACACATTTTACCAAACACAATGTAAGCTTTGTACACAGAGCAAGTGAACACATTTTACCAAACACAATGTAAGTTTTGTACGCAGAACGAGTGAACACATTTTACCAAACACAATGTACAATTTTGTACACAGAGGAGAAATCGTTGTTTGTCTGTTGTACATGCATGCAAAGCAAATATACTCGCAAAATATTGACTAGCATTTGTGAACGTTTTGATGTTTAGTCCAAGATGGTCCTGGTGGTCTTTGCTATATATGAATTAAATGTTTATAGGAAAATTGCTGGCCAAAAATGGCTCTAAAATCTAAGAGTTGTTAATAAGATAATTGGGAATTATTTCAATTATATAAACATATAGAATAGCGTCAATTGTAGTATGATTTCTGCAGTTGCCCTTTCAAGAAAGTGTCGAGAATAGAATCAATGTTAAAACTAACAATACGTGCCAGATATGGCGTTAGTGTGATGCAGTCTGTACAGCATTGTCATTTTAAAGCGTAAATGCATGCAGAAATACTGTTTTCTTGGTAGGTCATTATTAGTACTTACATTCAGCGGCATTAAAAGTAAGTCATTAATATAAAAAATCTTTATTTTTAAAAATTATTTTCCCCTTTAAAAACACTTTTGAACGTTTATAGATAAATGGTAGCTTATTTCTGTCTGTACTTTTAATTGATCCTTAAGGAAGTTGACACAACTAAATAGCTCCGTGAGTTCTTACGTTAATTTTACTTGTTGAAATGTGATTGTTGATATTTCTCAGATAATTTCGTAAATTGATACCGTATTGACCTGTTAAACGATTTGTCTCACGTAATGTTGAAGTTCAAACCATAGCTTAAACTTTTTATTTTAAACAAAAAATAACAATCTGTTTTAAAAATCAACAGTAATAAACAATCAACATTTAAAAACAAAGTAAACCGCAGCTGAAACACAATAGCCTGAAGAGGAAATGAATACACGTGTTTCAGAAATGCAAACGCGGTTATTAATAATGAAAGATGCAGTCAATATAAAGTGTGGGTTTGGTAACCCCAGCATTAAAAGGTATGTAGATTGTTCGATTTTTATCAGAATTGCCAGTACTTAAAAATGTAAACTAAAACATTTTAAACCATTATTTATATGATGTCGGTTTTTCCAAACTTAAATAATATTTTATGATTAATAAGATTTTTGTAATAATTTTTAGTAATAAGTTTACCTTAGTGTAGTTTAACGTTAAGAAAAAAATAATGTTTAATGTTTTTGAGATATAAGAGACTGGTTAATATAAGAGTTTTCTCTAGTTCCAGAATCCTATGAACTTACTATTTGTAAGCGTGTTAAATGTATTATATTTAATTGAATAAAATTTGTTTAAAATAAAAAAAATAAATGTACAGATGTTTTTATTTTAGTAATGTACAGTGTGAAATGGACTAAGCAAAATGTACCAAATACTGAACACTGCAAATTCAACAACTAACTGAACAAAGAACATTCCAATATCGAGCAGTAAAGTGCCTACACAACGATCATTCGACAAGTCCCTGAACATCGACCATTCAATAAGTGCCTACACACCAAAAATTCGAGTGTCTGAGTATCGATCATTCAATAAGTGCCTACACACCAAACAGTCGACAAGTACCTGAATCTCGACCATTCAATAAGTACCTACATACTGAACAATTGACAAGTGCCTGAATATCGACCATTTAATAAGATGCTACACAACAAACAATCGACAAGTCCCTGAATATCGACCATTTAATAAGTGCCTACACACCGAAAAGTTGACAAGTGCCTGAATATCGACTATCAAATAAGTGCCTAAACGCCGAAAATCGACAAGTGTTTGGACACCAAACAGTCGGTTAGTACCCGAACATATAACATTTAATAACAAACATTCCAGACATTGGACAAATGCTTAAACACAAACATCGGGCAAGTTCAATAGCACCAAACATTAAACAAATCGAACCATTGATAAGTGCGTAAATACTAAACAGTGGGCAAGTACCTAAACACAGAACATTCAATAACGAACATTCCGAACATTGGACTAGTGCCTAAACATCGAACATCGGGCAAGTTCAAACACACCAAACATTGAACAAATCGAAAAGTGCCCGAATACCTAACAGTTGACAAGTGCCTGAACACAGAACATTCAATATCGAACATTCCAAACATAGTAAAATTGCTTGAACACTGAATATCGTATGTGTCTGAACACCGAACATTGGATAAGTTCCTGAACTCTAAACAAGTGAATACCGAACATCGGTCATGTGCTTAAACTCCGAACATTTAGCAAGTGCTTGGAAACATTATATAAAATAAATCCCTGAACTGTAACATTCGACATGCGTTTGAAAAACTTTGATTAACATGGGTTGCCAATCTATTCGGCCAAGTTTTGACTACAACGAAGCATCGATTTGTAAATAACATTTCGTTAAGCAAGTAGGCTTGACTGATGCTTACATTCTGATTTGGTGGTCGGAAAGCATCATTGAAAGCGCAACCCCAGGTACCTTTTATTCTATTCAGCAATCATTGATATGTAGGAGACATGAAGTATCGATCTATGTTTTAAAAAGCCTCGAAGACACAACAAAATACATGGCCATAAATCAAATGATCTGAACAGCGAGAAGTGGACAAACGAGGATATACTTTAAAATTTTATTAACTTTATCATACATCAATATTTCTAAATAACCGGTGGGTGAACAAATTTTGAGCGCCAAAGTAAACACCACAAACATGAACACTGGGCAGACATAGTGATAGTTTACTGATTAACGGTCTCCATTAAGAGCTATATTTATTGTACCTCAATTATATCAATTGTCTGAGTGTGTGTGAATAAATAGTCAAATAGAATTAGTGCCCAGCAAATATTGTCTTTTATACTTCAATCTAGGAGCGATGGGTATGCAAATTTGGTTTTCAATATTTCCTTTAATTATCGATGTGGATTACAATATTCACGCCTATGTATTTGAATCTAGACGCCTCCCCATTACTGTAAAAGTCGAGACGGGGTTAAAATTTTATCTTTCACTAAGGGCTTCAAACATACAAATCGTCTATGTTACCAGATCAAGTACACGAATTGGACGAAATCTTTTAAGCATATTGTGTTAAATATTTTAGGTCATTTGATAAAATTAGGAGATATTTTACACATTAAAGTTATAAAAATTTCCCCTGGATTATTTGCTATATAAACTATACAAAAAGATAAGAAACAAAAAAATTATATATCACTAAAAAAAAAAATCTGCAGATTTAGCTGTTTGTAATAACACCTTATCTTCAAATCGACAACAAAAAAACAGACATGGTAATTGCGATATACCCGTCTATAAATGTTACCCTACAACATTTTGCCGTTAACTCGACATTTTAAATCCCGCTAACACTTAAAAATACCCGTGTTATTGAATTGTCATAACCTTTTCTTTAGTCGCCCGAAAGCAGTAATGTCTGATCCTTTATCCATGGCTTAGCGAGGGCCAATAATAACTTTAGATCATAATTATGATATTAAATCTTACTGATTCTACATCCTTATGTTTCCTAACACTAGTAGAAAACCTTACTAATTGAATTAAATCCATTAATACTATAGTTTTTGTTACTAATACAAAAATTTCGAATACCGCGGAAGCTGAGAGCTGACTTAATCCTAATCGACGCCATTTTGAATTTTGATGTCTTCAGGGTGTTTTAGTTTTATTTCGTTAGTTTTGTTTTGTCTTCTAGGCAAAGTGGTGTTTTATTTTTTAAATATTGGATATTTGTTGCATTTTATGTAAATTAGGATTTTTTACGAGATTGTTGGTACAATGAGACCAGATCGCGTGGTACTGACCGGGGGTATAAACTCGTGGGTAAGTGGTATAATTTTGTGATTTGTCATTATGTTTGAATTATAATTAGTCTCAAGTTAGATAAATCCGTCAATTCCATAATTTTGTTAAAAAATTGTGCAACATAATTACTTTAAATTTACATTTGAAGATTACCTAAGTTCAACACATGAAATTACTTAAATAATGCACATTTGTTTTCCGTCCAAAATATGTAAATATTCGAATTAAGGTTTTATGTAAAGACAACGGAAACGGTTGTAATATATAAAACTTCAGAATTTTTTTATATCAGCTTTGGTTAAAATTTCAACTTAAATGCAAAAATTGTCAATGAATATACTGATTGTATTTTTTTTAAATTTTCTGAATGAAATAGTCAAAAATCTATGACATTAAAACAGTTCTGAATAAAAATTTTAAATATATATATATATATATATATATATATATATATATATATATATATATATATATATATATATATATATATATATATATATATATATATAATTATTATTGTTGTCATATTATAATTTTATTTTTGAAAAAAAAATCGTTCAGGAAAATAAAGTAATAATAATGATAAATAAATATTAATAATACCTTCACGGAATAAAATATAATTTATGCTTTGATTTTTATTCGTAAGAATGCTAGATAGAATATGACTATTTCCATGAATAAGAAATTAATTTCTTTTTTGTCGATGTTTTATTGTTTTTAATATTTTTATCCTTTTTTAAATTTATTTAGGTTTTGATTCAGAATTTTGGGATATTGTCCTTTTTTGTGGTGTTTTATGGGTTAATCGATTATGAAAAACTAGATATGATTGCTTTTTCAAAAAAGAAAATATCTGTTGATCTTATCAAAATACAAAATTAATGAAAATTTGCTAAAACAATTTGAAAAATTAAGGTTTTCCATTTTATTAAAAACTTTTCGAAAAGTTTTTGGAATTCCTATAAAACGTTTGATTTGCGTTATTATATAAAAATAAAAATATAGCCCGTGAAAGAAGGATGCAAAAATTACCTGTAAACAAAATTTTTTATCCAACAATAATAATAATAATAATAATAATAATAATAATAATAATAATAATAATAATAATAAACTTAAAGAATAAGGAAAAAATTATTCTATAATCAAAATAACACAGACAAACTTTATTTTATTTTATTTTTTTTATTTGGTGAATATGTAGTATTTTCCATTCAACAGGTGGCGGAAATGTTTCCATTTTTAATTTAACTTCAATTTCCTGCAGATTATTATTAAAAACACAATATGATTTAACAAGTTAAATTAAATTTGCTTTCATTTGACTCTTATAAAATTGTCCCAAACCGTTAACCTTAATTTATGAACTTATTTTCGTGTTTATTGAGTTAGTCCGGAGAACTGGACGTTCCAATTGCAATTAGCCTGTCTCGGAATTTCTCCGTCTGACCTTACAACAATGAAGTAATTTCCTACTGGACAACTTGTATATTTGTGTCAATGTTTTTCAGTCTAAAGACATAATTGATAATGTTAATCTAAAATCATAAAAAGTTTTGTGTGAAATATTCCTAACATTTCGTGATATTCTGAAGATAACAATTATTTTAATCGTTCACGTACTGACCGAATTTCTGTAGGTCGAAAATCGCTTGTTAAAAATCGATTTTAATTCTATACTGCTTTAAATAATAATAATAATAATAATAATAATAATAATAATAATAATAATAATAATAATTCAATTATAATTGATTTTTTGGTAGTAATATAATTACAATTAATTAATTAATTATAATTTAATAGTTAGATGTAACAATTTTAGAAATGCTAATGAAAACGCATATGTTCATTTAGTTTTCTTTTCGTTACATTAATTATCTTTTTAAAATATATTTTAATAAATAAATATATTTTAAAATAAATAAATAAATAAAATTTTTTAAATATGTTTTTTTTCGGAAGGTTATTCCCAAAAATATCTAACTTAATTTCGAATTCTTGGGAAAAACCAACTGCTAATAATTTCCTTCGGTCGGGTTGTCTTTTTACAAATTTACAGAAAATGCCACAACATGTAAGGTTTTAATTTTTGTGATTCTATCATTAATAATAAATAAATAAATAAATAAATAAATAAATAAATAAATAAATAAATAAATAAATAAATAAATAAATAAATAATTTGTTCATAGATATTTTTTCTGTTTTATTCAAAACATTTCCATTAATATAATTTTAAATTGTGTCTTTTCTCCATAAAATTTAATTAACTCTTTTGGAAATATATTTTCATTTCATTTTTAATTTAACTTTTAATCAATATTAACGTCAGAATACTGTGCAAATTTAATCAAAATATATTTCGACATAATTTCAAAATATCTTAACAGATTTTAGGCGGGGTTACGATAGAGTTGTAAATTTTCACAAGTTTAATTTCATTTTACTTCAAAATTTATATGTAGCTTTCAAACAAGACTAGCACTATGAATATTTTTATATATTTATCACAGGTTGAGATTATCATTGAAATGAAATAAAAACGATTTATGGGATATAATGTTATCAAATTCACTAAGTTACATAAATTTTAGAAGTACGCAATGCAACAGATAATTTACAACTATAATTTGGTTAAAATTAATTTTATATACTTTTTAAATTTAAAAAAATCATATTCTGAATATAAAAAAAAAATAAATAAAACTCGCGTTAATATATACATGTACATATATATATTTCTGGATTTAATTTCACAAATTAAAAAAATGAAAAAAAAAACTTTATTATAAAAATAAAATAAAATAAAATAAAATAAAATAAAATAAAATAAAATAAAATAAAATAAAATAAAATAAAATAAAATAAAATAAAATTAATATTTATTGATTATTTCATTTTTTTCAAAATTATAATCATAACGTCTTATAGTTTGTTAAAACATGAATTTTTCTTAAGGAAAACAAGGTAGTATTTCTTGAAAAAACTTAACTGATGGATTTATTAATGACAAAATTTCCGGCGATTTTAATGGTGCAAAGAAAAAACCAGGATAAGAACAATTGAAATCACAGATTTTGTGTAACTTCGTGACCAAAATGATCTCACAAATTATCAATTATTCGATCAAATAGCAACGTAAAAGAAGTAACACTCGATATCAACGTTACTGTTTCATCATTTCAACACCAAATTCAAATTACTAGGCATTTAATCGAAAATTGTTGACTCGACCTGCAGTACATTGATTTGATACGATAGCAAAAATAATATTTAATTGATAAAATAGCACAGTAGTCTAATGCCAACGTAAAATAAGGATACATTTTATTTTAACAGAATGATGAGATCTCTAGTTTAACATACAGATAGGAAATCAACGGTTGTTTAATTACTGTCAGTGTAGGTGATTGATGAAGCCTATTAGAAATTGATATTATAGTAAGGTGGTTACAGTGTACCATATGGATTTGTAATAACTGTTTCTTAACAGCTAAGTCAACATTTTTTTAAATTTCTTTTTGTTCGATCAATAACAAATTAAGATTTTTTTATCTACAATGTTTATTAATATAAAAATCGTTCAAGGGCAAAGTTTTTTTTAATTGTTATTTTTATTACTAGATTTTCAAAATCAAAATTTATTGCAAAATAATAATATAAATATATATCTGCCAATGCTTAGAACTAAGCAAAACAATTTTTTGTTTTACCATGTTTCAATATATAATAATAATAATAATAATAATAATAATAATATAATAACAATAATAAATAAATAAATAAATAAATAAATAAATAAATAAATAAAAATAAATAAATAAATAAATAAATAAATAAATAAATAAATAAATAAATAAATAAATAAATAAATAAATAAATAAATAAATAAATAAAAATAAATAAATAAATTTTTTTTATTTCTCACGGTGACTAAGTAGAAGACTAAAAACAAACGACACATTTTGCATTAAATTCAATTAACTACAACGAAGAATTAATTATCCTGATTATCGTTAATGAATTTAGTCCACTGGAACGACGGATAGATTTCAAATTTGGTGTCAGGTGAACAGAAGTTAATCCAATTATTGTAATGTATATTGAATATCATGTCTTGATTTTAAAAAATACATTTGGAATAAAATGAACAGATAAAAGATTTTGTCAGTCACATTGAGCATACCTTAGAAAAAAATCATTGAAATAAATTCTTTGAACATTTGTGTTTTTATCTACATTCTCGTAAATTAAGATGTTTAGCTCGTTAGTGGGATTGTTAATTGTTTTGACATGATTCTTGAACCATTTTTTACTTAAAATGTAATCTGTTCTATCACTATATTCATGATAGAATTATTTTTATCCGGTTCAAATGAACATTTACCACCACAGTTATGTCAAATGTTAGCTTTGACTTCTTCGTAAAATTATAAGAAAAATTGTGATATATGTCATATTTTTGAATTAAATTTCTATGTTTAGGCTTTTGAATTTAATAATAAAATAATTCAAAAATGGTATCAAATATCACCATTTAATTTATTAGTAAACATTTTAATTTTAATGCAATAACGCTTTCAAAGGTAGCATATAATTATCGTCATGCGCGACTTTTGGATTGGATTTTTTTCATAAAATTTAAAAGCAGCACATGACCCGAAACGTACCACACAATAACTGCTCACACGGAAGCATCATTTGTTGGTACGTTCCTAAGCACTGTCATGTACAGAATTTTAAATATTTCTTTTTGAAAAAAAAAATAAATCAAAATTCTGCACATGACAACACTTCCGTCCTAATAAAACATTTACAAGAATAAAATCGTAAAATTTTGCTAAAGAATAAAAGGAGATGAATAATTTTAGGAAGCGTAGTTGTAAAATAATCATCTATACATTTTTTTTTCCAAGCATGCATATGCATCTAATATCGGTACCCTAATATCGACTTTGACAATATAAACGGGAAAACGGGATTTGTTTCTTTTCTAATCTTTATATATATATATATATATATATATATATATATATATATATATATATATATATATATATATATATATATATATATATATATATATTTCATTTCACCTACACTCTAAGCGCTATTTCTAAAAATGGAAAGTACAATACAATTCACTAACGTAAAATACATTTATAAAATTCAAAACTAGTTGCTTTTTGATATTTTCACATGCCCTCCATATTTATTTCAATATATGTCATATTTTTTTTTTAAAAAAAGATTTATGTGTTTTATAAAACAAATTAGTTGTCATGTGTTAATTGTTTTAATTTTATAAAAATTTAAAAGTTAAACATGATATTTAAATGTTTTTAATTTCATTTCCACCTTTGTTTTTTAAATCTCGATAGTTGCTTTTGGATATTTATCTCACATATTGCTGATAATGCAAATTGACCTGAATTATCACACATGACATGGAGAAGATTATGCTTGTTTTCTGACAACAATACATCCAAATTTTTTATTTTATTTCATGCTCGTACTTGGCCAAAGTAATCATCTTTAGATTAGATTTGAGGATGTTGATATTAGTACTTTATCACACCAGGTGTTTGTGAAACTTAATATTTCATAACTAAAATAAAGCCAATGTAACCACTCAAACTGAACAGAAAAAATATTACTATATTTTCAAACAATTTACATATATTTATGCAGAAGCATTTTCGAGTTATTTGGAACTGGAAGTGATTAAGTATTTTGACTGGATCTACGTTTTATTCGTTCAAAAGCTTACATCAAACAGGAAAAACTAAAAACAATATCACTGACAAATGCGTATTTATTACAAAAAGGGAAATAAATGATTTTTGAAAATAACTCATTCGACACAAATTAAGACGGGACCAAAGACGTCAACTCTTTACTCTAAATGAAAATCCACGTACCTAAAAATGTCCGTTACGTAAATATCCACTAAGAGTGAATCATTTTGCGTCATATACAACATTTGTTTGCAGAGAAATATTTCGCTTACAACGACAGTACATACTGATTTTAAAAAGTATGTAATAATAATAATAATAATAATAATAATAATAATGACGATGAAACAGGAAAAAGTTAAAATACAATGTTGGTTAAATATCCTCTAGACTAGACCATTGTTACAAACAACAGGTTTTTTTAATAATCTTTAACAAAAACGTGTTGTCCAACTATTGAACTATGGAACTAGCTCTGTTACTGCAGCGTTAAATAGTTTTATTTACTATCAAAAAGAAGAGGTTAGGCAAAAAATTAAGGTTGTAAAAGGGATAAATTTGTTTTCCATATAAAGTTTTTATCCTAAGTTGTAGCTTATACATAACCCTTTTCCCCATTATATCCCAGTAAAACAAATCATGATTCCTAAACACATATATTTGATTTTTAATACCAGAAGTTGTTACAAAGAGCATTCAGAAGCAAGAGGCACACTAAACATGGGATTATACTGGATGAAAAAGAAATTATAATCAAAAGTATTGGATTATAAATTAATTCCCTAATCTGCAGTTTTATCATAATACAACCATTTTCTCAGCCTATAAAATATTTATAGTATATATCAGAGATTTTACAACATCAAAACAAAGCATTTTATCAATATTTATGATTTAGTTATTTTGTTCTTTCGCCTATTGGTCCAGGAATGGAAATTGGATTGGACAAGGATTAATATCCACTTGTAAGAGTCATTTTCTTCCAATAAAAACAAAAGTGCTAAGCTCTTATGTAACCCTTTCCTTACAGGCAGTCAAAGGGAGATAGAAGTAAATCTAACAATTCAATAGAAACTTGAGATTTCTCAGATGTGGCCAAATCCCCTGTTTTATTTATAAATGTATAGTATATTATTATGAGAAGAAAGAAATACAATTACTACGTGTGTAGGAACTGCCCCGGGTAAAGGAACAACTGATAAAGAAATACCATTACAAATTTGATAACTACTTTAAAAATTTGCATTTGAAAAGAATGGCAGCCATGGATTAAAGAGAAGAAATGGTTAGAAAAATACACCATTGACGATCTGATTGGGTTGTGTGAATTTTTATTTATAAAACGTTTATTGGGAGTCAAATTTTATCTAACTTTACTGGTATGTTACATAGTTGTATGTATATATTTATTGTTAATATACCAAGTTTAGTGTTAAAATAGTGAATTTACAAATCATTGTGTCGGTACTCTGTTTGTTAGTACTCTATTCAACTGTTCTTCAAAGAGCTATAAAATGAGAGAGAGAGAGAGAGAGAGAGAGAGAGAGAGAGAGAGAGAGCTTACCAATATGTGCTGAATATCAGTTCTATGGACAGCTTTTTGTGCTAAGACGTTAAGCACAGGGAACTAAAAAATAAACCATTTTGAACATTTTCAACTTCAAACTCCCATATATTTCTGATGTAATGTTTTAAATCTTTTTAAATATATTTCTTTTATTTTCTGCCTGAATACTTGAACAAAATTTTATTGGATATTATATAAGTTTGCTTTTGAATTTCTGCTATATGTTCGACTGATATTGAGTTTAATATGGATTAATATGAAAATGGTATAAAAAATATTATCTAAATGTACAAAGCGTAAAAATGTTCTCTAAAAACTTATCACATTTGCCAAAATCTGTTTGAGTTATGATTCTCGTTTTTCATAATGGAGTTTTACTTTGTTTGACAATAGTCTTTTTGAACTATACACCAGAAACATTGATGCGTGACTTTTAACCAGTTGAATTCTATACAATTTCAGTGAAGCGCGTCCTCTTCTCTCAAAGAAATACTGGCCTAGGTCGACAGGAACAAACAAAGTGATTTATATCACTTTTATGTCTTTTCACAATATAGATATGATAAGTTAAAAATGATAACTAGTAACACTTAAAATACCAGGAGGTTTTGAACATTAATTGTTAAAATGTTGAATTTGAACTTTCATTGTTAAAATTTTGAAACGTGACAAAAACAAATGTGTACCAACTCGGAAAAAACATATCATTATTATCAATTAGTAGAGACAAACAAGTTTACAACAATTCTAATCACAGTTTTAAAGTTTTCATAAAAATCAAATCACCGAAAAAAATCTTTCCTCACTGTGATTCTGCCCTAAGTATTTCAAAACTTGTTTTGAATTGTTAAAACGGGCTAAAATTATGTTCAGTAAGAAAGTTTTCTGTAACACATTTAACACTTAAAATTAATCTTTTTTCTTTGAACCAAGGTAGCAACACCTTTCAAAACTAATTTCAACCTAACGATTAAGTTCAGTTTGAAATTTTTCTAGTTGCATCTAAATTGAACCGAAAATTTGGTTAAAATATATTTTTTTTACATTTGCCTATAACATTATTCATACCGAAATTTGCTTGAGTTGAAAATTTTCTTGCAACATCTTTCAAACTAGAAATGAAACAAAAAGGATTTAATCTTAATCTTGAATTTACTTGTAACACCTTTTACGCTACAAATGAAACTAAATATTTTGAAATTTGCTTATAAAAACTTTTTACACCAAAATGGTTCTGGAGATTTTGTTCTCATTGAAATTTGCTTGTAACCCTTTTGACATCTTATTTGAACTTAAGATTTTGTTAAGTTTAAAATTAGCTTTTGATACCTAATTAGATTAAAATGTTTGTTAATATTCACATTTGCTTGTAACACCTTTCAGACCTAAAATGAATTTGAAGATTTTTCAAAATTTGAAATTAGCTTATAAAATCTTAAAAACTTTACATATCTACTTTTTTAAGTATGGTTACACTTTTCACATTCAAAATTCAAAATTGGTAAAAAGGATTTGTTATTTTTCACATTTACTTTAAGCATCTTTCACACATAAAAAGGGTCTCAATCTTTTTTAGTTGAATAATTTGCTATTAACATCCTTTACACAATAAATAAGTAAATAGGTTTTTTTTTCTTAATTTGAGATGTACTTGTTATACCTTTTACACCCAAACGGTTCTACATATATTTTGTAGTTGGAAATTGTGCTTGCAACATCTTTCTCATTAGAAAAATATCAAGAGCATTTCTTAATTTTGATTTTTTTTTTACACTTTTTATATCTTACATTAATCAATTTTTTCAATTAAAATTTTGCTCATATCAACTTTTACACCTAAAGTAGGTCTAATTATTTTCTGTTTGTTACACATTTTAATCCTAAAATGAATTTTGAAGGGTTTTGTTAAATTTGCAAATTTTTACACCAAATTTTTGTTCAGCTTTTGTGTAACATATTTTACCGCTCAAATGGTTTTAATCTTCAAATTTGCTTGTTCCACTTTCCACCCGGAAACGGATCTAATAATATTGTTGATTTAGAAATTTTGCTTGTTACATATTTACAGGGTGAAATGACTTTTATCCTTTTATTTGGTGGTAATACCTTTTACATATAAAACAGGTCTCGAGATATTTCTCTGTTTGAAACTTTTATTGTAATATCTTTCACACCTGGAAAAAATTTATCTTTCAATTTAAAATGGGTTAAAAGGTTTTGTTCATTTGCAAATTTGCTTGTAACACCTTTTACACAAAATTCAAATATATGAGTATATTTCCTAATTTTGAAAAGTTTTGTTTTGTTTGAAAATGCTGGTAACATTTCTTACGCCTTAAATGGATCTAACGATTTGTTTAGTGTCACATTTGCTTAAACAATATCTACTGTAACAAAACAACTATAAAAAAATCAAGAAATAAAACACTACAACATAGTATGATAATCACATTGAGACCACAGATGATACATTGGAAGGACACAGGTTATTGTGATGTAGTTTGTAATGTAAGAGTAAAGAGGATGATTTTAATGAATACAATCTTGCAAATGAATAGCTTCAGAATTAACACAATAAATATTTTAACCATATAGAGATAAAATCTAAATTGAAATTAAAACAAAATTGAAGATAATGATATCTTAAACAAATCGATGAATAACCTTGTCTTCTGCAAAAATACAAAAAGTCAAAAATCGAAACGTGTATCCAAATCATTTGAAATGAAGGGAAAACAAAGTAGCAACATTAATAATAAAACAAGGAATTTCAAGTGATTAATTTTTGTGCATGAGTCGTAAACAACTACTAAATGTTAGAAATCAATTTCAAATTTTTAAAGTTTACTTGAAAAAAACTAAAATATATATAAAATATGACACTTTAACGTTGTTGGTGTATATATACATTTGCAAAGTATGTATTTATTATAATAAAAATGTACACCTGAAATTAATAAGCAAATAGTTTTTAGTTTATCAATAAATATTATATTTAGTTAAATAAGTACATAAAGTAATATCTTCACACTAAATCCCTAGAGGGATGGGCTAAATACCAAGTAAAGATATCACTTTGTGCTAAATTACCCGGCTTGATAATTTTAGCTTCTAATTTTATTATCTTTAGTGTTTCGTTTATTGATCTTTGAAGCAGCAAAGTTTGGTAACCACTTAAATGACGGGACTGTGTGTTTGAACTTCTTAAAAAAGTCACAATATAGTTATATGCCGCTTGACAACACAGTCTTGCACCAACAAGAAAAATTTCAATTTCTACGATACTTAGAACACTTATTAAAACATTAGAAGTAAATTATTTATTATTGGTAAATAAACAGCAATGCAATATTACATATATTTATTGTATAAACATGTTGGTAGTAATGTTATGATTATGATAACAGAATTTCACTTGCACGCCAAAATAATTAAAGTGTATTTTTAACTTACAGGATGAAAAATGTAAAATTGAAAGTGTAGGACAAAATTTTTAAATATCATATATCGAATATTTATAGCAAATGTAACATGTACAACCTTAACACTTAAGCAAAACAAAAATAACCATTTGGTTTATCATAAGATTTGACTTTGGGTTTTTACAGATTAAAATCAAGACATATTAATTCTAATAACGAATTTTTACTATGCAAAATATGTTCAAAATAAATTCAAAATGTTCGCCAGCAAGCTCATATTAACTTTTGAAACAAACTACTTGATTCTTGATTGTCTTTAAAACTTAAAAAAAATGAAAATGGGAGTAGAGTTTTGTTGCTGGTTTCACTTAAAGCCGATTAAAATATGAATAAAACGTTACTTTTTAGTTTATATAAATTGTTATTGGTAAAGTATACTTTTTGTTACTATAACTAAGGTCACATGAATAAAAAGAAGATGATTGCATATCTTTTTAGTTGTTTGATTCTGTTTGAATCATATGGCAAATATTTTTATTGCTTCAATGTACTGATATTTCAGAACACTTAATTAGTAATGAAGTCTTTATCATAATATATATTATTTTGAAAAAAAACCATTAAAAATGTTTTTGTGATATTTTTGAATAAAGGCTTATATATAATATGGCAATTAATTAATTAAATTGTAATTGTGTGTAAGCAATCTATAAGTATTTGTAATTAAGTTATTATAATTTAGTAACAGTCCAGGTGAAGATTATTGTAATTGTTTAATTTAAATTCTATTTTTCCTATTCAACGTTTGCCAATTTACAATGCAGTCAAAATAAATGTACTTTATGAACTTATTTGATTTTTTTACCTTATGTCATTTATATAAACTTTTTATTACTACTGTCCGCTTTATATCTACCAACTTCATCATATTTTGTGTTCTACAACTAATTTATATTGATAATAAGTTTGGGCTATAGGCCATAATTTCATTTATGCCAGTAAAGTTATATTTCGATGTTAGAGACACTTTGATTATTACAAGTATCGCCTGATCTAAATAATGACTGTAGCCATAGAATAAACTCTAATTATTTTATGGGATGTAAAAAAAAAAAAAAAAAAAAAAAAAAAAAAAAAAAAAATTAGAAGACCTAGCTCACGGTTATATCAGATGAACAATATTGGAATGAATAGTAGTCATAGTTATGACAATTAAATGTATTTTAAATCTATGTTAAACAATAAACACAAGATATTGCTAACCATTAATAATTATTTTCTTATATGTATTCTAAAACTGTACAGAAAAACTCGGTGATATGATTTTGTAATGCAATACAACTTCACTTCACGGCAACATATAAAATGGCGCTATTTCTATCAGTGATAAAGTTAATTCGCTACAAATCTTCCTTCAATAAAATGACTGATTGATTGATTTCAAGTTCTTTGTCAATTGAATCTTCATAAAGCAAATAATTTTGCTGGTTAGGTTTACATAGTAACCGTGTCAGGTTAAGAAAAAGAAAAAGTTTTACAAAGGAGTGTCACGTGTGACGGTGTGTCCAATAAGCATTATCATACCTACGTGTTTACATAGTGATTTTGTTATCTGTTAAATGATTGGCTATCATTATGTTTTGGCGGGAAATATTCAATTTGAGTCAAACATGTATGCGATAATTTATCATACCCTACTTATAATAATAAAACAAATATTGCAAAAATTAAACACAATAATCTTTAAGAAAAAAGACTTCAAACATTATAATGAAATAGAATCGTATTTATTAATAGCTAATGATGAATTAAATGAACCAAATATTTTGGTCATATGTACTGATAAAATCTTTTGAGTTTGTTTTGAACTTAGGGTACAATTATAAAATATTGATTTAAAGACACAAATGACTGAAAATATAAACTCATTTATGTCTGTAAACATACATACATATAACCGAAAAATACTGAAATGTTTTACAATTTACCTGATATAATTTATTTATTTAATGTTTTTGTAAAACCCTTTTTTCAGTAAAAATAAAAAAGTCAGTTAATTTATAACTTTGAAAAAGTTTCACTATGCTTTGGCTGTCAGAACAAAATTATGACATACATATAAATGAGTTTACTAGATAAGAAATTAGTATGTAAATATTCAAAGTTTAATAGTTTGTTTGCTAATGATTAAGTTTACAGAGAGAAATAAAAAGATAAATAAATAGATAAATGATGCACACTAAATAAAACAAAATAATTTCATTAAGCATATAGTTTTATAATTTATTTCCTAAATGAAAGTTAACTTTGTCCCGTGTTCAATATAACCTTTTTCTACTGCTTTTCATAATACAACTATTTGAACTAGCAGTTAATACAAAACCTTTGTAAAACATTTGAAAATGTATGTCGATTGCGTGTCCAATGTCAATGATCTCGCAGATCAAAAATATTTTATAGTGTTTTCATTGTGATTTTGAATTACCTATTATCAAAATGATTGTTTTCATCGATTTGTTTACTTTATAAAAGTAATAATGTATCATGTTTATTAATTTGTTTGGAATCAATGTTAATCTTTTTAATTTGTTAATCATAATATTATGTTTAGTAGATTTGTTTTTGAAGAAACACTTAAAAGAAACAAAACTATATGAAATATAGAAAGGATCTTAGCTAACAAATTTAAATTGGCAATATCAAAATCTTCAAAAACATGCTACAACAAAGGAACAACATAAGAAAACAATACAAATATTTCTATCACTATGGCAGAATATAAATTCCCGATCGCAGACCACTCAGTACATTAAACTGCCCCCGAAATAACGAGTAAAGGCTTACGACAGGAAAAGTGCTGCTCATTTGCGAACGACCGGGCCGCATCCTCAGCGGTGACACGTCTTTAGTTTAAAAAATAACGTCTTAACCACAAGTTGTACATATATTTCTTCGATACTTCAAGACGTCAGGAGCACATCAGCCAAAAACTGTTATAGTTGTTGAATAATTAATATGTTTTCTCAAATTCCGATAATTTTTAATTTGTTGATGAAAGATAAAAAAGAATTAAAAACTATAATTATAAATGAAAAAAATTAAATAATTGAGGAATTCATACATTGATGGTCAATTAGATTGTTTTAGATAAGCAGGCTAAATTGGGCCATGGCTCAAATTTAGGACATATACTGAAGGATTAGTGCTATTATACTGTTTGACTTAAAAGCACAATGTATCTTTACCATAGTTCACTTCTTGACATAAAATAAAATTGTTTGTCTTACAAAGTAAACACATATTACAGAAAATCAAATGAAAATTCCACTATTGTTCAATTAAGAAACTACAAACAGAGAACAAGTAGGTGGGATCTCTAGAAAAGTTGTCAAGATAATTATTTAGGAGCTAGGTGTGAAAGACAAAATGATGATCAATTATAGAACGTGTAAATGGGAGTTTGTGACTGTATAATCAAAATTTGTTTGAAATTGGAATTCAAGCAAAACGATCTGATAAAAAACTATTTTTATCAGTTTTGCAGAATATTTTGTAACAGAGTTACCAACTATAGCTTTGAAAACTTGTTCATGTAAATACCGAAACATTTCCAAACATGGCATATTTGTACAACATAATTTGTCTGCGAAAAGATGGATAAAGTGAATACATACTCATTAAGCATCGAGTCGTATAGAATCTGAAAAATATATTTAAAGCTTAAATTCTATTTCAACTTTTGAGTGTGTTACAAAGGGCATGAATTTTCAGTGAATCATAAAAATGATTTATTCAAATGCTAAAAATATTTGGAAATATTTGTTATATAAAACAAACTTCTTACAATATGTGTTCTTCTGATCACGCAAACACAGTTTGAAATTTAAGGCTTTTCCAAAAGACGAAACAGTTTTAAAAGGACAAAAATGTTTGGTGTTTGTAAATTGAATATTTTTATTCAGCAAGGTTTACAAAATTTTATCATAGGTGTGTCCTTATCATGCCTCAATCAGTAATGAACACGATTAGACAAGATGGAACCGTTTGCATTGAAACCACATTTAAAATCATTTACATACATTTATGTATTTATTTATTTATTATTAATTCTATTTTGTAATTGTTTTATTTAATTAGGTTAAAAAAAGAATTGATGATACTTAATCGGACAATGTGCATTTGTATATCATTATATAAAATACTTCAATTTTGCTTAGGATGAATCTATAAGTTTGATAAACTCATAGCCATACGTTTATAGCTTTATCCTAAAAACGCATAATTAAAGAAACCGTTTGTTTGATAATCGATAAATCTTCCAACCTTGGCGTGTCCTTTAGCAATTTTTACAAAGAAAGACAATTATTTTAATTTCAGACTCATTAGAATCTTGACTATGAAAATACAATGTACTGGCAACACATTTTATGTATTACTTGAATCACTTTTTATGTGAGATAAGTAACTAAATATTTTTAAGATACACATGTATTAAGAATTTTGTCATTGTAGATTATTTTCTTTACTTGTCATAATTTTTGAAACATTTAAAACAAAGGTTTGTTCCCTCATGCAAAGCATTCCTTAACTGGATATGGATTCATTTAATTTTGAACTTCAAAATCATTAATTTTCAAATGTTTAGCTTATACTTTTTATCAACTAACATGTTCGGCCCCTTGTGTCACTGATGAGGAATAAATTTTCGAACGGTGCACATATGGCACATCAAAAAAAGCACAGGTATTTATGTTTTACATTCACAGGGATTTTAGTAAATTCAACAGAAAAATTGTGAAAATAATGGTATACAAATATTGCACAAACTTTAACGTTGATTTTGTTTCCATGTTGATGTGTATATTATTGTTCATAATTAATGGCTTAAGTGCAATATGTAAAAGCTATTGGCAAGCCTTATATCAATTTAAGCATAAATCTTACCCAAATAGTGTTTTTTGTTTGGGGAAAGTATTTATTGAATTAAACTTAAAACTAAACAAAATCCAAGCTTCGGTGACACGATGGAAGTTGAACTTTGCAATTTCCATATAAACAAACGTTAATGTATAATGATGCGTCACCATTTTTAAAACCTGAACATTTTATCTTTTTTTATTTCATATTTAAGTAATTTGACTAAAAGAGTATAGTCAAGGTCAAGGCCACAAAATGCATCGCAATTTGTTGTTTTACTGACCCTATAACAAAGTCGTGATCATATTAATTTATGTTCTCTTAATTAAAACAAATTAATGGGATTTTACAATGAACAAGCAGACAGAGCAACGCAGTTTACAACAAATCTTATCTTTTACAAGCAACTCTGAAACTGTGACCTATTTTATTCTGTTTCTAAAGATTAAATTCAAGATAACATTATAAAATTCATTAACAAGATCAAGGTTTAAATATAATGTAACCTCCATTATGATTAATAATCGTTTTAAAGTAAAAATCTGATCACAAATTTAAAACTACACTTAACATTTAACGCTTTTTATATTATTTAACAATAGTTTTTGCAATTGTAACCTACCTCAGAGGTGATAAAATATCTTGACGGCATTTTGACTTCATGGAATATGGCTTATGAAGGTGTGACCTCACTCGCTAATAAGACACGCTTCACTGGTATCAAGTGTTGAACTTCTGCAATATGATATTCATTTGGTGAACCCTAAGAATCCTAATAAATAATTCTATTATCATAAAGAGTCTTTTATGAGATACAGAACTTTACAAACGTGTTTTTTATCGACATATGACCTTTAATAAACTCATAAATAAACTAGTTTTATATTGCAAAAGTAATGATTAAACAATTTTAAGTATTTATTTCCAGTTGAACTAAGCCTCGTTTACAAGTCGGTCTCGAAAAATATGCAAACATAAATTCCGTTTTATTTTTTTTTCTATAATTGACATCTATCAATTTAGAGTAAAATGTAAACAACCATTAGAAGCATTATCTCAGTAAAAATTTAATGAAAACACCGGGAACTTTAAGAAAACGTTTCTTAGTGATGTGATATCGGAACTCATTACTATGTTACAAGGTGATATTTTATATATTCAATCATTTAAATATAATTATCAGATTATTCACATAATAGTTGCTAAAAGGGCTAATGTAAGTTTTAATCAAGCCCTAAGACTACTAGCTTCGGAACAATAGTTTTGCTGCTTCTCAAGATCACTATTTATATACTACAGCTGAACGCAGAGAGGCTATCAGGCAAGTTTTACAAAAATCACTTTGATACAGAATGTAAAATATCTAGAATAATCTGTGTACTTGGAATCTTTTTTTGTTTTTTTAAAAAAAGGTTTTGGAAATATCAATGTCAATGTCAATAAGAATTTAATAGTGACTGTTAGTAAGCTCTGTTTTTAAGCAATGGAGTGCAAATTGTACTTTTCTTTTCTTTGTTAATTCTGTTCAGCCAAGTCAATGATGAATTAAATGTTTTTTTGTTTTAGATTTTTTTTTGTTTTCTAATCATTTCTGTTTATTTCAAAATTGGTAACGATGTTTAAAGAGTCTCAAATAAAAAGAACCCTGTAATGCATGACCTTAATATTTTTCTGTTGCTATTGTGTAAACATTATATTTTGTTCCCTTTGAATAATCGTAGCCTTTGTACAAACCAGCTACTTTAGTTGGCTCACAGAGTTTTCATTTTTCAGAAACCGTTTCGAATATTGCAGAAAATGCAAATTCGACAAAATTTGGCGCAAATTAGTTATCTCAAACACCAGATTGTTATACAACTAGTTTATGTTAAATTGATGTTAAGAAATACAATTTGAGCACTGACTCAGCTAGCAACTATTCTTTAAAACATTATTCAAAAACCTTATCTGGCAAAAATTCCAATTTAAGCAATGGAGTGCAATCAAGAAAAATATAAATAAAATTATCTTAAATAACTTGAAGCTTTTTGAAAAGAAACTGCAAGATTTAAATATGTATTTCTGTCAGTCCGTCAGTCATGGTCAAGATAACGAAACAAATAAACAAAGAATTATTTGTAACATAAATTTTACAGCGTTTGTCTTCATAACACTTACATTTTAAAATGTAAAATGTACGACCTCGCAAAGTTGAATCAACACTTCATTTATCTTGAGGTTCAATTCAATTCGTCAATTATATTTCGTTTATGAACAATGTGTTAAATCGATAGTTACTGCCCCACACGTGAGGCCACGATATTTCCTTCATTTGGTATCTCATTTAGACAGCATTTATTATTCACGTAATATATAACCTTTTCGTTATCGCATATTTTACGAATTATATCACATTTTAGGTTATGGCGAGAATGTTGAAGGTAATTTTGAATTAACTAAATCTAGATGTATACAAACAGAGAAATAAAAGGGAACTGATCACTACCTATTAGTTTAATCGGATTCTGTTTTACTGATAGTTGCTCAGTTAAACAGATCACGTGACACTTTTCTTACCACGTGTCCGAATTTAAATATCAAATTTGAATTCATTAATTTCAATGAGTCATATTAGTATCTTAAAGTGACTTATAATGATTTAAATCCTGTAATTTATAATCTGTTTGTTAAAACATTTTGGCGGGAAATTGATAAATAAAATAACAAGTAAACCCAATGCAATCGAACAAACAGATTCATTTCATTAATGAATCTTTTTTGTTTCATTTTCGGACAGAGATTAATCAATATATAAATCTGCCAAATTCACGCCTATGTACGAGATTTACCTTATGTCATTGTGATCGAACTAACGACAAGGGCGTTTTAACTTTTATATTGTACTCTCTCACTTTAATGATGTGTCTTTAATTACTATTGACGTACAAAATTGTATAAGTGAATACAATATATTTGACAATACCAAGCACAGACAAGCGGAAACAGACAATAAGAGACAATAATTCTATTAACAAACAGGAAAATAGTAACAGTAGTTTCTTCCTTTGCCAAAAGAGATGATCTTTTAAAAAATTGTCTATATGAAAGAAAAAAAACCTTTCCATTATAAATAGCATTTATAAAAATTTCAAAAGCAATATATTTTAACCTTCAAAAAATATATGTATCCGGAATATTGAGACTTGCAAAAATATAAATACAACCAAGACCATTCAGCAACAAACAAACAAAATTATAAAACAAGACACAATACATACACCTACAAAGACAACTAACACAACACCTTTCTCTAAACAGGTACTAGTTTTGACAAACCCTCGAATTCTATTGCCAAGTTCAGTTTTTTCTTAATATCTGTATCCAAAGAATTTAAATTCAAAAAATAATATTTTCCAGTGAAGAACAAACAAAACGTTAAACTATTTAAATATAAGTTTAGTATTAAGTATTGATGCCATATGCCAGATAAAGTGGGCATGATCTATAATAGTACACAATAAGGACGCTTCCAGAAAGGTTATATTTGAAAAAAGTATCGTGTATCAATCAAGTGTGCCTGTTCAATAATTTTCAAATCACTCATCTACATAACAGACCTTATCTATGCGTTATTTTACTGTTTTGCCACATTGTTGTTGCAACTGTCTCACATTGTAATTGTCGCCAAATTTCTAGAAATCGATAAATACTAGTGTTCTTTCACATTTGTTGTTTCATTTGTTATTATCTCAAAACAATCCATAACATTAACATTTCGAAAATGAAATTTAAAAAATGCAGTTGTTTCAAAAACAAGACAAGGAATTTTTTTTATATAATCGTAAAAAATGTTGTCAAAAAAGAAACAAAGAGACACCAAACAAAGTTTTCTAGTTCATCGGTAAATTGTTTGAAGTATAAAAATTTGACTAATCCACGAAAAAGTCGAAAAAGCTTTATTTTAAGACTTCACAGACATGGTAGTTTCCATTAATCAAAAGGAGAAAAAACATTCTACTGTAAAACATTATCTGAATTCTTAAGTAAATATCAACGTTTAAGAACAAGAGTGAAACTAACCATGTTTTGATTAATTATCTATCTAATAGTCTTATATATTACACATGGTTAAACAACTAACTAAAGCATAAGAAACTTTGTCAAATAGTATTCAGAATAGGTGATTCAAATGAATAAGGGTCAGATTGATAATAATTACACAAGCATAAAATGGTTTGTATGCGCTTTAACCTCTGAGTATTTTGCTGCTTGATTGTAAATGAATATTAAGGCATTGGTGTGGTACTTAGACGTTGAACATTGTAAGAGAAAGTCATTTTGTTTTATCTTTGCCAAGTTAATAGTTTATACATGAACTCCCATCAAGACAGTCCAACAATAAATTTATTAGAAACAGTATAAATACCAGATCACAACATTTACAGAATATCGACTGAAGAAGTAAAAATTATGAAAATAAAACAAAACAGAATTCATGGTTCATAATTACAAATTGACTACGGACTAACCTACAGGCGATTGACGGACTCGGAAAAAGAATATTATATGTTTGATATAACATTACTTTTGTATGAATATTGTTGTCTTTTATAGAGTTAGTTTTCCAAAACTTTTAATTGTCGTCTTATTTATTTAAACTACTTTTTAGGAAATTAGCTTTCACGTCTGTAGGCAAAACGTAAATACTTTAAAAATGATATTAAAAAAAACTGACATATTTTGGTGTTAGGAAAGAAAGTTGTTAATTACACAGAGATTTCTTAACTCATCATTCAAGTCCTACCAAAAACGAAAAATATTAGTATGTTTTGAGTGGATTTAGATACAATTTATCTTAAACTAAATACTACCCTAAACGCTGTTTAAGTTTGTACTTACATATTACATTATCCTCTAAGCTTGATGCTTATAAAAGTATGAAATTCGGTAAAAATTGAAAATATAATATTATAGATTTAAATGACGGATATAATTTATTGAAGCATATCTAATTACAGATGGTTTATGGTATCATTCTTTTCAATAAAAACGAGGCAAGTTATGCCATGGCAATATGAGCATTACGGGAGAACACGTCAACCTTAAGAAACGGGTTAAAAAAGGAGATTATATGATTAATGGAAAAACACCATGGGTATTGGGGTAAAAGAAAGAATAATGCAATAACTGGAATGTGCTTACTAAATATAAAAAGAGTAGTTTTAAGTTGTAGTTTTGAACTATGGATATAATATATTTAATACGATTTAACAAAATTGATATTTTTGCATTGCTTTAACAGTAAATATCTGCAAGCAATATTTGATTTAAATATATAACAAAACTACCAGCTAAATTTTGCTGTGCCAGATGTGCACATTTCGGAAATTCATTCCTCATCAGTGACACTAAAACCGAAAAGTTTGATAATAAAAAACATAAGCTAAACAGTTTAAAATTAATGCATCTAAAGTTCCAAAATCATATGAATCCAAATCCAGCTAAGGAATGCTTTGCATGAGGAAACAAATCTTAGTTTTAAATAAATTTCAAAATTTAAGAACTAACGTGGAGGAGAGTTAAACTCTTAATGTTTTTAGTTTAACAAAATGTTTACGATCACTGCACGGGTTATGATATACAAAAAGTAACAGTTTAGATGTTAAAAGTGACAATTTTTTGTAATTAGCATAAATAAATAAATTGACATAGTAAACTTGTCATAGGACACTTTTTTGAATATGATGTCTTATATACAAATATCAAATTTAATGCTTGAAAATGCTAAAAAAAATGCTTGAAAATAGGCATACATAAAATAAAAAAAATTAGAAAAAAACAACAAAACGAGGTAAAGATACATCTAGACCACCGAATGTATTCTTCAAGTGCTATGATATTTTTGTTATAATTTTTGATAGTTTATTTCTTTTAGGTAAATTCTAAGATGACTGAATGCTTTGAAACTTGCATGTTATTAAACTATTTTCTTGTCAACGGATTTGTCAACTAGAACAAACTAGCTTTTCATAAAATATTTTTAGAATGATTTAAGTGAGTGTTAAAACTGTGAGTAAGATCTGGTTTAAACGTGTGGAAATTACCAAGACAAAATTTGGGCATTAAACGTGGCTTTGAATGGTTTTAATAATCTTGAAAAATGACCAAACTTACACTTTTGCTGTTAAAAAAGGTACACTGATTTTAAATGTGCTATATTTTAAGTTTAATCTTAAAATCTAGCAAAACATTATTTATTGTATTTGTTATGCAGTATAAATATTTCTATGTTACTAGAAACAAATTATCTTTTATTCCATCACTAAAACAACATCCTCATGTAGGTTTTTTATGTTATATTTTTGTATATACAGTATTGTTTATTTGTGTTCAACGTTAGAAAAATTAACTCAAAGATGTCTCTAATAAATAAATATATTATGTGATCAGGAAATCTTTGAAATTATCGTAGGATCAAATTTTATTTTATTTATGTAAGAAGAGTTCATGGTAAAAGTTCGTTTTAAGTATTATGTAACATTGTCATAGCACTTTCTGACAAAATATCTTAATACATGTGTAATTGTTTTAATAAATAAACAAAATAAAACTATTGTTTATATAAAACAGCGGGGAAATTAATTAAAAACATATGGTTAAAGCATTCTGAATTTCTGTCTCCATCCCAAACATAATGTTTTCTATTAAAACGACCATGGGTGATGAATCTTGTTCTCAAAATACAAATATTTAAGCCAGATCATATTTGAATTCTTTATGCTTCAAAAATGAAATTAAAGATGTTTATAGTTATTTGACATGTAAAAATTTTCTGAACTTCATAATTGCACGGACATGACAAACAAAATGCGTAATAATTCACCAATAAACCTGCCATCTCAAAACCTTCTTTCAGGATCGTAATACCATATTGTATGGTGTAAAACATACTTTAGCTATCACAAAACCAGATTTTAAGATTTCTTTTAAAATTTGCGACGTTAAGCCGCAAAGTGGGTTTTGTGATCGCAAAACCAGGTTTTTCAGCGAAAATATAGATTTTGCGAATTATTGTGCATTTTGCTTTCCATACACTGATATATAACTAGATTTATAAAGTCAAAGGTACAGATGCTTGAATCTTATATCTGTTAAGGCTACCAGTGCATACAGGAGAATTTGAATGTCTAAAGCATACATTTCTTTCTAAACATTAAAAGCGCAGCTTATTTGAAATATAAATTCCCGAATTAAACCTTACCATTATTACAACACAACTTTTAACACGTATCATAGTTGTCATGTGCTACTTTTTAACTTTTATTTAATAATGCATTCAAAAGTAGCACATGAAACTTGAAATAATGCATCCAACAGTAGGACGTGACTATATGATATTGTCAAAGGATTGCCATGTTTTAGTTTTGAATTGTATTATTAGATAAAATCCAAATGAAGCCCATAACAGAGTTAGATATTAAATGTTTTCAAATAAGCTAGCAGTTCTGCATTTCATTCTTCATTAGAAACCAATGGTAAAAAACATGTAGAACATAAAAGTAAACAATTAAACAAAAAAAGAGAGTGTCCTGTTATAGAATATCTCAAATTAACAATGTAGATCTAAGTAAAGAATTAAAACCAGAGAAAGACAATATACATTCCAATGGTCAGTTATAGAATATATTTTTATGACCAGATCTAGGTTCAATTCAACAAATTATAAACAACATTGTTAGGATCAAAATTATAGATGTGCATTTGGCGTTTAATTATCGTTTTTAATATATGAAAACGTGTTTTGAGAAATAAAATTCAACCTGTGTAAACCTGAATAAACATTGGCCTGATTTTGTTACTTTCATTTACACTGAAAAGTTATTATAAAAACACGCCATTCTAAATGAGTTAAAAATGAGGAATTCCTTCGTGAAAGATAGTCAGATTATAATAGTTAGGTATCCAAACACGGCTCCTTCTTATTGAATATTATATCTATGTACTATATAAAGGAAACGTGCGGCATACTTTGATCTTCAGTCTTAGAACATCTCCGAATCTATTGTAACGGAACTTCTAGATTTTTGAAAAAATTATTTTATTGAAAATAACTAATCTTGTTGATAAAATAATTATCATATCTTTAATTATCAAAACAAGAATAATAAAATTTTATATTCGTCTCTTTTCGCAACTTGCTGTTGTTTAAGTATAGATTTTGATTTTAATCCATTCTGGAAATATCTTAATGCAGTAATTACATGTATTGAAATTATCAGTTAACTGTGTTGTATAGTTTCACATGTACTTTGATTTTGAATTCCGCTTATTTCAAACTACTTCGAGTAGATATTTGTGTTCAAGCGCAACTTGAAATCACAACTATTCCCGAAATGTGAAAAATGGCAAACATAGACATTGGTATAAAAATTAATAATAATAATAATAATTTGAAGAATTTATGTAAAACGATTAAGGAACGTTGACACGACGTTTGCAATATGAAAGTGCCAAATTTCTTTTCACATATAAAAGTTTATGTTTTTCAAATCCATGGTTGTCAGAAATAAAGTAATTAATACATAGTCTTATTAATAACATTGATACGTGGGATATATATAAATGTAATAAACACTTTCAGACAAAATTATAATGATTTTAAACTTCTTTATCCACGATTGTTTCGTTGATTCCACCGATACCATTCAAACACAAGGCAAATATATAGGATATCGTTTCATTGTATTATATGATCCAAAGGAAATTAAGGTCCAGAATGTTAACTGGCCTTGCAAGAACTAAAATACTTTTACGATTAATAAACTGTATTGTTGGCACACAAGAAGCAACATCGTGCCTAACATGTGCATTCTGTCTTTCGAAATCAGATACAACCACAAAAATATAATATTATTTAGCACTTGACAGTTAATTCTCATGTGCTCCTTTTAAATGCATCATTTTATAAAAATTCAAAAGCAGCACTTGACACATTCATGATGTGACCTTAATACTCTTTTCAATAGTTAAAAAAGTGGAATTAAAAGAACTTGTTTCCAAAATAATATGCAAAAAGGTAATGGCACTGCCATGGTACAAAAAAGATTAAAGTTTAGAGTATGTGGAGAGGAACAAAGACAATAATTAAGATAAAAGATTGGTTAAATAAAAAAAAACAACTTTACATTATATGTTGTAAGTAGTCTTAGATAATTTGCAGACATTTTAGTTTAGGAGAACAGTTTTAGATGGAAACATTGCACGTTTTAGGTGCGGTGTTCGTGACCTGTGTTATAGTATAAGAGATGTAAAATGCAAGAAATACTTATACAAATTCTTTTTTTTTTAAATGAAAGTTTTTAATGAAAAGTTTTACGATATGGATTATTTTTAAACGTTAGCGTTAATATACAGCCACTGATATAATCTATTCTGACTGTAGCTTTTTCCGGAAGGAAACAGTAAATGGATTAGTAAATAATTGCTTGATAAAAAAAATATAAAATCTATAAAATAAATCGAAATATAATAACAATAATAATAATAATAATAATAATAATAATAATAATAATAATAAGAAGAAGAAGAAGAAGAAGAAGAAGAAGAAGATTAATAATAATAATAATAATAATAATAATAATAATAATAATAACCGTTTAACGGCCATAAATTCAACAAAATTTTATAATTTATAATCGCGTAAAATTTTAATAAATGGAGTTTTCTGTTAGTTTAAACAATATTTATTGAATAGAATACAAATCATGCAAAACATGAACATTTACAATACAGATGATTCCAGAACAAGAGTATAACTCTCGTATTAACCAGTCTCTTTATTGTTATTTTGAAGACAGTCCGGAGAGGTTAAACACTTTTAAGTTATTTTCTCAAGCTGATGCCCGAATTTATAAAATGGAGGAATCCGTATCTAGGCAATGTTTTCAAGAAATAACTTAAAACAGTTCTATACTTAAGCAACAAATAAATTTAAGAACAAACAGAGACAACTCAAACGCGACGTAATAAATCTTATACTATATTTTATCAAAACGTTTATCAATCTTTAACTTAGTATGTTACAATCTTTGGCGCAAAAGAATTGAAATGGTCACTTTTAGTTCACTTATCAAACATACTTTGTTTACAAAACTAATTCCAAGTTTCATACAGTGGGATTTGAGAGCTATCTTTTAATGTCAAACTTGGTGTGTAACTTTACGATATTAAGGTGGTTTCTCTTGTTCACATAATGTATTATTGAAATAAATATGACCATAAATGGAGTTTCTTATAGAAACAAAGATATTTATCCATTAAGCTCTTATATCAAATAAGGGTATTAGTCAAAAACTTTTCAATATTTTCAATATCAATTTCAAAGTAAGCACAGTTCTAATTAACAAAAATATTACCATTAAATGGTGAGAACAGTAAATCTACTGCGATAGTCTGAGATTGGGTTCATTTACCTGGGATTTATTTAAGCTATGATACGCTAATTCGTTAAGCTTTCTAACACGAGCTAATAATTTTACAAATAGATTATAAATTTAATTTGCTATCTCTTAAAGGTTATTTAATAATTTGACAGGAAAACAAAATTAAATTTGTTTCCCGTTAGGAAATTGATCTTGAAAGAAAAATTAGGCAGTATATTGTTAAAATCTAGATTTGGATTATATCCCTTGGTCCATAAATCCACTCGACAATGTTGGAAAAATCCGATATTTTGTTTAACAGACTTTATGAAAATAATTTTGAAATCTTTAGAAAATACATTATATAATTTCTGTTTTCCGTTATTTTTATCTTATGGCAGCAAGTTGCGACCAAATGAATTCTAGTCAATATGCATAAATTGTACGACGGAGAATTTCAAAAAAAAAAAAAAAAAACAAAAAAACAAACAAACAAGAAATCCGGATAAGCTTGCATGTAGAACGTTTTAAGTTCTGTCATGTGCTTACTTTTGAAAGTATTATTTCATAAAAATTCAAAAGTAGCCCATGACAGTTCAGTCCTATTGATGGACTTGATAATAGAGACATGTCGTGTTTTTCTGATACAACTGTTGTTGTATGCATCATATGAAATTTCACATACCATAACACCCTCTCTCTCTCTCTTCTCTCTCTCTCTCTCTCTCTCTCTCTCTCTCTCTCTCTCTCATAGTCGTAATAGTCGTTATGTTTCCTATACACGCAATGTACATACATATATATATTTGTCTGTTAAGACAGCAGTGCTTTATTCTATTTAATAGATATTTTGTAATGTTGGATGTTTTCCTGTTAATACTAGAAGCGATTTATATACACAACAATCCTAATATTACAAGAATTATGCACAAAATTGAGCATCAAAGTTAGTGATAAATATAAAACTGTATCAACAAGCCTTTGGCACGATGAAATGTTATGCATGTTTTATGTCTCAATCACTATATAACCTATGACATTTGAAAATATGAAAAAATCAGTTTTCCAAGATGACAATCAGAATACAAAAATAAATGATAAAAATAACAATACTATTTTTGAACACGATTATGCAAGTATGCAAGACCAGGATAATTACTTTCTACATATCTAGAAGAAAAATATATTTCGAAATTTCGTTTATATGTGTATTTGCGTTTTATTTTGTTTCAGTTGTATTTACATTTACACGGTTCATTAGGTATCAATTTTTCTTAAAACAATATCTAATTGGAATATTTCTTTTCAGTTTATTAATTTTATTTATTTTTTATTGTTTTTATTTTTATTCTTATTTTTATTTATTTATTTTATTAAAATTTTTATTATTATTATTATTATTATTATTATTATTATTATTATTATTATTATTATTTTTTTATTATTTTTTTTTTTTTTTTTTTTTTTTTTTTTTTGCTTCTTTCGGCTTTCTCCTTCATAATTTTAGCCACATTTGTTACAAATAAATTATATAAAACAAAAAAACATTTAATCTAAAGTTTATATACATATAGGTCTCACAAAATTAAATTTCTGTATAAATAAAATTCACATTTTCGGTATCAGATATTTTTATATTCTGGTTAAAGATCTAGACACTTTAGATGTCAACATTTCATTAAAAAAAATAAATTCATTAAGTCAAAAAGGTTAAAAATTATGTCTGCTTTCTTGAAAATGTCATAACATTGTACTCTTCCAGCAATAAAACTTATATTAACATGCGGTTGCTTTCAAGAAGCATGCATAGTCTGTGAGAGACACCTTATGTACTTGTTGTTTTTGTTATTGTACACTTTGCATTGCTATTTTTGGTTACCATTTTATAGGTCTCCTTCTTATCCTGTCAACAATATCATGTTTATGTTTTTCATTCCTCTTTGTAACAATGTTGCTATAAATTATGTTTTCTAAATTTTTTAACTAGTACTTTATAAACTAAGCATATTTTTCTTAACTAAACATTAAAAGTTTACACTTGATAGTGTAGAGGTTTTAGTTTACAAAGACAACGATATTACTTCTGTTTTTTAATATAAAGATCAAATTTGCACACATATTTTCAAAGTTAAAATATTGTATTTAAGAAATGTTCAACTTGATAAAAAAATAAATGAAATATAAATAAATAAAATTTTATTTTTACCCATTTCTTATTTCAGTTTAACCAAATGTATAAACTTGTATTTAAATTTATCTTTTCTTAAAAATCTTCTCCACTAGTTTTAAACAAAAGTTTGAGGCAAAATAATTTAATTTGTTTTATTTATGAGGGTTTTGTGAAAAACTAAACCTAAAACATTGGATAATTTTTTACCTATCACAGAAGTTCTTAATATACATATATATCTCTTATCCTTCCACTTTTATATTTGGAATTCTGAGTTATTAACATATATGACCTAATTTGTCTTATGTATAATTTTACTCTTGTGTCATTTGCCTTTTTTTAATTCATCTTTAAGTATTTAAAAAACGGTTTATGACAAAATAAATTTAAAACAATATTATATGGAAAATGTGATATTGCAAAAGCTGTTTAATAAAAGAAGCAGCTGCTATCAATTTAAGTTGCCTTTCTACTGCATGTACATGCTCTGTTAAATTTATTTTTAAACGGACGCAAATGGCAACAGCTTTGTATTCTGGAGGTTTTTAAATTAAACTTCATTTTAACTTTTTCGGGTCAAAATGTAAAATGTATATTTAAAAATGAAAAACGCAGTTTACTAATACAGCCAGAAACATTTTTGTTGTTTTTGAACATCTTTCACATGTCGGAATTCATTATTTCATTATTAGTTTGTATTACTATTTTTTTGTATAGCTTATATCCAAATATATAACGACGGTTGGTGTTTTTTGAACAACAGAATTTTAAAGCTCTGTTTTTTTCAAATCTAAATTTTGTTTTTATAATGCAATGATAGACTTTCTTAACTTCTGGGAAGATATGCAAAATACACCTAATTAAAAGACTTTGTTAAACTGCACCAAATAAAGATTTTTCGATCGGCCGGTCGGGTAGTCGAAGAATTGGTATTACAAAATCTGGAACCTCGATCTCTAAGTTATTTTTCCAACACTATAAATGTACAGAACTTTTTAAACACTCTTTGGGATGTAATTGCTGTTTTATGTGGTAATATAAAAATGTTTAAAGGTGTTTTAACAAAATGTTTAGATAAACAAAATTGATGGTATGAATTTTCAAGTAAAATTCGTAATTTATATTCTATATTTTCATATAAACTTTAGTTAAAATTTCAATTATCAATCACTTTAGTAAAGTTATTAAACTTTATGAATAATCTTGTTAACTTTTCTTTTCTTTGTTACATATATTCCAACTTATAAAAAATACGATGCACACATTTTTCCAATCATCATGGTTCCTCAGACATATTTCATAAAGTTTGCTTTTGTTGTGTGTATTTTCATTACGTTTACAGGAATTTCTGGTTGTTATGACTACTGTCATAACTTTTTTAAACATCTGATTCTTATGCTTTATGTCATTCAAAATTTTTTGGCATGTTTACTTTTATTTTTGAAGGCAGAAACAACAATTTTGCTTGCAATTAAAAACAATTTATTCTGAAAGACCAAGTTCGATATAAATAAGTTTTCTATTTCCATAATATGAATTCATCATAGTCGTTAATATGACCCCAAATATTGTATAATTCACTTTACAATTTAATAAGTATAGTTGGATGTTTTTAGTAATTTGAAAAATTTATATAAAATATTTATTTACCA
Organism: Tegillarca granosa; assembly: GCA_029721355.1. NCBI lineage: Eukaryota > Metazoa > Mollusca > Bivalvia > Arcoida > Arcidae > Tegillarca > Tegillarca granosa. Next base: position 52,874,660 of record CM056594.1, on the reverse strand, counting down.
ATATCAGAATTCATAAGTTATTGTATGATAAAACAGATTTATAAAGTATTCAACACAATAGGGTGAGAATAAGGGATCAAAGCTGAACATAAGATTACTGATAAGACAAGGGGTCTGATCTTACCGCCTTCCCCCGAAATCGTTTAACCTTCAAATATTCCAAAACAATGAGTATTTACTTAGAGATTTTCATTTTTATATATCTATAATATGAAAACGTTGTTCATAAATGAAACCACTTTATCATCATAATTTATCTTGGTTCTTCTTGTACAGAATGATGTCGTTATATAACTAATAGTTAAAACAACTACATTTGCTAAAATTACATTAAAAGATTTTTATCCTTTTTCACAATTTAGAAATGGTCGTATGGAAATTGACTGGTAATTATTAGGACTTATGTGATGCGAGTGTTTGACAGTTTCCACTGAGTAGAATCATCAAAGGTATGTCAAGGGTGCTTGAGTTATTAGAGGAGACAAAACGCCGACAAAGTGTATAAAAACCAGGATTATAGCGCTACGTTGTTAATGCAACCAAAAGTCAAAAGTAGAACGCAAACTTGAATTTTGTGTGACTACTTTAGTTAAATTGTGTTAAAATTTATATCTTGATAATTTTTCAGGGACCATGTTAAAGCATTTTTCCTCCTTATGCATTCTTATCCCGGGAAATAAAACCATTATTTTGGACAAATATCTATGTTTATTTTCTGAATTTATACCAACCAATCAGTTTTATTTTTACCGGAAATATATTGTTTTACATTTGTATTTTTCCTTTTAATTTTTTTACCATTACGTATACCACTTATAAAGGATAACGTTTGTTTGCCATTGTGTGTTGAGTAGCAAATTACCTGTACGCTAAAAAGGTCATCCTTCATTATTTCACCTACTTAAACTGCATCATTTATGATTGTACCAAAAACTGCGCAATAATTAATTGTTTTTGTTATACGTTGCCTTTTGCTTTTGGCAGATACTGTACAATTTGACTTATAATTCAATTAATACTTTTATTTTATTAAAATCTCACAACACTGTCTTTTTAACGCTAGAAAGCGTCTAGTTATTTTTTGTTAGATGTGTACATTCAGGACATTTATATAACGGCGAACAAAAGCTAAATTACAATCGTTATATCCATTATTACCATTTTAGCTCAATTGTAAAACTATCTTTAAAACATTGAAAATACAAAAAAGAACATTTATCAGATTTGTTGCGTAGCTAAGCCTTTTTTTCCAATAAACATTAAATATGATAGACCAAAGTAAAGTGCGATATATCTTTGGAAAAGTAAGATTGATGGAATGCGACATGTCTTTGGTATGGAGGTATTGATACAGTATAACATTTTTTGGGTAAAAGATTAATTTCGTTCGACATTTCATCATCGGTATTGTAGTATTGATATACTGCGATATGTGTTTGGTAGGCGTGAAAAAAATCGACATGACTTTGGTATGGTAGAATTAATAGTGTGCGACATGTTTTTGGTATAGTGAGATTTATATAGTGCGATATGGTATGGCAGGATTGATGTATTGCGACATGACAAGTATGGTAAGATTGATACAGTATGACATGTCTTTGGTAAAATAGATTGATAGTGCAACATGACTTTGGTATAAAAATGAGTACAGTGTTTCATGTGATTGAATCGTTGATTTATATAGTGCGACTTTCTTTGTTTTGGTAAAATTTGTATAGTGCGACATAATTTTGATATGCTAAGATTGATACTGCTTGGATTTGTATAGTGCGAAATGTCTTTTGATTGGTAAAATATATATTGTAAAATGTACTTTGGTAGGTAGGATTGATATAGTACGACATATTTTAGGTAGGATTGGGATAATTCGAGACTTCTTTGCTAAAGAAAGATTGATTTAATGCGACATGTCTTGGGTTTGATAGAATTGAAATTGTGCGACATACCTGATGTTTGATATATGTAATAAAATTCTTTAAATGCACACACACACACACACACACACACACACACACACACACACATATATATATATATATATATATATATATATATATATATATATATATATATATATATTCAGATAATATTTTCATAAGATAATTGAAACATTTGCAGTCGCTTGGTTCTTGACTCATATGGTTCTACCACGTTAATTTTTCACTCTACATTTCTGTATTTTCAAGTTTGCTTCATCACTTACTGTCCTTTTGATAAAATTGTTTTTTCAGTGATGTCATTGTAGAAAATAATCTACAATGTTGCAGGGTAATGATGGCTGTAGGTTCTATTGTGATCCTTTTGATACACTTAACAACGCATACATGAAACACAAAAATGCTGTAAGGTAATATATAAACACCAATCTACATTATAGTAAACGGTATAGAACGGTGGTACTAAAACTCATTATAGAACATTTTATAGCTATAGGCGACTTACATATGTCATGTTTTTTTATCTGTAAAATTATATTCAAACCAGATTGTATGCTTATTTGATGTGCCTTCCGATAATGATTAATGGTCTGAAAAAATTGACAAGAGTCAGTCTTGACCACTTATTTTCATGTTGATAGTATTTTGCAATATTTGTATACAATTACACTTTTGTTACAGTTCACCACTAAACTTTTCCTATTGGATAATATTATATATAATGAGCCCAAAATTACATCTCCTGTCAGAAGACACTTAATGGTTATGCTTAATTATGATAATCTATGCTTCATTATTGTTTCATTAACGGCTATTATACATTCATGATACATAGATGCATACTTTAAGTATTTTACTCAATTAAAACTTAGCCAACATCCAGACTTACTAAAACCAGGCCTCTTGTAAGCTTTTTATACAAATATATCTAGTGTACTTTCAAAGTAGTTGAATGATACTACTGTTTATATTGATCTGGGGAAATCCCAATCATGCATTGAACTAACCAAGGGTTTGATATATAATAATAAAAAATCCTTGCCTATAGCTTTTGTACGTAAGTGTTTATTTCTATAACTTTTGTACGCTAGTGTTTATTTCAATGGCTTTTGTACCTTGGATTTTATTTCTATAGGTTTTTTACATTGGTTTTTATTTCTATAGCTTTTCTTCATTGATTTATATTTCTATAGCTTTTGTACATTGGTTTATATTTCTATAGCTTTTGTACGTTAGTGTTTATTTCTATAGCTTTTGTGCGTTAGTTTTTGTACATTGGTTTATATTTCAATAGTTTTTGTACATTGGTTTATATTTCAATAGTTTTTGTACGTTGGTTTATATTTCAATAGTTTTTGTACATTGGTTTATATTTCAATAGTTTTTGTACATTGGTTTATATTTCAATAGTTTTTGTACATTGGTTTATATTTCAATACCTTTTGTACATTGGTTTATATTTCAATAGCTTTTGTACCTTGGTTTTTATTTCAATAGTTTTTGTACATTGGTTTATATTTCTATAGCGTTTGTACGTTGGTTTATATTTCAATAGTTTTTGTACATTGGTTTATATTTCTATAGTTTTTGTACATTGGTTATTATTTCAATAGTTTTTGTACATTGGTTTATATTTCTATAGCTTTTGTACGTTAGTGTTGATTTCAATAGCTTGTGTACATTGGTGTTTATTTCAATAGCTTTTGTACATTGGTGTTGATGTCTATAACTTTTGTACGTTGGTTTATATTTCTATAACTTTTGTACATTGGTGTTGATGTCTATAACTTTTGTACATTGGTTTATATTTCTATAGCTTTTGTACGTTGGTTTATATTTCAATAGTTTTTGTACTTTGGTTTATAATTTCTATAGCTTTTGAACGTTGGTGTTGATGTCTATAACTTTTGTACATTGGTTTATATTTCTATAGCTTTTGTACGTTGGTTTATATTTCAATAGTTTTTGTACATTGGTTTATCTTTCTATACCCTTTGTACATTGGTTTATATTTAATAGCTTTTGCACATTGTTTTATATTTCTATAGCTTTTGTACATTGGTTTATTTTTCTATACATTTTGATAATTGGTTTTATTTCTATGGTTTTTATACATTGGTTTATATTTCTATAGCTTTTGTACATTGGTTTATTTTTCTATACATTTTGTACATTGGTTTATCTTCCTGTAGCTTTTGTTTGTTGGTTTTTATCTCTGTACCTTTTGTACATTGGTTTGTATTTCTATAGCTTTTGTATATTAGTTTATATTTCTATAGCTTTTGTACGCTGGTTTATTTTTCAATAGTTTTTCTACATTGGTTTATCTTTCTATACCCTTTGTACATTGGTTTATATTTCAATAGCTTTTGTACGTTGGTTTATATTTCTATAGCTTTTGCACATTGGTTTATCTTTCTATACCTTTTGTACATTGGTTTATATTTCAATACCTTTTGTACATTGGTTTATATTTCAATAGCTTTTGTACGTTGGTTTATATTTCTATAGCTTTTGCACATTGGTTTATCCTTCTATACCTTTTGCACGTTGGTTTATATTTCAATAGCTTTTGCACATTGGTTTTTCTTTTTATACCTTTTGTACATTGGTTTATCTTTCTTTACCTTTTGTACATTGGTTTATATTTTATAGCTTTTGTACATTGGTTTATTTTTCTATACATTTTGTACATTGGTTTATCTTCCTGTAGCTTTTGTTTGTTGGTTTTTATCTCTGTACCTTTTGTACATTGGTTTGTATTTCTATAGCTTTTGTATATTAATTTATATTTCTATAGCTTTTGTTCGTTGGTTTATATTTCTATAGTTTTTGTACGTTGGCGTTTATTTCTATAGTTTTTGTACGTTGGTTTATATTTTAATAGTTTTTGTACATTGGTTTATCTTTCTATACCCTTTGTACATTGGTTTATATTTCAATAGCTTTTGTACATTGGTTTATATTTTTATAGCTTTTGCACATTGGTTTATATTTCTATAGCTTTTGTACATTGGTTTATATTTCTATACCTTTTGTACATTGGTTTATATTTCAATAGCTTTTTACGTTGGTTTATATTTCAATAGTTTTTGTACATTGGTTTATCTTTCTATACCCTTTGTACATTGGTTTATATTTAATAGCTTTTGCACATTGTTTTATATTTCTATAGCTTTTGTACATTGGTTTATATTTCTATAGCTTTTGCAGATTGGTTTATATTTCTATAGCTTTTGTACATTGGTTTATCTTTCTATAGCTTTTGTACATTGGTTTATATTTCTATAGCTTTTGTACATTGGTTTATTTTTCTATACATTTTGTACATTGGTTTATCTTCCTGTAGCTTTTGTTTGTTGGTTTTTATCTCTGTACCTTTTGTAGATTGGTTTGTATTTCAATAGCTTTTGTACGTTGGTTTATATTTCAATAGCTTTTGAACATTGGGTTTTCTTTCTATACCTTTTGTACATTGGTTTATATTTCTATAGCTTTTGTATATTGGTTTATCTTTCTATAGCTTTTGTATGTTGGTTTATATTTCAATAGTTTTTGTACATTTGTTTATCTTTCTATACCCTTTGTACATTGGTTTATATTTCTATAGCTTTTGCAGATTGGTTTATATTTCTATAGCTTTTGTACATTGGTTTATCTTTCTATAGCTTTTGTACATTGGTTTATATTTCTATAGCTTTTGTACATTGGTTTATTTTTCTATACATTTTGTACATTGGTTTATCTTCCTGTAGCTTTTGTTTGTTGGTTTTTATCTCTGTACCTTTTGTAGATTGGTTTGTATTTCAATAGCTTTTGTATGTTGGTTTATATTTCAATAGTTTTTGTACATTTGTTTATCTTTCTATACCCTTTGTACATTGGTTTATATTTCAATAGCTTCTGTACGTTGGTTTATATTTCAATAGCTTTTGGACGTTGGTTTATATTTCAATAGCTTTTGCACATTGGTTTATCGTTCTATATCTTTTGTACATTGCATTTGTTTATCTTTCTATAGCTTTTGTACATTGGTTTATATTTCTATAGTTTTTGTACGTTAGTGTTTATTTCTTTAGCTTTTGTTTGTTGGTTTATATTTCTATAGCTTTTGTACGTTTTTGTTTATTTTTATAGTTTTTGTACATTGGTTTATTTTTCTATAGTTTTTGTACATTGATTCATTTTTCTATAGCTTTTGTACATTGGTTTATATTTCTATAGTTTTTGTGGATTGGTGTTGATTTCTTTAACTTTTGTACACTGGTTTATATTTCTATAGTTTTGGACGTTGGTGTTGATTTGTATAACTTCGGTACATTGGTTTATATTTCTATGGCTTTGTAGATTAGTGTTGATTTCTATAGTTTTTGTACGTTGGTGTTTATTTCTATAGTTTTTGTACGTTGGTATTTATTTCTATAGTTTTTGTACGTTGGTGTTTATTTCTATAGGTTTTGTATTTATTACTTTCGTGAAAAAAACTCCTATACTATTTTTAAAGTTTGGTTTTCTTCTACTAGAGAAACAGACGCTAAACATTAAACTGATCTAATCGACACTAATGGCGTCGACTACCTAACGCATCATACCGGTTAGAAAGACTTAGCTGATATATAATACAGTCTTTACTGGTTGTTGGTCTAGGTGGTGTGACGGTTATCATCAACACGAACGTCTGTTCAATCAGTGATTCGTTTTTTCTTGTGTAGGTGGTTTGCTGTTTAACACAATGGTCCAACTCAATCAGGAAACAGTCTATGTTCCTATGACTTTTCCTTAAAAAAGGAGCGGCCATTTTGTCACCAGGTGTATCTACACATGGTTTTACCGTAATTAAACGAGATGAGCTCAATCAGTGATCAGTGGTTTCTTTTTGTGCTCTAAGCGATTTAGCTATTTATTCTAAAGAGGGTCAGTATTTTTATATTTGTTTATCAAGATGGTTCGATGGTTCTACACAATTTCAACTCGATCAATAACAGTATTTTATATTATCATTTTCTCTAGGTGGTTTGGCCTTTTTCAACAACAAAACAGGGTCTATCTAAATTAGGAAGCAGTCAAGTTTCCTACTTTGATTTAAATAGTTTGACGGTTATCAACTCAGAGTGCAAACAAAACCCTTACATCTTTTTGTCGTTACTATTTGCCTATTAATTCATTGCTGTTTGTGTTTTTCGTTGTAACTGACTTTTGCAAAGTACATGTTTGAGTTATATATTCCTTTCCTTTCTGATTTGTTATACATTCGTAATACAAAGTGTTTTCTTTTTTTTGTCAGTTCAAATATTGCAACTGCCTTTTATATTTTAGTTGATCATTTCCATCTCTTCTAAGTACCATTCAGAAAAATTTTCAGCCGTCTAAAATTTGAAATTTATTTACTAAGGTTTGTTCCCTCATGCGCAACATTCCTTTGCTGGATTTGGATTTATATAATTTTGGAACTTTTGATTCATTATTTTCTACGGAAGCGTATTGCTGCCAACTAAAAAAAAAATTAAGTCGTACGTACGACTTTATATCTCGTAGCAACGAAATAAAATACTGAAACGTTTGCGTTCCTTCACAAGTAAACCAAGGTTCGAAAAAGGCCAAACATTTTAATGGCCAAGTTGCCTTTTTTAAGCTTTGCTGAATTTCTGTAAAGTGTAGGAAAATGTGGGAAAAAATATCAAACCAATTTCCAATATATATAGGAACAATCTGTGTGAAGTTGTGATTTTCTGGTGAAAAATGTAGGAGGAGTTGATTTCAAGATTAAGGTGCCCTCTTTTCCGAGTGAATGCCAACCCATCAGACCAACATTCACCATATCATAAGCATGATTTCACTATGTGCAACCCGAATAATAAACTTAAAGAAAACACACACACACACACACAAAAAAAGAGCAATGTTGAGAACAACATCAGTGCACTCACCTACAAAGTTTTAATTTACTTTCGAGAAAACCCCGGGTATTTGACTCAATATTTTTAACTGAAAAAGTTTGAGATAAATCGGACAAACCATAAATCTCTATCAATGTACTTAAATAAAATAGTTATAGTAAACCTGCCCTAAACCTTTCACCTAGTGACCTAGTTGCAATCCCATGCAGTGCCTCGCCAAAAACAATACGTTTACAAAGTTTGAGATCAATCGGTCAAACCGTGCTTTTTAAATTCAAGGACACGAATTTCTGTTGATAGTAACAGTGACAGTGACCTTTGACTTGGTGACCGTTTTGCAGCCCCATGCAATATCCTGCCAAAAGAAATAAGTTGACTTAGTTTGAGATCAATCGGACAAACGGTTGGTCTTTGCACGATAACCAAATTTCTATTAATATTAACTGTGACAGTGACCTAAGACCTACGACGGGCGGACTGAACAGACAGAACCAATATGCACCACCTCTATCCCAGGTGGATGCATAATGTTAAAATGATTCAAGCTCTGCTATTCAACCACAAGTAAACACTGGAACACTAGGAATAAGAAACATTTGGAGAGAGAGAGAGAGAGAGAGAGAGAGAGAGAGAGAGAGAGAGAGAGAGAGAGAGAGAGAGAGAGAGAGAATGAATATTTGCATTTTCATTCACTTCACAAAATACAACATCCGAATGAGCAGTTATTCGGATTTCTAAGGAATAGGAACACTGGTACTTGCTCTCACGAACAGGACATTATGTCGTACGTACGAGATACTATGTCGTGCGTACGACCTAATTTTTTTTTAGTTGGCAGCAATACGCTTCCGTAATTTTCAACTGTTTGGCTTATGTTTTTTATCTATCAAACTTATCGGTCTTAGTGTCACTGATGAGGAATGAATTTCCGAAATGTGCACATCTGTCACATCAAAATTTAACTGGTATTTGTGTTACATATTTACCTTTTTGGATTAAATTGATCTTTGACTTAAATAAGATTTCTCAAACACATCTTTATTAATTTCTCAATTTCTACATAGCAGCTTTTTAGTTTTTTACACCAATACTTGTTTAAAAGTTTTTAATGAAAAATCAAGTTTATACTACAATTTATTTTATTCTAAAAAATTTAATCACTAAAAACGATAACTTAAATAAGACAATATAAATAAAAAGAGCAACAATTGATTGTAACATCTGCGATTAGTGAAAATTTTCCGGGTCCATGACAAAACGTCACCACTGGTTTACCGTATGGCAGATTTTGTAGGTCAAAAATAACAATGGTCACTTAATAATAGGTTTGAAAATAATATGATTTAAAAATTATATCAACAAGCTTTTCTATGAAAAAGAGTAAAAGATTCTCTGGCAATGTCGGTGATAAATGGTGATAAATTGATAAAGGGGCGAAACTTCATAATTTTTGTAGTATAAAACTGTATTACTACATTTGCCCACTCATTTTTAGGAAAACGACACTGTTGTTACATTCTATGAAACCCCTAGTTCAATTGATTTAAAATTTATGAAAAAACACATCTTTTAACATCCTTCAATCATAAACATCGGTCATCTAGGGAATACAGTGATCTGAAAAAGATTTGTATCTGGCCTGATTTTTTAATGCAGATAATTAAACTGGACAGATAAAAAACTGATTAAATACATAATAAAGGATTCTAAACACGAATTTACATTATATATATATATATATATATATATATATATATATATATATATATATATATATATATATATATATATATATATATATATATTCGTTATTTCCTCGTGTCTCGTCTCCGTACTGTTTGGCTCTATCGTTTAGCTAATACTTCTTTGGAAACAGTGAATAAAAAATGTAATGCTAAATTATCACTCTTGGCTTTGCTCTGTTTCAAGAACAGACGTGGCTAATGGAGGCAAAAAACTCGGAACAAATGGAAATTAATTAAAAGTGGAGTTTTATTCATGCTTTGTTATGGCTGCTTATATGCTTAATTTATAAGAGTTTATGGCAAACTAGAATCAAATCATTTAAAAAATATTTTGTTCATAAAATAATTTTTAAAAGACAAATGATCCGACCAAACTAAAAACCACCTCCGAAGCATGAAAAAGCGTCGAAATATGCTAAGTGTAAGTGGGTGATATATTGTTTCCCCGATACTGGTTTGCTGATTTTAAAATTTTTCAAATAAAAATAACTGTGAAGAAAAATTTTCAACATATAGTTAACTTCTTCATCTTGTATTTTTTATTTTCATTTTTTGTTTATTTATTTATTTATTTATTTATTTATTTTTATTTTTATGTTTTTTTTTTTGCCAAAAATGAAATTTATTTTATTTGGCAATATTTAAAAGATAATGAGACCATTAAATTAAAAATCATAGAGGTAAATTGTTCTCAAAATTAGTTGCACGTGCTATCTCTTTGCTTTAAAGTCACGCGAGAATTTACGATATGATTATAAATATACACAGTTAAGCGTCAACTCTTGAGTTTTTTCGTAATTTATCATTTCAGCTAATGATATTGCGGGGAAGTAGTAAGACGGGTTTGTCAATTACCTACAATTTATGATAAAGATGTAATTTATATCTTGCCACGATATTACCCAGTACTGTTTTGCAAACATTTAAATTTTGTAGAAACTGATGGATCGAGTGAAAGGTTGAATTTAATGTCAATTTATCTAAATAAAATTGTATAACACAGTGATAGGGCGTGCAGTGCGTACAAAGTCTCAATTATCACATTTTAACGTACAAAGAGACATAGATACTATTTTGTTTACTTCATTGTTATTGTCAACACCCCTAAAACGATAAATAATGAACAAAGCAAGCAGTGGAGTAGAGGGATGGTGTATTACCCGTTGTCAACATGCTTATACCAAGACGGTAAGGTCTGGAATGGTGGAGAAAACCCGAGTCCCCTGAAAAAACACCAATATTTGGCAAGCAAACTGATGATTTTTTCTCTCTACGATCTGTCCAAGCTGAAATTGAACCCAGGCGGTAAGAAGCTCTGTAATCCGTAACCACACGCTTTACAACGTACGGCTACCGAGATCCAATTAAAACAAGGAAAGTGGATAAAAATGAAGTAATGGTGCTTTACGCTACAGTCAAATTTTTATTTTTAATTATATCAGTACTAAGATTGTGGGGGAAAGCAGAGAACGCAGAGAAAATCATGATCTTAAAAAAGCGTACTTACAAACTTTCTCAAACTAAAATCTGACCGTGTGGGGCTAATATCTAGGCAGTTTGAGGCGATGTTAACACGCTTGAGACCATCCTCGTAACAGAAGAACACAATGTTGAGGCGATGTTAACACGCTTGAGATTAACCCCGTAACAGAATAACACAATGTTGAGGCGATGTTAACACGCTTGAGATCACCACCGTAACAGAAGAACACAATGTTGAGGCGATGTTAACACGCTTGAGATCATCCCCTTAACAGAAGAACACAATGTTGAGGCGATGTTAACACGCTTGAGATCACCCGCGTAACAGAAGAACACAATGTTGAGGCGATGTTAACACGCTTGGGATCACCCGCGTAACAGAACAACACAATGTTGAGGCGATGTTAACACGCTTGAGATCACCCGCATAACAGAAGACCACAATGTTGAGGCGATGTTAACACGCTTGAAATCACCCGCGTAACAGAAGACCACAATGTTGAGGCGATGTTAACACGCTTGGGATCACCCCCGTAACAGGAGAACACAATGTTGAGGCGATGTTTACAAGCTTGAGATCACCCCCGTAACAGAAGAACACATGTTGAGGCGATGTTAACACGCTAGAGATCAACCCCGTAACAGGAGAACACATTGTTGAGGCGATGTTAACACGCTTGAGATCACCCCCGTAACAGTAGAACTAATATCTAGGCAGTTTGAGGCGATGTTAACACGCTTGAGATCATCCTCGTAACAGAAGAACACAATGTTGAGGCGATGTTAACACGCTTGAGATCAACCCCGTAACAGAATAACACAATGTTGAGGCGATGTTAACACGTTTGAGATCACCCCCGTAACAGGAGAACACAATGTTGAGGCGATGTTAACACGCTTGAGATCACCCCCGTAACAGTAGAACATACTGTTGTGCATATTGTTTTATGTTGTCTCAGGATTTTTAAAACAATTTTATTGTTAATCTTATTAATGAGATTTAATGTTATATATTAAATCAGTTTATCTTATTTTATGTCCGAGTATAACTCAGCTCTTTTGTCCAACACCTGTATATAGGCACGGAGTAAACTCCGTGCCCTTGTCAGTTTTATAGATATTTTCACCCACCCTTGCCTCCCTTTATTATTCTATCAGATACTGCTGTTGTTTTTTCTTTCTATTTGAAGGTGCATGTTTCGCTGGTTTTTGAAGGTTGATTCACTTGACGTCACGGCGGAATACAGGAGATGGGGCGTCTTTTGTTCATTTTAAGGACTTTTAATGGCATATTTTGCGCTACCAGAGTATTTATTTGAAATAATGTTAGAATTATCATACATTTTTTGTTGTTTAACTGATACCAGGGTACAATATAATTTCACAATTTATTTCCATTTTCTAAGGATGCCCATTGCAGACTCATATGGAGTCTCGGCTACTTCATTTTCGCCGTGGCCAGATTACGAATAATAAATATATAAATATACAGCTGTTTTTGTTGTTTATGTCATACCTTTATTCCTTACGTATTCCAATTATGTTATTGTGCCTTCCATATAAGTGAATTTTTTTTGACTGAGGTTTCAAACACCTTACAATATTATAGTTTAATTTATGTCTAGCACTTATCTTTGATAATGATTAAACACGTTTGGCGATAATTTGTACACAAACGATCTTTCTCAAGTCCGTTGAACATTTAATCGATTCGCTCGGTCCCATTAAGATAGCGTTAGCATTCCGATACTTCCTATAGCGTTTTTTTTTAAATTATATCCACAGTTTTCAATACCAAAGAGTTTAGCAAAACATATATTTTTCGCTTATACTTCTTTATTTTCAAGATTTGTGACGTCATTTGATATAAAACAAACTGAAATATACTCCATTGACTTTTTGTTGCGGACAACAAGAAAACCATCATAAAAGCCAACATGAAAATGAAATCTTGTTTATAAAGCATGTTCAGAACTTTTTTAAAATTAATGACGCTGCCGTATTTAAACGTAGGAGATTGACGGCACAAACAAACATTACATTTAACTGAAAATGGGGCTCAAAATAAAAGCTTACACGGATAAAAGTTTTTCTCAGTAACAATTGACCAGAGTCGAACAACATAATACAAATTCTAACTTCTCTACCACTACCAATACGGATAAAGAAAAGGCAAGAAGGTTTATACTTATTATTGTAAGTCATACATTACTGTCTCCAACAAAAACGCAAGTTCATAGAGGTTTATACACTAACGATATAAATCTAAAAAGGCCACTGTTATATATTCATTTTAATTGTACATTTGTATTTTCAGTGAAAAAGGAACGCTATAATACGTCTTTCTAGGTCTAGAGTGTTTTACTTGAACCGCACCACTAAAGTTCAGTCGGTACAATGGGTCCATACTTTTTATTATTTGTGGTGTCAATACGTGGTTACATTTTGCTTTTCTTTTTTATTTGTATTTCTTTGGTATTTCTGTGATTCTGTATTATGCTACTATCATGCCATTTAGCATTAAATCTTTCATTGTCGGTCAGTAAATATTGTTCATAATATACTCCGCTTGTTTGACACTATATCAGTCGTCGTTTTCTTCTATATATGAATTAAAATGGTATCACACAAGCACATCGTATACCGAAGATTATCTGAAATACAGCATGATAAAGTAATAGGAGTTGTGAGAGAGGCATGATGAAATTATTTTCTACCATGCAGCAATAAAGATCCTACATATACTACAAATTTGTAGTTCTATTTTAAATTTAATTCATAGACAATCCCAAACTATGTGACATATATAACATTAAAAGCAAACACTGAATATCTGGGAGGTTTTTATGTTTGTTATACAACGGATATCACGCGTCTTATGATGTCTTACTCTGGTGTTATATAAAAAGCTGAATTTTGTGTACTTTGTAATACAAAAATAAAAAAGGACAAGTCCATGTAACAAGAAACAAGAAAAAAATGCATAATAAGACCAGGGATTATAAAACTGCTGAACTTACTGGGTAAAGAATACATTACGTAAATTGTACCTGGCCCCAGTTTCACAATCATTCATTCAATTGAGTGCACAATCGACTCAAATTTTCCCATTTTCTCTCATCAATATTTTAAAAAGGTTAAATGTTATGAGACAACGTTGTGTTTTGTTCAACAAACCTACACTTAACAATTTCAATAAAACATTAAATATTTGATTTTTACAATGTAATGACTTAAAAATTCACATTGAAATATTCTCTAATTAGAGTTGAGTATACACTCAATTGAGTGAATGATTGTGACAATGGGACCTTGTCTTTTTGTTGCGTGATAACGAACATATTGGCAAAATTCTATCCAGTAATCTTGCCAGTTCTACTGTAGTCTAAACGTTACCATTTGACATACCTAATCAGAAGAATAAATGTTAATTTTGTTCAACGGTATAAATTTTTTAAAATCATTCAGACGAATACCTAACAGAAATATTACGCTTACAATTCTAATTATCATGTTAATCTTTTTTTATGAAAAAAAAATAATTTGATCAACAAGAATAAAAATCCATATAACCTAAAAAAGACTTTCGGATTACAAAATAAACCATCATGTAAATTAGTTTAAAGTTCTTGAGTGAGTGAATGAATTTTTGTTTATAGCCGCATCAGCATTATTGCAGCTATTCGCGGCTTTCAAAATTCTTGAATATGCAAAGAAATGCATTAAGTGTATGGAATCTAGATTTGAATACCGTTTAAATTTACCAAAGGGTAGGTTGAATAGACAATAGCAATTGTTCTTGACAATATTGCCGAAGCAACTAAGAACACAACACAACATTCCAAGGGCAAGGCTAGGTTAAGCATATCTGAATAGAATCATCAAAATCAAACATACAAAGTATAATTAATGAAATAATAATACACAGAGGGAAATATTTTAAACTTTAAAAAACAAGTTTACCCAAGCTTTGCTTAAAAGTTTCTGTTGTACTAATTCACTTTGTCGACCTTGTGAATTAATGTTCTAAATAAGTATGTACTTACTACTTTAGGATGACTTCACTTTATTAAATTAAATAATTTATATAGAATTTTATTTTAGGGCACGTGCTCGTCTTCAGTCGGTTCCTTTGAAGTTTAGATAGTATTAGTAAATAAAACAGCAACATACCTGAGCGAATTGGTCAGATATCATACAATCACGGAGTGAATGAGATCACAATTTGATAAATCTCCTCTATTGTATCAATGTAATTGCGCACTTTTCAGATGTTACCTTCTTTCAATAATTTTTCAGTTGTGATATTTCGCACACAATACACGCATTAAGGGAGAATTTGTGTATTTGATAAATAGATGCCTTTTTAACTTAATAAATTAGAACTTTCTTCCCTTAGATTTGATTTTAGCACGATTGACTAGCAACAAACATCCATTTATCCAGATTATTTTTAAAGACACAATGAAAATTTAATATTTCTTAAAATCTACCTCATTTCTTATAGATCTTGTTTCTTGGTGTGGGATTAAGTAATTCTTTCTAATAAATGCTTGGCGTATATTTGTGTTTATTCCAGAGTTCTCTTATTCGGTTTAAATCACTTACGGCTTTACTGAAATAACATTATCTTTTTATCAGTTAAATGATATTTAGGACTGCAGTAACTTCAATAGTTTAGGTAAAAGCTAATTGAATATTAAAAGGAATAAAATTATTAAATGTGTATTGGTAATTGATATCGTCAGTACAACAGTCATGGTTTCCATGGAAATGAATTCTTAAACATTATAAAAAAAAACAGATATGTCTTTAAAATATTTCAAATGACATGAAAATTATTTAACCAATTTTCTGGTCTGTAAAATTGTTCATATATTCTTGTTGTGTATCTTAATCTCTTGACAAATATGACAGTTTGGTAATTTCTGAAGATGTTTGGCTGTTTCTTCGCTAGTTATTTATAGAACGACTATTGTATATCACGGAAAAACAACGGGCAATACTTTTCTTGAATAAATCCTTCTTATTCCTAGAATAACGACATTTAAATAAAAGCACCAAGCGTTGAACTGATCAGAAATTCGACAGATAGTTTATGAAATGTTTTATGGTGTATGGATAAAAGTCTTTGAAAGATGTTGTTTAAAACTAAGAGTATGCACAGCAGTAAAACAAATTATATAAATTCAAATTATTAGAAAACAATAATTTTAAGTTTTTTGGATGAATAAAATTACCAAATACGACTATTTTGCAAAAAAAAAAAAAAAAAAAAAAAAAAAAAAAAAAAAAAAAAAAAAAAAAAAAAAAAAAAAAAAAAAAAAAACTGTAAGATAATTATCTAGATATCCCGAAATAAAGTTATCTGTGGGTATATTATTTAGGAAAAATGACGAATGCAATATTATAATGATTATTTGATGTAAAAGATATACAAAATGTTTAAAAAATAACGTATTTCTCTGTGAAAATTTTGTATCCAAAATCAAATAGTCATGAAAATCATAATAAAAACTTTTATGTAGTTGTTATGATGATATATATTAGATATCAAATCAACATTTACATTACATTACTTCTTTTACTACAACTACAACTATTATTATTATTATTATTATTATTATTATTATTATTATTATCATCATCATCATCATCATCATTATTATTTTATTATTATTATTATTATTATTATTATTATTATTAGTATTATTATTATTAGTTACTATGTATTATTATTATTAGTTACTATGTATTATTATTATTATTATTATTATTATTATTATCTTTTATTATTATTATTTGTTACTATTTATTATTATTATTATTAGTTACTTTTTATTATTATTATTATTATTATTATTATTATTATTATTATTATTATTATTATTATATTCTTGTTTCAGAATCCCAATTGCTTTTAAATATTGTAAATGTAAATTTACTGTAACGTTATCAGTTCAATAAAATATTGTTTATACTAACCATACTGCTTAACTTGTAAGTTTAGAGGCGTATAGGCACTTGCTGCAGAATGTTTCCAGATACATTGTATAGACCAAATAGATGAATATCTAAAACTGGATATGGTATGCATGCTTTTAGTTAAATTATTGGTAAATTATTGACTTCTAGTCTTCTAAACATTTTTATGAGTTGAGCAGATTAATGTCGTTTTACGCCAAGACAACGTTCTTTCTCTTTTATTTACTCAGTCAGTTCAAGACGGTGAGGAAAACCAGAGGGCTTTGAAAAAAAATCACCGGATTTCGACAGGCAAACTGAAATCTTTCTAAAACTCGGAAGCCCGAATGGGGCTCGATCCATGGAAGCAAAAGGTCAGTCATCTGTAACCGCGCTTTAAACAACTCGGCCTAAGAGACCTTAAATTTTACATGAGCCAATTTTTGAATTGTCGGAAAAAAAATGAATTTTGCAATTTCGGTTGGATAATGCGGTAAAAAACAAAAAATGACATTGAATCGAAACTTTCGAGTTCTTTATACGTTTATACGTCAGATCGATTCTGATTGAAATTTAGATTCGTTATATAGCATACTCTAAATGTAAAGAAGCTGTCCATTTACGTTCTGTAGGTCACGGATTGTATAAACTGGTAAAAACAAAATTATTGGAGTGACAGTAACCATTACTTTTTCAGTAAAATACATTATTTTTAAAAAAGATACAAACATTTCTAAATGAAAAGGACTGCTTGAGAGTAATAAACCTCATAAACTAATTGAATATACCAGAACACTGCAATACAACATCGTTTTTCACTGCCATCGCCTAAAAAAGGTAATCGAATATTCGAACACTTTTAACACTTAATGAAAAAGAATGTTATAATTATTATTTGGCGCTGATAAACTACAGCTTAAAATGAAAACTTTAAGCTATCTCAAGTGTAATGGCTTGATCTGATTTAATCCAAATCCCACTATATTCTCACAGATAAGAAGCTGGTTAGATTAAAAATGAGACAAATCGGTGTATCATGTCGTAGTAAAATGGCTTATAGGACATAAAAAGGATGTAATGAAAAAACAACAGCGACAAAGTTTCGTTTGCCCTCTTCCCTTATATATATATATATATATATATATATATATATATATATATATATATATATATATATATATATATATATATATATATATATATATATATATACATATATACCCTTGATGTGATTACAATATTTTATTATTGATAATAAAAGATTGTCCCGAGAAGTGTTATATTTTCCGAGTTTTTATTGTGGCGATGTATCAACATAAACAAACCAAAGATATAATACTTGTATAAATGTTTCGTTGTAAAAGCAGTACTTCACAGGAAATAATTAGTGTTACTTCAGTGCATTTCTGGTATATAAAATGCTGTTGAAGCAACAATTTACAATTTCTTAAAGTCATTGGGTCCACAGTTATGAAAATTGATACTGGTATAATCCTTTCCGGTTAAGTTCCAATGCAGCTCCTTAGCATTTCATGAGACATAACACTGCAGGACATCGTATTTTTCTTATTAGCAGACGTGAAAATTTAACCATATTGCACGCGCCAAAAATTCCACCAATAAGTAAACATACAAGGTCATAATGTTATATTGTCAAATTGGATAAAAGAAAGGAAAAGTAATTTTATTAAGATTGACACATTGTTTTTATCAGAGGAGATTCGTGTTGTTTTCCTGATCCCGGTATTTTCTGTACTCGATTTGTATTTAATCAGAATTAAATTTATTGTTATTTTTGTGTTACTTTTTAATCAATGATGTTCAATATAAACTTTTATCAAAATAATTTTTTCATATTTTTTTATGTTATGTATATATTTTTAATGTTTGCATTAATGAATTATATATTAAAAAATCAATTTTGAATTAAAGTAAAAATATGTCATAAAACCTAGCGTTTTCATTTTCCTGTATTTTCAAGTCAGTTATTTCATTAAATGTTTAAATCAACGTTTCCATAGAAAATCTAATCTATATTAATTTTAAAATATTTTTTTTTTTTTTTTTTTTTTTTTTTTTTTTTTTTTTTTATTGCCTATCAAATTGTTTTCAACACACTATGTTAACGTGTTTATTTGATTAAGATTAAATTAGAACTTGACAATATTTTTAGGCATTCAAAGAAAAACAACGTTTTGGACAGTGAAGAATAAAGACAATCGATGACTTTTTCTGCTCGTTTCATTGCATTAAACCAGGCTTATATTTATACATGTTATCAAAATTATATAATAAATTATTTGAATTTTTTAGTTATGATTTTTATATTCCACGGTTTTACAATTTGATATTGTGTAACATAACATGTCAATTATTTAATCCACTGTAAACCATCGTGTTGTAAATCTGAGTCTAGAGTTACAAAACATATAACATGTTACAGACATACAGGATACATAAATATCAAACAATATACAGATCAAGTGTGTGCCAAAATCCTGCTCTTCAATCACTTACTCATTTATCCGCTTACATTTAGTGATGTTAGTGATTTTCTGTAAAGTTTGTTTTTCATATTTCTTGTCTGTATTGTTAAGCTTACATGTACTACAACATAAAAGTGTAACTTACATAATGCGATTTTTTCATTTGATGTTGTGGTAATGTTGTTAAACTTCGCATCAGCAATTGTTTAGCTATTCGAGACAAAAGCAAGGTATTAAATCTCAATAGACTAATCTAAGAACAAGTACATGCATGCGTGAGATGTACAAGTGTGTAGTGTGTCCTTTCTTGTGCTAGCGTACACTCAGGGTGACTTGCTACTTTTTAGTAGAATGCTAGCTCACTGAGTCAATATGCCACAGACAAGTATACCACTCCCTAGTCCATTATCCTGGTGAACCAGTTGATAATCTGTCCTCCTTATGCCGACAGACGAAGAAGCAGCGTCTCAAATTATAAAGTCTGATCTATGACCCGACCGGAGTTGAACCCACGATGTCCCGCTATCGAGAAGGATTTTTTTTCAGTTGAATTTGAGCACATTTGGTATATATTCAAGGTATGTAAATCTAAGTTTCAAAAATTGCATACTGTATTTGTTCAATAAATATAAACATTCTATTTTGCACTATTCTATCATTTTAGCCAACTGCTTCTTTATGACGCTTAAAACCCCGACAGGTTTTTTTAGACCTTGCAAAAAAGTAACCTAGCATTTCATTTAAATGAACGTCTTCAGTTTTCTCCATCCATTTCATTTAAAACGCGAAATTAAAGGTTTTGCTGCCAGCACACTGCTATAAAATTGCTTATTTATGGACCATTTATTGTTAAATACGTTGACTGTTTGAGGACCTTCTAATAGTGTTATAACCACATCAGAGGGGATTAACTACAATGTCTGTCCAAAGTCGGAAGTTTTATACTTAGTGACCATTTTTGTTATACCTCTTTGTCTTTTCTCGTCTTCTGTCTGGCTGTTTCTATTATTTAATGTAATGTGTCGTGTTTCCGAGTGGTTGCGGTTGCTGTTTAATGTTTTAAAATGTACATATATGCAAGTCAAAATAATTTCTTCTAGTTTAAAAGATTAGCAAGAGATGTACTAAGCATACACTTTGTATAAAATGGACAATTGGTATATTGTGTCGATCAAAATAAAAAAAGGACTGGACGTTATTGATTAGCATGTACATTTAACTCATAGATTTGGTTTCTTATCAAACTTTTTAAACAATCGGAATTCGATTTATTATTATTATTATTATTATTATTATTATTATTATTATTATTATTATTATTATTATTATAAACATTGGCCAATATTGAACAATAATATACTTTTTATCGGACGTATATAGGAATGAGGCAGAGGTTTTGTTTTATTCTACAGCAATGTTGACGATAAATGTTACTGAATAATTTTACATCACAAATTGGAAAAATTTTCAGCAACACGTTTCTATGTAAATAACAGAAATTCCATTGCTTATATCCATGGGAGGAAAATCATTGTGTAGGAATGTTTAAAGCAGCCACCTGCAGTTTCCATCTTCGTGAACATCTGGACATTAGGAAACACCGCTATACAGGAATGTATCAAAATCTCCAGATATATATCTGATAAAGTTAAATCTTGTATAATTTCTTATAAATAAGTTAGAATAAAGGAATTTTAGGATTATTTTAACCCTGATGATTTGTTTCACCTAACCTCATGCTGCCTGGGAATTAAGCGAGATATAAACGTAGTTGACAACATCTTGTGTAGTTAAGACTTTAGACATAAAGAGAAGAGTAAATTGTGAGGAGGTATTTCTAGCTGTCCCGGTCATTTGTAAAATCTCTTCTTGTCCAGTTGATAAATATATATATCCACAGAGATTATGTGGATTTAGTACCATTTCATATTAGAAACATTTACAAACGGGGTGGACATTTTTATATCGCTTTTATCATAGGTTTATTTTCCTAAATTGATTTATTTTGACAACATTTTAACAAATTTTAACAACTGTCCTATTTTGAAAATTTAATTGAAAAATAACACGAAATTAAACTACCATTTGGTTGAGATTGCAGTTTTATGAATGCTTGGAATAACAAGTTTCTCTTGGCGTTACATGTAGAAGTAGTCTTGATAAGTAAAATGCAATGAATACCTTATTATATCTATGAAGTATAACTTATGGCTCTAATAAAGAATAAAATGGAATAGAATCGTCAAGTGCTGACTTTGAATTTATATCAAAATAATGCATTCAAAATCAGCACTCTCATATTACTTTTTTTTATTTAATGTAGTATTATTTTGTCATGTGCTGATTTTGAATGCATTATTTTGATAGAAATTCAAATCAACACATGACAGAATAATATTACAGTAAATAAATAAGTGATATGAGAGTTTCATATTTTATCCATATTTACATTTTCATACTTTATCCATATTTACTTTTTCTTATTTTATCTATATTTACATTTTCTTATTTTATCCATATTTACATTTTCATATTTTATCCATATTTACATTTTCTTATTTTATCATACTAAAATTTTCATATTTTATCCATATTTACATTGTCATATTTTATCCATATTTACATTTTCATATTTTATCCATATTTACATCTTCATACTTTATCCATATTTACATTTTCTTATTTTATCCATATTTACATCTTCATACTTTATCCATATTTACATTTTCTTATTTATCCATATTTACATCTTCATAGTTTATCCATATTTACATCTTCATACTTTATCCATATTTACATCTTCATATTTTATCCATATTTACATCTTCATACTTTATCCATATTTACATTTTCTTATTTATCGATATTTACATTTTCTTATTTTATCCATATTTACATTTTCAAATTTTATCCATATTTGTATATTGTTTTTAGAACATTTACATCCACTTAACATGACGGTAATTTCTAAATATGGACATTTATATCCATCTAGAAAAATTATTAATAATCCGAATTTATTTTTAGACATTTTGACTATTATGGGACAATGACTTCTGGAGGATTTTCCGATTTAATCCTAATATTTGTGTTTAGTTTGTTTATTTAAATAAGATATTACAAAACTAGCCACAAAAAGCAATATTTATGTTGCCCATGAACTCCTAATTATAGTTCTGTCATGTTACTTTTGAATGCATTATTCCATGAAAAATTCGAAAGTAGCACATGGCAGTATAAATAGAATGTCCATCTTTACACCGATATATTGAAATTTTAACTATTAAAATGGCAGTAATAAATAAACCATTATGGGTCAAAAGGAAATTGATAATGAAAGTAAAAGAAAATTTACCAAAACAAAACCAAGTTGTGTTTTTATTTTGCAGCTATTGAAAGCTAAACAATTTTGCTAAATAATTTTAGAATAAATCTAAATACAAATTGATCAGTTTGAAAGTTTTCTCGTCAAACTGCTTTGTGTTAGTGAACACGAACTGCGACGGATAGTGATATTAAACGTAGAACATTATCCTAACGGATTCAATCGAAGGTCTACACCAAGGGAAACCCTGGGAAATTTGCGGTCGATCAGTTTGCCACAATGTATTCATTTAAAAAAATCACCAAATCCAATTGTGTAATTTAAAGTAATTTGTCACCCGTTTGTTCAAATTGTAAAGTTTTATTATTTCTTTCAAAAAAAAAATAATAAAATAAATAAATAAAAATTTAAAAAAAAAAAAAAAAAAATTAAGAAATTGTAAATCTACATTACGCTGCTGTAATAAAATATTCATTTAGTATCAATATAAACTATTTAACGATCATTATTTAAATTTTAACAACCAATTCGATACAGTAACCCAAAATTTGATATAACGAAGCTTAAAGAGAACTATTTCGTTTACTCAGTTACAGTAAATGATCGATAATCTCAAGAAATATCAAATTTGTAAATTAGAGCTGTAAATCTATTACTGTATATATATGGACAAAACGATATCATTGTAATATTGTCACAGAGCTCTGTATTCTTATCAAGGAACTTTGTGTTTTATTGTTTAAAACTAGATGATTTATATATAATCCTCACGGTTTCTGAGATAAATAAAAATCAATTTTTCCGCCAAAAGCATTTAAAGTATATAATATTTTTATTGCTTTTTATTTAGCATTTTAGGATAGTAACTTAACTCTCTTGTTTCCATGTGACGCCTTTTTATGTGTTTATCCTAATTAAATGTATATTATTTGTCAAGAAATTGCCGAGAACACATTTTATTTCACACATTTATTTTCGCCTATGACCGATGATAATGATTTGTATTTTTTTTTTTTTTTTAGAAATATGCTATATGTGAAAACAATGAAATATTTCCTTTAATTTTTTCGGTTTCCAACGTATTGATAAATCGATACATCTATTCTCGAATATCGTGTATACAATCATGTACAAGAAACGATGAAATTCAGTTTATATTCAGTTTACAATGTGCAATTAAACTTTTACTTTTTTGTTGAAGTGATAAAACCTTTATGTACCTCCTTTACATTATTTATTTATTTATTAAATTGTTTCGCATTATTTCTATACATATATATAAGTAAACTGAGTAACGCACATTAGCATGTAATGATTGGTTGGCCTTGCAAAGTTTTTTTTTTCCATTCACATTGACAATGAACATCATTTCAAAACAATTATATTGTTTTATTTTTGTATAATCAATGTATTAACTTTTTATATTGTTAAAAGCTCGAAGTGAAAGTGATTTGAAAAGATGTTTTGAGTGAAAGTGATTACTTTCATTGATTTTATTCTGTGCATTTTAACAAATTGAACCGTTCTTGTAAAATCCCGTAAATGCGGTTTTTATCCTTGCCTCGAATGAAAACAAATGTGACGTGGCATCCATGGTTGTTTATCTATGGTATTGTAGTAGCGGTCTGTGTCGTGTGTTTCATATGTATTTATACAGGGGATCACGTGTGTTTGTGATTTATTGTCTATATGAATGCAAAAGCTCTCAAGATTGAAGAAATGAAATTTCACACTGCTAAAGAAAAATATAAATCATATAAACTACTTTCTTTAGTAGTGACCTTTTAACTATAGAATTGTCAAGTACACAATCAAAAGAAATGAAAGGTGTCGTAATTTCATTTTCTTCCTTGAAGGCGCAAAATTATTACTGAGATATGATTTCTATCTTTTCAAAGCTCCTGGCATCATAAAAAGGAGAGTAAATGATTTCTACACTTGTACATGAATACTTACCGTGTAAAACTTAACAGGGATGTAAAATGATATACAAATTCAACATAGTGATTCTAGATGTATAAACTTAGCGATCAACTCCCTATCCAAATGATCCTGAGGGATTGTATATAAATCACAAATAAGTCCCGGTAGTGAGAGAGGTATTGTAGTAATCACACTATGTCTTTACTATGAAACAGTACAATTAAAGAAACATAAAAATTGTTAAAATAATACTTCGATACTGTAGATCTAATGTCAAATCTAAGCCGAATTTAAATCTATTTACTAAAGACTTTATATTTCATTTGTTTTTAAAAACACCTGATATATTAAACATAGTATTGACATTTGGAAGCCATTTTGTGTTGCACTGAATTTTACTTTAGATCATCTTGTTATGATGAATGAATTAAATAAACAGATAGTATTACTACTACTACTACTACTTATAATAATAATAATAATAATAATAATAATAATAATAATAATAATAATTACAAAACATGCGATTGGACAACTATATGGTCTGATTATTTTCCATAGTTGCGCCACCCCAATGAGACTTCTGACAAAGAAAATTTTATTAAATATTAAAGTACTTTCTCTTATAAAATAAAATTCACCCGAAATAAATATTTTTAGCTCTTTTTCGGTATATTTAATTTTTCAAATTAAAATCAAATTGAAATTATAAGGGAAAAACGAAAATTCCAATTGTAAAATTGAGTTGGAAAAAATCCCATATGGCTGCTTTTGCTTGAAAATGTTTCAATTGAAAATAAAATCCAAAAAGGCAAATTTTTTCGGGAAAATAATTAAAAAAAAAATAAAATAAAATAAAAATAAAAAAATAACTTTAAAAACTTCAACAAAAAACTGTTATTCCAAGAAAAACATTCATTTCGGAAAAAATCCAAAATAATTACTTAAAGTTTGTTTTAAAAAAATCAAGGGCATACTAGTTTGAAAAAAAAAAAACTGATGTGAGAAGCAAAACAAGGAAAGAAAAACAAAAAGCTTTGTTGAAATACATAATTTTAATTTCTAGAGATTTTTTGTTAGTATTTTTTTAGTGGATTTTAGGCCATCTAGATACATATAGATGTTTGAAGCTTTATGAAGCACGACGAACAGTAATTTCTCACTTTAAGACCGTGTTTTCCGTCTATTTTTATGCTTTTTGTTAGTAACAATAGTTCTTGATCTAACATGGTTTAATCATGCTCTCCTGTAAGTTGGATGACGGGGATGCCCCTTTTATTTTTCCATCCTGAAATATGCCAGTTTTTGCTTTCTGCTCTTTCGATCCGTAATTGCATTGTTTTAAAATTCGGTCAGTTTTTGCTTTCTGTTCTTGGTGATTTGGCTATCGCATTTTTAAAATTCGGTCAGTTTTTGCTTTCTGTTCTTGGTGATTTGGCTATCGCATTTTTAAAATTCGGTCAGTTTTTGCTTTGTGTTCTTGGTGATTTGGCTATCGCATTTTTAAAATTTTGTCAGTTTTTGTTTTCTGGTCTTGGACAACTTTTTTATTGTTCTTAGTTATTTCTGCTGTTATATTTTTTTTATTTGGTCAGTTTTGTTTTTTTGTTCCTAGATATTTTCGTTGTTGCAATTCATTTATTTGGTCAGCCTTTTCCCTTTTTCAGTTATTTCCACTGTTGCATTTTTTTTTTTTTTTTTTTTTTTTTTTTTTTTTTTGTGAGATTCTGTCTATTTTTCTTAGTAATTTCGGCTGTTGTATTTTTTTATTTGTTAAATTTTTGTCTTTTGTACCTAGTTATTTTGGCTGTTGCATTTTTTATTTGGTCAGCGTTTGCGTTTCATTTCTAGTTATTTCGGCTGTTGCAATTAGTTTATTTGGTCAGCTTTTATATATTGTTCTGAGTTATTTCAGCTATTGCAAATTTTTATTTTGTCTTCTGGTTTTGGTAGATAGGCCATTGCAATTTTGTTTTTATTTCATATATCTGTACTGCAATTACTTTAAAATGATTTAAGATGAGAATGTTTAAAATGTTTTTAAAATGAAAGGTGTCTGAAGCTCGGAAATAATTTGTCTTTTCTAAGAGGGATAACTCTCACAGAAAACGTTTAAGCAGAATATATGCTGTATATTAAAAGAACTCCTAACATTTGCCTTGGTTGCTATTTCGGTATAATTAATATAGGCTTACGTTTAGTCTATGTAAATAGATTGGGGATTTGACAGCATCGAGATTATGTCTTACAGGATTTAAAATCTCGTCCTGAGTTCATTTGGTCCTATATACATCATGGTGAAAACTTATTTTTGATCAATAAAAATGTCAATTTCTTTAATAAATGTTATAAATTTTATTGATCAGCAAATTGTCTCGTAGACATTTAAAATGTTTTCCTGTAATTCTAACTGGTTCGGTCAGAGGTCAACTCTAAAGTCCACCTTGTCAAGCCGACCTTTGGACCCCTGCCACATATCTATCAAGAAGATTTTAATCGCTACGGGATAGGGTGCCAATTTATCAAGGGTATTTTCCAGAAAGATCATCACAATAAACACAAGAGCAAGTGACGAATTACATATTAAACAGAACAACTTAAAAATCTAGAGAAAGTTTTATGATAATATATCAGTTAGTTGGTACAAGAGGGTGTGATATGACCACTTGCAAGAACGTTGCTGGGACGATAAAGGGCTTCGGAATATAAAACTTCGATGAAATTAAATAAAATCGGAGATTTTGGTAATCCGATGTTATTAAAATTTCAACAAATTTATAAAAGATTTAATGATTTGAAAAGTGTCATATTAGGCACATTTCAAGTTTTAAAATTTATGATTACATTAATATTGAAATATAAACTCTACTTCTGAACGTCTAAAACCAATAAAATATAACACTTACCGGGTATCAGGTGTTTAACAAAAGTTAGGGTTTTATCAAACTGGTTTAACTAGAGAATGTTGGGTTATAAGAGCCTTTGGGCTTATCCATGATTTACAAGAAAACATGCTAACTATGTCAATACTTTAACGATGGGGCCTCGGTGGCCGAGTGGTCCAAAGCGCGCGCTTACGGATCGCATTGCCTCTCATCGTCTGGGTTCGAATCCCACTCGGGACAGATCCTAGTATGAGAAAGTTTGTCAGCTCGCTTGCCGAATGTCAGTGGTTTTCTCCGGGCACTTTGGTTTCCTCCTCCATCCAAGAACTGACCGCCTCGAAATAAGTGAAAGATTCTTTACTGTGGCGTAAAACACCATTACTCCACTCCACTCTCAATACTTTAATGGTCATTAGCTACAATGTTCTTTTGCAAAAAAACACTCTAAACCTAGCTTAACAATTGCAAATACAACAGAATAAACCGTATTATATACTGCTACCAATGTTTGTAGAGATTCTTCATTTTGAACATGAAATGGCCATAATTATATATTAGGTATTAAATGGGAGTCATGACTATATTCCCTTAACCGGGGGTATTAATAAGAGTAAAATTTGCAAAGAGATATAAACTAAATACTTATTTTCACCAATCACTTTAAAAAAAAAAAAAAAAAAAAAAAAAAAAAAAAAAAAAAAACATTTTTTTCTTTTAAAGGTATACTTATATTATCCAAATAAGCCGAAATAGTTTTAATGAATTTAAGAAGTATTGCTCCCCCAATCCATAAGCTTTTTTAATTTGTTTATTTGTATTTTTATTTTTTTTATTATTTATTTATTTATTTATTTATCTTTATTATTATTTTTATTATTATTATTTTTTTTTTTTTTGTAATTTTGTAGTGGAATTTTTTTTAAAATAATGATTATGCAATTAAGCAATGTAATTAAACAATGATTTAGTTTTATTCGAGAATACAAATGGGACTTTCTGTATTAAATTTTTGACAAGAGAGAGATAGAGAGAGAGATTACTTTTGCCTTCTTTTTGCATTAAAAACACGTTGATATTGTCTGAAAAAAAATTATGAGATGTAAACATTTTTAAACATATGTAATTAGATCATTAAAGAAGACAGTGCAGTTAGAGTATTTACTGAGTGATCCAACAAATATATCTAGCAGCAATGTTGTACTAAATCTTCTCTTGTTCAAAAGAAGTGCAATATATGAAGCACCTAAAACAGAGTAAGAAAAATTCTTCTTATATTATATACGTACTACGAAGTAAATGGTTTCAGATAGACAACTATCAATTCATATTGTAAGTTTACGAATGTGCATTCTGATGAGCGTTTCAATGAAATTAAAGGGAGGTGGCTCTTATTGACTTGATGAAAAATCTCATATTGCGGTGATATTACCCCATGTATATATGCGCATACAGCTAAAATATGTTCACTTATACTTTTTCGAATACAAATGATTTTTTAACTGGCAAAAATGCTAAAACAATACTTGTTAAATACTGTAACATTCCAGATCGGGTAATCATTTCTGTTTTTGGTTCCATATCCGATGATGATTGATCTATATGGTTCTTAAAGTATAGCCCTCAGTGCACTCTCAACTAATAGATTAACTTTATTCAGTTTCTACGAATTTAGTTAATGCGCATTTCTCCAAGATGTGTGTAAATTAACGAGTAGCCGAATAAAACTATCGGCATGTCTTCCGTGTCAATGAGAAATGATATCCACGATATTTGAGTGTAAAAGCTCACAACACAGTCATTATGGCCATTTCCTTATAAAACATATCATTAAGATATATCAAAACAAACAACTCGGTCTTTAAATTCTATTATTACCCTTGTTTTTCAGATGGACATTTGATTATTTGATTATTATAATTTTGAAAAGAAAATCAAGCAAGTTCAATTTGTATATATAAAAAAATAGGTAGGCTTTTGGTGCATATTGTGTATTTTTCAGTATCTAGTTGATGCGCGTAATGTATTTTTTCAGTATCTAGTTGATGCGCGTAATGTATTTTTTCAGTATCTAGTTGATGCGATTAATGTATTTTTTCAGTATCTAGTTGGTGCGAGTCATGTATTTTTTCAGTATCTAGTTGATGCGAGTAATGTGTTTTTTCAGTATCTACTTGATGTGAGTAATGTATTTTTTCAGTATCTAGTTGATGTGAGTCATGTATTTTTTCCAATATCTAGTTGATGCGAGTAATGTATTTTTTCAGTATCTAGTTGATGTGGGTAATGTATTTTTTCAGTATCTAGTTGATGTGAGTAATGTATTTTTTCAGTATCTAGTTGATGCGAGTAATGTGTTTTTTCAGTATCTAGTTGATGTGAGTAATGTATTTTTTCAGGATCTAGTTGATGCGATTAATGTATTTTTTCCAATATCTAGTTGATGCGAGTAATGTATTTTTTCAGTATCTAGTTGATGTGGGTAATGTATTTTTTCAGTATCTAGTTGATGCGCGTAATGTATTTTTTCAGTATCTAGTTGATGCGCGTAATGTATTTTTTCAGTATCTAGTTGATGCGATTAATGTATTTTTTCAGTATCTAGTTGGTGCGAGTCATGTATTTTTTCAGTATCTAGTTGATGCGAGTAATGTATTTTTTCAGTATCTAGATGATGTGAGTAATGTATTTTTTCAGTATCTAGTTGATGTGAGTAATGTATTTTTCAGTATCTAGTTGATGTGAGTAATGTATTTTTTCAGTATCTAGTTGATGTAAGTAATGTATTTTTTCAGTATCTAGTTGATGCGATTAATGTATTTTTTCAGTATCTAGTGGATGCGATTAATGTATTTTTTCAGTATCTAGTTGATGTAAGTAATGTATTTTTTCAGTATCTAGTTGATGCGATTAATGTATTTTTTCAGTATCTAGTTGATGCGATTAATGTATTTTTTCAGTATCTAGTTGATGTAAGTAATGTATTTTTTCAGTATCTAGTTGATGCGATTAATGTATTTTTTCAGTATCTAGTTGATGCGATTAATGTATTTTTTCAGTATCTAGTTGATGTAAGTAATGTATTTTTTCAGTATCTAGTTGATGCGATTAATGTATTTTTTCAGTATCTAGTTTATGCGATTAATGTATTTTTTCAGTATCTAGTTGATGTAACTAATGTATTTTTTCAGTATTTAGTTGATGCGATTAATGTATTTTTTCAGTATCTAGTTTATGCGATTAATGTATTTTTTCAGGATCTAGTTGATGCAATTAATGTATTTTTTCAGTATCTAGTTGATGCGATTAATGTATTTTTTCAGTATCTAGTTGATGTAACTAATGTATTTTTTCAGTATTTAGTGGATGCGATTAATGTATTTTTGAAAGTTTGGACCTTTTTTTAACTATGAATTCTTTTTGCTAAGGAATTTTTGTTTTCTTTCTTTTGAATTAATGCTAATAGTAAAAATCAGGTTTAATGTAAAAACTATCAAATTTAACAATAAATTTTAAAATAATATGTGTATGCAGGTATCATTTAAAAGTAACGTGCATGTTTTATTTTACTGAAAAAAATAAAACAGTATCAAAAGAAAATATGAAAAATGTTCGAACCCTCATATCAAATAGCATATAAGTCTCCCCAAAACGCCAACATATACGATGTCAAGATTACATAATTTCAACGTAATTGCACCCCTTTTTCATGAACCATATTTTGCAAAAGAGAAGATTTAAAATTAGACAAGTATTTGTAGTCAAAAAACCATTTTTTGAGGAAAAAACAAATAAAATTATTAAATTAAATATGTTTTCAAAGATCTGAAAAAAAAGGTCTGTTGAAAGTTTAACACTTTAGTGTCGAATTAATGCCGACTCGTCAGCTCGTCTCGGCCCCTCGGCAGTTTTGTCTCGGCCAATAGTAATCTACAGCTCGGCACCTTTTCCGGGCCGCTCGCGTCCTCGGCTCTTTTTCGGCCACTCGACCCCTCGATCGTTAGCTAGAAAACATCAGTTCAGTAATCAGTGATTGATCTCAGAATGGTTTTGAATAAACGACATTTTACAACAATTGATCTTCAAAGCGATTGAAACTATGGAATGAAATGGGGCATTTTTGCGATTTCTGAATTTCAGCTTATTATTCTTTTAAAGCTGCACTAAGTTGTCCTATGCATAATAAATAAAATGTGTATTCTTTCTTAACTAAGCCTCTCTTAAAATGTAACAATTGATTCCAACAATAACAAATAACGTTTCACTCACACCAGAATGTGAACCTACGCAACAAAACAAAATAACGATTTTTCTCTTAAATTTATATACATATTTTAGTAAACAAAATATTATTCATCACAATTTTTTTTCCCGTTTTCATAAAATTTTTTTTCTAATAAATTATGACCCTTGCCAATTGAAAAAAAGTAGTCCCCGTTCAATTGACATAGACTACACGTGCGCACGCGAGGTGCGATATGGAACTTGAAAAGATCGTACCACCAATTCAGTCAGATAAATCTATCACAAATATGTACGAGAAATATATATATATATATATATATATATATATATATATATATATATATATATATATATATATATATATACAAAGTAAAATTAAAACCAATTAAAGTTACATATATACGAGTTGTTTGTATATGTATATTAAAAAACAATTCAAGCTACATATACGAGTTGTCTCCCATTTACCACATTGTTGACGTGGAAATGGCCTACATGTTGTTGACGAACCGATGGGTTATAATAAAATTACAGCATATTATTATGTACATATACAATGTATAAGCAAAAGTGTATTGTTTTATTAAAATCGAAACATCGGGGATAATTATTAGCATGGTCGAATATTTTGAAAACATGTCAGTATTTCCAAAAGGAACTAGTTACACAGCCAATCCCCTATTGTTACACATCACGTGTAAAATAGATAATTGACATTTATAAATTGCACTTTGTACATCTCCCCTAGAGGCGTTAAAACATACAGTGTTGTTTTATCACAAGTTCAAAATTTTCTGTAGTTTTCAATTTGTATTAGCAGTAAGTATTATAGTTAAAACTATTTGTAAAAGTAATATGATTTTAAAGCTAAAATTGGCACTTGTCTTATGACTACTTATCTTCGTCTTTAGAGCGTTTTCACTCTAGAGCGTTTTCATTCATTCATTCATTAATTCATTCATTCATTTTATTCTATTTTTAAATTAACTTATTTAATAATTGTTCTTTTGGTAATTCTACTCTGCCTTTAATCTTATGGGCTATTACATATATAAAAATTACACATGGGTTTAAATAAAACAGACGAAAATATTTTCATTCTAATTTTTAGTTTGTCATAAAATACAGGATTTAGAAAATATTTAAATATATATAATACATGCAAACCCCGTGTAGCTATACAAATACTATGCGATATAGTTTTATGATAATTATGAGTTATTAAACTGAAGCTTGAAACGCAAAGGAATCAAAATTTCATTGTCTTTGATAAGACATTATTAGTGCATCAGTGATTGACATCAGAATAGTTTTAAATAAACCACATTTAACAAAAAGTGATCTTCAAAGTGATTGAAACTATGAAATGAAATTTTGGCATTTTTGCGATTTCTGAATTTCAGCTTATTATTAAGTCTTTTAAAGCTTCACTAAGTTGTCCTATGCATAATAAATAAACGATGCATTCTTTCTTAACTAAGCCTCTCTAAAAATGTAACAATTGGTTCCATGATAAAAACCTTTACTTTCATAGTAATTCATGGGGGAACCAACTGCTAGTTTGATCTACAAAAAATCTTATTTTATCAAAGAATATTGATCGCGTGATTCTTCAACGATAACGAGGCAACGTCAACAAGCAGATAGAAAGCATGTGTTCAAGAATAGTGCAGCTTTTGTCGCGCGTCTCAAAG
Organism: Tegillarca granosa; assembly: GCA_029721355.1. NCBI lineage: Eukaryota > Metazoa > Mollusca > Bivalvia > Arcoida > Arcidae > Tegillarca > Tegillarca granosa. The sequence continues at coordinate 52,841,080 of CM056594.1, read as the reverse complement.
CAAAATTGCTTTTATCTACAGCCAATGTATCCATCAGAGCCTGGCCGATTCGAATCTTTGGAGTCAGTTTCTCCCAGTTGGCCCTCATTCTCTTTTTTTCAGATCTGTTGTCGTTCTCACACGAACACGTTTTCTTTCTGCTGACGCCATTGTTTACATACATGTAGAACTTACGTGCATGCTCCAATCTGATAAATAACATTTTATCAAGTTGCTCTAAGCTTTTAGGATTTCCGTTTATCATGGGCTAATAAAAATGACCCCAAGAAAATAATTTGCACAGATCGTTACACAACCAATCTATACTGGTAAAAATGTTTTTAGAAAATAGATTTTTTTTTAATAATGGATAAACTTATTGCAACTTTTGACCTTAAATTGACTTGATTCATAAAATGAAAGAAAGCGTTTTTAAGATTTTGTTAACTTATAAGTCATATAGAAATTACAAACACTTCCACTTATATCAAAATGTTATACACGAAACAAAGTACATGTATACCACAGTGTACTCACACAAAGTTAAATGACTATAGACATGAGAAATGACGTCTCTGACGAAACCAGCGTCATTCATAGCGAAATTGTTATATAAATCTCTCTCGAGCAAAAGATTTCAATAATAGACATGCAAAAATTTCCGTCCATTTTCACGCTTTCTTTTTAATACAAATGCACAAAGTAGTTGCTTGGTATATTATATTAGAAAGGGGACTATATTAGTTTTTCTTATATTGTTAAAAATGATCTTTTCTTTGCAACATGTTCAAGTGCACAATGCAACAAGGTCAAGATTTTACTTCAAATTATGTCAAAATATCTTAATTAATCTTTAGTTAGAAAGTTTAAAATAAAATTGTTAATTGAATATTAAGGTTCCGGGTTATCTTTTAATAAGATGAGCAATTGAATTAATCCTTCTTTAAACGAGTTTATGTAAACTTAACAAATATTATGGGCCACAGGGCAAGGATCAAACGGAAATTGGAAGAGACGGAAATGTCAAGAGATCGCTCAGTCTGCTGAAGTATATGGGTATCAAATAGATATATCAAGTGCACCTTTAAAAAAATCACTATTCTTACTTATTACTCTCTCTCTCTCTCTCTCTCTCTCTCTCTCTCTCTCTCTCTCTCTCATAAAACTGAGTTTTAATCAACCTGTTATTGTTCGTTAACTGCTTATCACTTCTAAATATTACAAAATAAATATAACATTTCAGATAAAACATATCCGTAGGTTAATATACATATTTTATACGTTTTAATACCTATATGTATACATGTCTGACCTATTTTGGGAAATCCCAATACTAGATTTCCAAAAAATCCATATTTAAATAAACACTCCTACGTATGCTTAAATAGGTCACATTACCTCACGATGCAAATACGAAAGTAGTTCTTTGAAATCAAGTAAGTAAAACAATACAATTCTTAATTAATTTTTATAATTGAAGAAAAGGTAATAGCATATGTGGTTGCAAAAAATATCTACCCAACGTCTGCTAAAGTGATAGTATAAAAATACCATAATTAGTGACGTATTAATCTAAAATCGAGTTCGTTTGATCCAAAAACCGTGCTAGTGTTTTCGTGTTTATCTCATGATATACATATATATATATATATATGTACATACAAATCATTAACCGTTCAAAACGCGTCTTTTTTTTTAATACTGATGTATAAAAATGCAAGCGTCATTATCGTGTGTGTGTGTGTGTGTGTGTGTGTGTGTGTGTGTGTGTGACTCCGTAGGAAAATAAATTTTGGGAAATATCTCTTAAAGTACGTAGAAGGGAAGGTTTACCCAATTCTTGTTTCATATTTTTATGGGATTTCCGGGATCTTTCTAATACTGGAGATTCAAGAGCTCCAGATTTCGTTTAGAAAATTAAACTTGCCTTGCCTGTTGTGGTTGTTATGAACACATTGAATTAAAGAGACTGAATTGGTTTAGTAATCAAACGACACACACAAAAAAAAAAATAATAATAATAATAAATGAATATATGACTGACATTTATTCATTTTCAGTGTTCCATTGTTTAATGTTTCATTTACGTGTGGTTCAAACATAATTGAGATTGTTAAGTGTTATACTTAGGTTTATGGTTTAACAAACATTTAGATTAAAAAAAACTGTTTCAAAAATATGCAAATCTGCTAATCGATCCTTGGCAGCCCTGTTTGTAAAGTTTCGAATTACAGGTGGTATGACATATGATGTTTTTACGAAGTTGTATAGTACTTTTGTTGAACCTATTCTTTATTTTGGTTCGGGTACATGGGGTGTAAATAAGTATCCGGAAGTTACACATATTCAGAATAGAGCATGTAGATACTTTCTTGGTGCTGATAAAAACGCTTTTAATCTGGAATTACTTGGCGATATGGGCTTGTCGTCGGTAACAGTGAAACAACATACAGAAGTTTTTAGACTGTTTTTATATCATCCTTGGACATTGATAGAAACGTTTATTTAATTGAGTAAAGTCATGTCCATTGACAGTAAAGCTGTGAAACTAATAAATTATTACAGTTTAAAAGATATTATGTCATTACATGTCAGTAATCGTTGTAAGACAGGTAAAATTAAATGTGTTCTTTTAGATTTATATATATATATATATATATATATATATATATATATATATATATATATATATATATATATATATATATATATATAACTATTTTAAATAATATATGGAATGACACGTGTAACCTGGTTAATGGTAATAAGTTGAGAACTTACAGCAATATAAACATGAGTTAAAAACCAGTGCATACGTTATAAATGTCAGATGCAGATATAGATACTGTTTAATTTTTAAAACTGGAAGTTGAATTGGGTCGTTACGACAAGCCAGTTGTTCTTTTAGAAAATAGAATTTGTAAATATTGCAATTTTAATTGTGTTGAAGACGAATTGTTTTGTCAATATTGTCCATTTTATTCCGATTTAAGAATTTTTTTATTTTCTAAGATGTGTCGACTATTTTAAAGATTTTAACATGTTAAGTTATGATGAAAAGTTGTATTTTTTAATAGAAAAAAGCATTGTACAGGTTATCCTTGCCCAGTTTTTGTCTCGAATGTTCCAACGTAGATGTGCTTTTTAAATCAATAATAAAAATCTGGATTTTGTTTTATATTGTGTAAATATGCAATTTTAGTGTCTCAATAGTCTTTTAGGTTTGGCGTCATATATATCAAAAGGTACTTTTTATGCTTAAATATAATTTTTAATTATGCATTTTATGATATTTTTATTGTTGTATGTTGCGTTACACTTTATTATTATTATTTCAACTTTTTAAATGTAAAAATGTAAAATGTCAAATGTAAATGTAAAACCCTAACCCTTACCCTAAGTACAGCTTTGTGGGTAAAGTAAACATGAACTCGAAAAAGTAAGGTTGTGTAATAAAAACAACACCGTGTAACTCTATAACCATTATTTATACAATGAAGAATAACATTAAATAACAAAACATTCTGTTTCATTTATGTTTTAGTAAAACAAACCTGTAAAGTATATATATATATATATATATATATATATATATATATATATATATATATATATATATATATATATATATTTTATTTGAGTCTCATTATACATACAACAACATATATATAAAAGGAAAACATCATCACACAAATATAAAAATGTACATATGCCACTCTTAAAAGAGTTATTAGAGACTTAGTATTAAAATAATTACAAAATCAATTAAAATGTATTATATAAATAATATTAAACATATATTATTATGAATATAAAAACTGACTACGACGCATTAAAACACTTCTGCAGAATTTGGCAGCATTAAAAAACATTTCACTATGGGCTAAAATCACAGATAATTTATCGGAATCACTTAAAAGATCAAAATTATAACCATTATTAAAACCAACGTTTCTGGCACCCTCAAATAAAAGCTCTCTTAAATCTTCATATAAAGCACAATGTAAAATAACGTGAGATTCTGACTCAACACAGTCCATACAATTAAAACAAGTACGGTTTTCCAATGGTATTCCTTCAAACCTCCCGGTCTAAATCCTTAAAGGTGCAGTTCCGCATCTAAATTGTGCCAAGGCACTCCGTTGAGCACGGGTTAAAAAGCCACTTACATAAAATTCTGTGTAATAAGAGTTTTTAAAAGTTCTATAAGTTCGTAGTTTATTACCCCCGGGCCCACGTTTAGCACCAATCCGATTTAGTTCCTCGCTCCAGTCTGCTATATATCTGTCCATATTACCTTTGGAGACCAACTTAATTAAAAGTTTATCGTCAATATCACAGTAATTGGAAATGCCTAAGGAAATAAACTTATTATAAACAACACTGTTCCAGTTATTCACATGAAGCATTAAGTTATTCGCCCATAAAAACACACGTTTATTTAGTCTGTTATCGTTCATATCATAAAAACGACGGTACTGTCGTATGACAGAGTCCCACGATTTCACACAGATGGGGGTCCATCCCATGTCACCGTGAACTGCGGCAGTTGGGGCGCAACGCCTAAGACCAAGAAAGAATCTAATAGCTTTGTTCTGCACTGCGTCGATGCATGAAAACTGTTTATAACCCCAAATTGCAGAACTGTAGGAAATAATTGGTAGGACAGTACTTTCATACAATTTAGTGTACGTATTAAACGGAAAGCCACCTGCAGTTTTGAATTTTGCAATAAGAAGTCCAAGAGCTCTATTTGCCGCGGCTGCTACTCGCTTTGCTGTAATAGAAAAATTTAATATTCATCTAACAGCACACCAAGATATATGTAATTGTCCACAACAGATATATAATTACCACCACATGAAAATTTTGCTAATGTCTTTCTTGTCGATTGGTTACGAAAATGAATAATGTTCGATTTGTCGAAGTTAATAGACATCTTATTATTTACTGTCCATAAGTCGAGTTGATCAAGAAGTAATTGTAAATCTGACGGAGATTCTGCCAATAACACCAAATTATCTGCATAAAATAAACAGTTTATAATGTCATTTCCAACTACAATACCTACAGATAAAGTACCTAAAAAGGAGACTAAGTCATTTATATATAGATTAAATAACAACAGAGAAAGAATACAACCTTGCTTTAAACCAAATTTAACATCAAACCATTCTGACATAAATCCATTAATTCGTACACAACATTGCACGCTTGCATATATTGATACCAAAGCATTATACATATTACCACACATACCCATATTTTGCAATTCATCAAATAATAAACACCTATCAATTGTATCATAAGCTTTCTTAAAGTCAATAAAAGCTGTTAAAGTAGATTTCTTCTGTAACTTTCTATTATCAATGATAGAGGTTAATGTACATATATGGTCTACCCTGCTTCTGTCCTTTCTAAACCCTTTTTGATTATCAGATATAATATTATTAGCAGTCTCCCACTTAACTAAACGATTATTTAAAACATTACAATATAACTTATATGTTGAAGATGCCAGTGTAATATCCCTATACCCTGAGGGATCTCTGGGATCCTTTGTAGATGATTTTGAAACAGGATTCATTATTCCCTTTCTCCACATATCAGGGATTATACCTTTTGTAAGACAAATATTAAATAAAAGCACTAGATAGCTTGCCACGCTATTATTTTTTAAAACTTCCACCGGGATTTCATCATAACCCGAAGCTTTACCGCACTTTGCCGATTTTAACACAGTGATTACTTCCTCTAAAGAGATTTCAGAATTAAACACTTCAGAATTCTCATCACTATTATTAATATTAACTGGAATATGCTGAACACTAGAACTATTGGAGACACTTATCGGATTTAAAAGCACACTGAAATAACTTTTCTATTTATCTATCACATCACATGTATTGGAATTAAGTGAACCATTTTCCAAAATAATTTCCATAGGAATATCCTTTCTTCTTTCACTCCCTATACCGATATTATTAAGTTCCCTCCAAAATGATTTGTGATCACCTGATTCCAACCTATCAAACGTTTGTTGTCGATTATACCAGTACGAACGTTTCGCACGTTGAACATGACGATCAAATACCTTTCTGGTCGATACGAATATATTGCGGAGACGTTGTTTGTCTTTCCTTTATGGGTTGTAAATTGCTTTTCCGCATTACACATTTTGTTCCATAAAACAGTAAGATTTCCGTTCCGTTCTTTTCTTGTTTTTAACACCAACATCGAAGACTTTATATTCCAGTTTGTTATCCATTTCCTGTTTAACGATACTGACGAAATCATTAAACACTTTATCAAGTGAATCTTGTAATGACCGATTATCGTCAAGCTGAGAGATCTCCTTAGTGAGACATAAAATGTCCATATTACCCGACAGAAAATTCGAATCCACTGCTTCCAAAGTATATTTCTTAACTTTCGGTCTCGGAAACTTAATCGGCTCTACCGTTTCCAGATTCTTGGAAACCGATTTGTTCACACTAAAAGTCCATGAAATTAATGAATGATCCGGAATTTTCCCAATTAATGACATACAACCAGCTTGCTCCACTAAATCACAAGCTCTCCAAACTTTGACATCGGGGACTACGCAATAGTCGACAACCGATTTTCCACATTCCGATATATAAGTAAAGTCATTGTTTATGCATTTACGGCCGTTAAGTACACAGCAATTCACGGATATAAGGAAATCACAAAACAACTCCCCGTATTTATTCAATTTATCATCCATTATTAGACGGTCTGGAATGATATCCACACCTGGAATAAAATCGTCTAAATCGGACATTCGTGCATTAAAATCACCGCAAATAAACAATTCGCTCTCGTTCTGTAGACAATAAATTTGTTTTGTTAGTGTATCTAGAAAACTGTCAACGTCGACATTTTTTTAGTCGATTGATCGGGTGGCAGGTAACAAACGCACGTATGGAAATTAAACGCAGACGTCCAATGTTGAAATTTTAACCATAGAATACCATCATAGGATTTATCCACTATTGACACCTTGAATTTAGACAACAAATTCTTGTGGACCAACACCAACACCACCTGAACCCACTTTTGCATGTTTATGTACTTTTGACCTGTTATGACCAAACCATTCATAATTCTCAAATGACAACTCTGTATTTCCTAACAAATGAGTTTTAACAACACCTATAATGTCAAGTTCACAAAATTCAATACACCTTGTTCTTACAATATAATTATCCAACAGATTATTGGGATCGAAGCCCCTTACATTCCAAACTCCACATTTGTACTAATGTTTATGTCCAGCATCCTGTCTGTATCTTGTACTTTCATGTGACCTTGAACTTTCGTTCCGGTTTATTTGTCTATTTACATTCCAATCTGGTGATATGCGTGTGTTTTGATCACGTGACTCAGAGCTATTACCTGCCTGACTGGTTATCCCGCGTACCTGCCTGCTTAAGCGACTTATATCGGTTTCACTATTGACCTTTACCTTACCTGTCTGTCTTACAATTCGGTTACCTCGAAAAACAATTTTGTCACTTCCAATAGTGTTGACTATCGTTTTAATGTTCTCATTAAATATACGTTCTGAAATAGGGAGATCCGCATTTTCTGTGAAAATGTCTTTAAAATTACGACTATCTTTTAGACCCCTTTTGGCCCTCATAATTTTAACTTTATCTTCCATCGATTTACACCCAGCAATGATCACACAACTTTTTCTTTCGTCTTTACTCTTCTTTCTTTCTACTGACGAAACTTTAACATCACTTATTTTCAGTCCATCTTTTATTAAACCATTGACTTTAGACATCAGATTTTCACCCTGTCGCTCTGGGAGATTTCTAATAATAATGTTCATTTCCCTGTTACCACCAGGAACTTTTGTCCCTATATTAGACATTTTCGATTTCATAGTATCAACTTTCTCACTAAGAGAATCTAGGTCTTTTTTCACTTCACATTTAAACTGATCTAATTTGCTATTCACCCTCGCATCCACCACTTTATTAATTTCAGCTCCTAATCTGGCCTCTAAAAACTTTTCAATAGTCAACATTCTTTGATTAACAGATTCATTAAGATCCCTAACATCATTAGTAAGACGAAGAACTAGGCTATATAAATCAGGTATTTGCGTGTCAGCTTTATCTCTTTGTCTTAATGGCTGGGGGGTTGTCACATCCGGTGAGGTATGTTTTTCCTGGAATTTAATTTTTTTACTATTAATATCATCTACCGGTGTGATACCAGATAATTGTCTCTTTCTAGCTTTGTATGGGGTAGTAATGTCATCACTTACATTTTGAAGACTGTTTCCCTCATTGTGGACAACCGCCGTTACAGTGATTGGCGCCATTACATGACTAACATAATCCATGGCCCCGTTCTGCCTGAGAGGTCCGTAAACGGATTCCTGCGATTTTACACTGCTTTCTACACAACTAATCGAACTAGCAATGTGCTGACGCCTCATTGTCACTTTTAACCATCAAAAATGTCACTGGGTTACTTTGAAAAATACACAAATTTGCACAAATTATAGCCGATGAATTTTTACACACTCATCGATTTACTTTTGAAACAAACAAGGCGATTTCAAACAGTTGTACTTTTCAACTCCAGTCATAGCATAGGACCTGAAATTTTGTAGACGTATAAAAAGAAATCTTAAAACACGTCACCTTCTTCGCAGGTCTCGATCTAATAGTAAGTAAGTAAGTAAGTAAGTAAGTAAGTAAGTAAGTAAGTAAGTAAGTAAAGTAAGTAAGTAAGTAAGTAAGTAAGTAAGTAAGTAAGTGAGTAAGTAAGTAAGTAATTTATTTATTTATTTAATTGTCAGATGATATAATTCAATATATACAAACATAAAATACATAAAAACTATAAAACATATTATATATTATCCAGCCTAAAAGACTTATGAGACACTATAATACTAAAAATAATAACATGTTCTTAATAAAAAAAATGAATATCAATTAAAAGAACACCTTCGTCTATACATCTTTGTTAAAATTGTAGCAAAGTCTATTTGTATGTTTGTATTTTCTAAAATAAAAGAGAATTTTTCATCAATGTTAAAATCACTAAAACCTTAAAAAATATCACAACATTTGTTAAAAAGCGAGTATCGTAGATCTGTATAAAAATCACAGTGCATTAAAATATGTTTTTTATCTTCAATACTATTAAAAGCACAAAATTTACAGATACAATTATTTACAGGGGTCTTTTGGCCTGGTGTATCTACCCGTTTCAATTTCTAATTTAAGGCATCCACTTCTAAAGTTGCTGACAACCTTTCGTTAATCTCTAAACTGTACATTGGTAACATACGCGCTGATATCTAAACTACATTTGTACTGTCTGAAAGTTCGAAGTTTATTACCATTTTTAATGTTATTAGTATCATTCCACAATTCATTTATAAAAGACATTTTGTCATAATTTTCTTAAACATTTTTCATTCGCTTAACCTTAAGCTTGCATTTATTGCTAATATTTAAACATAAAATATCATTTAATTTTATTTCTCAATCATTTTTAAAACTTTACATTCAAAAGATTTAGAAACATTTTGAGACCAATTATGTATACCATGTATAAACCGGTCATTATTTAATGAACTAACTCTAGTGTATAATCTTAACACTTCAGTATGATGCTTTACGCTACATGATGACCAACCCATATCACTGCGTATTGCCAAGATTGCTGCATTTCTAGACGCACCTAAAAATACCTACAGGCTTTATTCTGAATTGTGTTGATTTCGCGGAAGTTGCTTGTTCCCCAAATGCTTGCTCCAAAATATAATACTGGCTCAATGAGCGATTGATACAAACGAGTCTAAACATCATATGTCATTCCTCTTGCGTTGCGGAATTTCGTGCACAAAGCAGCGAAAGCTCCGCTAGCTGATTACTTAGCTCACTGACGGTTTTTTGCATAATGAGATGCAATATGTTAAAGATGTTAAGATGTTAAACCACAAACCAAGATACTTATAAGTTTTGCTCATTTTGATTTCAGCTGCACCACAACTAAATTTTGCTTCGCATGTTGGCTATGACGGGTTTCTAAAATGTATTATTTGAGTCTTATCAACATTTAAATTTAATTTCCATTTATGTAGCCAGTCATTTAGCTTATTTAGCATTTGTTGCATCGAGTCAACATTTAGTGCTATTAGCGCAATATCGTCCGCATAGAATAGACAGATTCCTTTCGTGATTATTATTACCTATTTGTATCCCACAACCAAGGGCGTTTATTTCATCCACCAGATCATTTACATATATTGAAAACAAGGTTGGTGACAGTTTGCACCCCTGCTTAACTCCTTGGTTTACGGTGAAAGGTTCAGTCAAATTTCCATTAATCCTCACACGGCATGTATGTTGTTCATATAGACTTGATAGCTAATAAAAATTTATCACCGATATTAAATTTTGATAACTTTAGCCACAACAGTTCTCTATCCATACTATCAAATGCTTTTTTTGCGTCGACAAAACATACATACGTTGAATTTCTTAACTATTTCCGATTGTTAAAACGGAGTATAGCGCATATTGGTTCTCCAAACAACTACGGTGTTTGCGGAAGCCATTTTGTTCATCGGCTAATATTGATTCTACAGGATAATCCTTCGTGATGTGGATAAAATTACCAAAAGTTGACAAATCTAAACACACACACACACACACACACACACACACACACACACACACACATATATATATAAAATTAATATTATGTCAAAAAGTATAAAAATAAAAATGTTATCTGATGGAAAAATAATTTTACAAAGTCGGATAGCATAAGCAACGCGACAATTCGTGTTATTTAACTCAACTTTTTCATATAGGCAGCTCTCATGTACATTGTCGTACTTCACCTGTACAACGATCTGCAGTTCAGTGTCTTACGATCGGTACAAAGAACTATTGAACAGGTGAACAGTTTTTATTCTGTTAAAAGAAACGAAAACGATACTTCAATTGGCCGATAACACTATCGAGTTGTCGCCCCCTGATCCGCTAGAGGGCTACTACTTCCGGGGAGTTCACAGCTGTAAACAACTTAGTTGCTACTATCATGCATCTATAAAATGCCCGTTGCATTAGTTTAAATGCATCGATTCTTTTATGTAAAAAGTTATACATAGACTGGACTGTTGTTTAAAATACATCTTTTAATTAAAATGAATTATCTTTACTTGTCATTACAGTGTTAAAAATCGATTTTATACGATTTAACAATGCGGATGTTGACCTTATCTGGACACGTGCTCGGTTAATGTGGAGGGTTAGCCTATAGAATTTGTCCGTAATAAAATGGGGAAAAATCATCATATGTTGCAAGTTTTATTGTAAATAGTGAATTATACTTAGTTATCGGTCTCCTACACGCTTAACCTGGATATAAGTAATATATGGTTGACTTGGATTTTGGTTTATATAAAAATGTTACAGAATTATATATCGTAAATCTTTGTATTTTTCTTCATTTTCAAGCAATGAATTATTATTCACTTACTGATGCCAGAGAGATACAATATGTAATATTAAACATGAAAACAGGTAAAAAATTATAAATACACTTGTGTCCTATTTATTTACACGATCCACAGTATTTATTTACTTATTTATTTAAAACGGAAAATATCACTTACAATAAGTTTAAAAAGTAACGACTACATACAATTCATTTTTGTATTATGATTTGAAACATGTATCTTTTGTTTTATTATTATTATTGTTTTAAAGTTTATGTAAACACAAACTTGTCAGCACAAGGCTATATGTCTTAAACGACTTGCAATAATTGTTATAATCATAGTATTTGAAATCATTCCGATTGGTATTCGGTATTCAAAACAAAGTGAAAACGTTTCAACTAAAACAAACAGAACCAAACAAATTATAACCAAGCCAATTTATTATTATCGGCAAGAGAGAGAGAGAGAGAGAGAGAGAGAGAGAGAGAGAGAGAAATTTAAAATAAAAGATTTTTTCTGTGGGAAATATTCAAATATAGTGAATATAAGTGATTATAGAAAGAAAAGAAGTTCAAAGTAATTTATGAGTGATAGAGAGAAAGAATCGTATTGATTATGAAAGATAGAGAGAAAAGGACACGTAGTGATTATAAGTGATAGGGAAAAGACTCATAATGATTATGACTGACAGAGAGAAAAGAACCCTTAGTGATTATGCGTGATAGAGAGAAAACACAGTAATAATTAGTGGTAGAAAAGACTTGTAGTAATTATGAGTGATAGAGAGAAAAGGGATTTTAGTGATTATGACTGACAGAAGAAAAAACGTAGTGATTATATGTGGTAGAGAACAAAAGGGCTCGTAGTGATTATGACTGATACAAAGATAAATAATTACGTTTGAATTTTTATATTAACAATTATTAACATGGCTTGCGTAATTATAAATTTTGTTCCAACGGGCTCTTAGTATTTGTGAAACGTGTTCAGATTATCTCAAATTGAATACCAATTATGGTTGTTTACGGTAAACAATTCCCTTCCATCAAATATACAAGTGCCAAAATTTTCAAGGTATTTTGGAACAATAAAATCTTTGATGTATAGAAAGTCGGAATAACTGTATATCAGACCATGTGAAGGTTTGAATATACACAGGTATCTTTAAATACATGTGTATATTCATACACAGGTATCTTCAAATACATGTGTATATTCACCCGTCGGGGTATACATGTTAATTAAAGAATAATGGTTGTATCCTTGTCTAGACGATCTTGTATACTTAGAAAAATTTTAGCATGCAATATATATTTAATTCCATAGGTCAAGACCTCCCCTATTACCTGATCAAGTGTCAAAATTAAGTCAACATAGACATCAACTCTGATTGCAAAAAATCAGTGCTTTACACTGTTTGATTTAAATGACAAGTAGAGAAAATAAAAAATAACAAAACAAACCTGCAAAGTTCATAAATATTACCATTTTACATAAAACAATCGATGTATTTTAACTGAAACACCAGACATTTAATAGATAAAAGATAGTAGCAACAAAGTTGTTTACAACCGTGAACTCCCCGGAAGTAGTATCCCCCTAGCGGATCAGGGGCCGTAACGCGATAGTGTTATCGGCCCATTGTCCACGTTCCTTATGAAATCCCGGTTATTTCAATATTTTTTTTGTAAAATTCAAGGACGTCGGGAAATTTCTTGCATTTTAAGTTATAATTATAGCAGTTATATCCCCACTTATATCTTAATATTCGTTAATTGTTGAAATAAAAATGTGACAAAAGTCCGTAAGTTATGGGCTGATTTTTCATGCTGATGTGATTTTTTTTCAAAACGTCCACGTCTACAGTGTTAGAGCACACTTTTATAAAGATAAAAATGTAAAAATCAAATGTATGTAAAAATCAAATGTTAGTTTTGACGACAAATTACTTCCAATTCAATTGAATGATAGGGGAAGTCGTAAATTTTCATCCGCTAGTAAAGAAATATCCAATATGGACGACATCTAGGACTTTATCATATTTATTATGTAATATGTTGTTTTATTTTCTTCACAAATGAAAATGTAACAAATTGAAAGGTTTTTTTTTCTTTCAATTCAATTAAATAAGAAAGATATACATAAAAAGGCAAAAATAAATAAATAAATAAACTTAACATTGAATAAAATTTTGCTGGCCGATGCGGAGACACTTGTACATCACTTGTAGGTAGGGAACGACCCGATCACTTGTAGTTGTTCAAGTGTCTTCGACTCTTGTCAGTTTGTGTGTGATGATGAAAAAAAAACAATTATTATTATTATTATTATGTAGTACTTATATGCCATTACATTTTGTTATTTAGTTTTCTTATTCTGTCTGTTTGTATCTTAATCTTTCTTTTTTTTTCTTTTCTGATCTATTTATCTTAAACTACTTCTATTCTCTATTGTATTTAAGTTAATCATCGACTATATTTATTAATATCAGTAATTAATGAAGCAGGAGACTGGTTAATATAAGAGATTATCTCTTGTTCCAGAATCCTAATTATTTACATAATCTTGTATTGTACACTTAGAACAATAAATATGTTTAAACTAAACTAATGAATTAAATAAAGAAATAAACCTTACCATCATTTAAACAAAGAAATAAAACAAACATACCAGTCCTTTTCCACATCACAATCCCAAAAACAAAGTAAAAACTTTGCAGACTGGCAAAATATGTTATACACGTGAACTTCCATAAGGAAGTGAGGCCGGGTGCTCCGGAAGGGTAAGCACCTCCTGTCAAGCTAGCTACACCCGTCAAGTCAATTTTGAGAATGAAAGGAACAAAAAACTATGGTAAGTCAAATATATCCAGTATAAGTTAGGATACAGTGACTACATACTTATCAACAATATTGTGATGACGGCCATAAAACTTTTTAAGGGCCCTGATGAGCCTAGGCTTGCAATATCCTTGTGTCAATAATTTAATTGTAAGTAATTTGCTTCGTTGCAGAAAGTCCCCATAGTGCAAACAAGCTCTACCGTACCGTATTAACTGTGAAACATATACACCATACGCAGGAGAAGCAGGGATATTACTGCAAAGAAACAGAAAGTTGACAATAGAAAAATTGAAGTCATCACGTTTGTCGTATAGCTTAAGATGTAACCTTTCATGGGTTATCATGAGCTATCAAGCTCACTTGGATAGACGACATTCACATATTTCCCAAATTTGTGATTATTTAGAGAAAGAACGGCATCTATACATCTGTATGTGTAGTTGAATGATTTAGCGACAGCCTTTTCTCCAGATTTGACAATGACTAAATAAAAATTAATGAAAATCAAATTAAAAAAATAAAATAAAAAATTAATGAAAATTGAATTAAAATTTAATTATCGCATATAGAAATAAATGAAAAAATCTTAACAATAGAATAAATAAATATATTTAAATATATGGTCGGAGAAAATGCACCACTAAGGTAAAAAAAATGTTCAAAAGTAATTATCGAATATAAAAATATAAAAATAAATAAGAAAGATATCTATAAAAAGCAAAAAGTATATAAATAAATAAATAAATAACCTTATGTGGCAAATAAGTTGGAAAAAATGTTTTGACTCTTGCAATTATATTGAGAAAATTATGGTAATTTATGAAAATATTTCCAAATTACAAGTGTCAAAAGTTTGTCTGATGCAAATTTGGACATTTTCCGTGATATTGTCTCGACTTGTCAAGATATTAAGTCGACATGTTGAGATAATTTTATGTCGACTAAAGTTATGTCGATGTAAGAAATAAGCCACCATAGTTTTCCTTCCAAAGGTCAGTGCTTTTCTTCATATTCTCCGGTTTTAACTTGATGCAAGTAATATGACATGATGATATTTTTTTCTCTCATGTTTTAATTCGCTATCTTTTTGGGTTTAGATTAATATTTAGCACCATGATTTAAGTCAAATTTGTCATATTTTAGACTCAAATGAATATCTACTTGATTGTTGAGATAAGCACATGAATGATACAATGCCCCAGTTTCACAATCGTTTACTCAACTGAGTGTACCCTCAACCTAAATTAGGGAATGTTTCATTGTCAATTTTAAGACATTACAAGGTTAAAATCGATTATCTAATGTTGAATTTCAATTGTGAAGTGTAGGTTTGTTGAACAAAACAAAACATTCTCTGATAAAACATAAAACTTTTAAGATATTAACAAAAGAAAAATGAAATATTTGAGTTAAGTATACACTCAACTGTGAATGATTGTGAAACTGGGACCTGATTTGCAAATAAAGTCAAACTTTTATTTATTTATTTTTTGAAATGATATTAAGCACTATAAAACAGGGCAATATTGAATTTTAGTTTGATCTGAAGTAATAACAGTAATAACAATCTCTATCGTTTAAATAACATGTATTAGCCGAAATGAAGGATGTCACGCGTGTATTTAGACACAGATTGCATGGCTATAGACATTAAAATCTCTCCGACGAGACATATAACATTTGTAGCAGCAGATTAATAAAATCTTCCATCATTTTTCATGCATTTATTGTTAGACAAATTCTACTTTTGTCATGTATGCTCACCGGAAAATTGGTAATTGCAACTATCTTTTCTTTTTAATGCTAAAATTCGTCTATATCCGTGCAGTAGGTGATGATAAATCAAGGATAAAAACACAGAGTTTACAATCACTTCTTCATAATAAGTTATGTCAATCTACTGAAGTTCACTCTTTGATACTTTTTGAGTAATTATTGCATATCTTAAGCGCATTTCCTTTTAAAAATCACTATTCTTGATTCTCTCTCTCTCTTTCTCTCTGTCTCTATCTCATATAAAACTGTTTTTATCAACCTGTTAATGTTCGTTAACTGCTAAATCAATTCTAAATATTATAACATAAATATATATTTTTATATATGGATTAATATAAATACTTTATACGTTTTAATACCTACATGTATACATGTTTGACTTACATTGGGAAATCCCAATGCTATAAAGATTTCCAAAAACCCATATTTAAATACACATTCCTACGTATGCTATAAAATAGGTCACATTACCTAACGATGAAAATACGAAAGTAGTACCTGAAAAGCAAGTAAGTAAAACAATACAATTCTTAAATGATTACAGTAATTGTAAGTAAAGTAATGACATATGAAGTGGCAATAGCTATCTTCCCAACGTCTTACAACTAAAAAACCAACGTGGATAGAACAATATTAACACTAGTGACTTGTAAAAAGTAACATCCTGTTACCAGTTAGTTCTTCTTCTTTTTTCACACATTGGAGTGTATATGACGTTTTATTTTATTTAAAACCGCCTATGTGCGTATATGTGTTAGTGTGTTTGAATGTGTCGAAATTTAATCGGACTGTCAATCCGATTGAAACTAAACTCGTGTCAGACGTTTACAGTATGTTGCTTGAGTTAATTCGCATATTAAAGACATAGCAAAACGTTTTAATTTAAACGATTTCAAACAGAACCATTGTTTAAGGTTTTATGTAATTATTACAATCTCACCTTAGCTTTAAAATAATTTATTAAATTACGATTTATAATGTATATAGTTCAAGATATTGTAATCTATTAAACCAAGAATTTTTCATTGTTAAAATCTAAACATTGCCTATCTTAGCAAGCGCCATCTTGTTGTGTTGTTTTGTATGTGTGGCGCTTTGGGAAAATAAATGAGTATATACCTCTGAAAGTAAATAATAGTGCAGTTTTACCCTATCCTAGCTTCAATTTTGTATTGGAATTCCTTTATCTCTCTAATATAGTAGTTTCAAGAGCCCCCGTATATGGTACAGAAATTTTACTCTTAATCATTTGGTTTGCTTTCTCTAGTTCTCAGGTATAAACGGAATTCAGAAGGCTAAATTAGTTTATTTATGCAAAGAAAAGAACAGACGAAAATGTAACTTGTAAAATAAATTAATAAGTACAGCTAAGTAGGGTTAATTAAGCGCTAGCGACTCTTTGTTTTTGTATTGGACGGTTAAGGCATGTTTAAATGAGAACTATGGTTGAGGGAGGGGAATGCATTCACGTGAATTTTGGGATAAGTATAAAACAAGATACTCTTTAATAGCCTCACTTAAACAAAGAGTTCTACATGGTCGTGATAAGAGTGCAATTTTCCTTATAAGCGTATCACTCAGCTTATTTAGATCCAAACTTGTAAGCATGTAAATAAATTTCAGTTTGGACAAGAAATTGGATGTCTGTGATTCAATTTATATCGATGCATGACCTTCAACGTCACATCTAACATAGAAGTATATAATTTGACATTAAGCCCCCACCTCTAACATAAACAATCCAAACTGTAATTCCGTATTTTCAAGTAATAAACAATGTTAAACTTTGTAGTCATATTTACGCATTCATATTGAAAATAAAAATTTAATTCATAAATATATGTTAACAAAAAGTATATTACATGGGTATGTAAACCAATGTCATGTCCGAATTCAGGATTTGGCTTAGTGCGGTACTAGTGTTCGGGACCCTATTAGCCGGGAAGTGCTGCCTTACATAGGTTAAGGTCGAATTCTATTTGGACATAAAGTTTGTAAGTTTGTCATTTCACCTTCCGGAAAGTCAGCAGTTCCCCCCCTTGTTTTCCGTTTTGACTTTAGAACTAACAATATAGAAGTAAATGAAGTTTTGTTTTTTATCTTTTATTGCTTAAAACTGTATCATTTTTCAATTAGATTAATTTGAAGCATCTTGTTTTAAGTTAAATTTCTAATATTTCAAAAGATTTCTAAAAATTTTAATTTTTACATTAGCACTATAATTGATATTCTTGATCTGCATATCACAGCATATTTTATTTCATAAAAATGCAGAAACATTTTTTATTTTTTCAATTTATTGCTCCTTTCACAATAAAGTTTATTCGACTTGCTCATAACAGATTCCCAATATTGTAGGAATAAGAAGAAATCAATAAGTAAATAGTTAACAAATATTTCAGGGTGCTCATGACAGTTTTCGGACCGGGTAGTCAGCCCAAAAGCTTCTTATAATTATAAAAAACCAATGAATTTTGTTTATTAAAAAGTTGGAGTCTTTTTTTACATTAAAAAATGAATAATTACGACGCTTTTATATTTTTGATAAGAAATATGAGTCTTGGTGATCTAAATGCCTTGTTGATAAAAAAATTCCAGATTAGAGCCTTTTACAAGTACCCATGGCAGGTCGGGGGCTATTTTGCAGAGCCTGCACTAATAATACATCTGTGTTGATTTTTCCTGACACAATGATAAGATATTTTAATTGATTAAATTCTCCTCCTTAAATGCAGTTCGGATGGCATACAAATATAGAATTTTGTGCTAGTTTTTTTTTTAAATATTCCGAAGAGAAATGTGCATGACCTCTTAGAAGGTTGTCGCTTTCTGTTCTAACCCGTGACTAGATCCATCACTTTCCATCACATCGATTTCAAAGAAAACTTCTTAATAAAACTTTTTTCATTTTGGATGCCATAAAAATAGAAAAAGCTATCTTATGTCAAACAGTTACATATCGCGAAATCTGACTGCAACTCTAGACAGTTGAAGTATTGCAGTCTCGACAGAGCCAAAGGGCAGTTGCAAATCCTATTAACGTAAAACAAAATGTTGTGTCACATCTATGGAATTGATTTCATCACACTAAGCTTCAATTCACATAAAAGTATTGTTTAGACTGACCAAAAGCTGCGTACTTCTGAGGGAACCTTTATTTGGAAACTTTATCTGATGTACAGTTAAACAATCAGGTCACACAAGTTGTCGAAAGGCGGATTTAATCTCAAATAATAAGAAATAGACTTGATCGTTCACAGCTACGTGCATACAGGCCAGTTGTTCAACCTGTTCCGACACCGAGTCATCGTCTAGCCAGACAAATATGAGAAAATACTCGACGAAATTGGCGACTGCGTCAGTGGAAATCAATCAATTTTTATGGATGAATTTAAATTTTGTGTTGACTTTCACGACGGCAGAAGACGTGTGGTAAATAAACTCTGTGGTGATTGTTGCATTGTTGTTCAGCATGACCGTTTTGGCGGCTACTCATTGATGGTATTGTTTGCGATATGTATTGATGGACATACAAAGCTACATTTGCTTCATCGTATGTTTCTTAAATGTGTGTTCCCAACATCAATTTAATGGACAATAATGCCCGACCTTACAGAACAAGGGTTGAAAAACAGTTTTTCGAGGTTTTTAAGACTATTCAACGCATAAATTGGTCGAGTCAATCTTCTGACTTGAACCCATAGAGCACATTTGAAACATCTTAGAACAACGAATTATGAAACGCCTGCAAGTTCTGACTTATAGACGGGAGCTTACAGCTACGCTACTTGAGGAATTAGCTAGAATTCCACAAAACACGATTTGCCGCTTGTTCTGATCCATCCCAATGCGATTTGCTGTTATCCAATCCAATGGAGGACATACTCGCTATTGTAGAATATTTCTTATATTTTGAACCATAATAAATTCCATTTTGTTTTAGAGGTTGTTATACTTTGTTTATTGTCAGAGTACTAACTGTGAATAAGTTCATGCAAACAAACATTTTTTGAAATGGTTCATTAATGTCTGGAGTTTATCAAAATCAAAAATTATTCAATAAACTCTCCAAAACTTAGAATAAATTTATCATAATTTTCATTATTAAAATTCAATCCAGTATACATTGCGATATATTATATAAATTAAGTTTTATAACATCTAAACAATTTTATTTTTATATTGTCTATACAAACATTGGCGGGATTTTTTTTAAAAAAAATTATTTGGACTGATATATTGGTGTTTTATTAGTAAATGTTAAACCTTAATTAAAATGCTATTATTCTATTTTTAGCATCTACAAAATTATAAAATGGTGTTCTCTTGTTCAAAGTGTGATTTTACCACTGACTCAGAAAAGGGGTTTAAAATTCACAATACGAAGCAACACAATGGTGAGGCTAGACTAAAAGAAGGTGAGAAAATGTTAATGACAAAGGCTTTTTGAATGAAATAGTCTGTCTTACACAGTTTGAATACAGCTTTTGGAACTCCATTTGTTATAAAACCATGGAACAAGAGTTAAAATGTAATAGACAGTTTTCATTTAATGAATGATTTAGTTACATCTATTGTATATAAACCTAGGATATGGTATTAACTACACTGATTCCTAGTGAACGAGTTATGATAAACCGGATCTGCATCTTTTAAAAGAGTTTTTCTTTATTGCATGTTTAAGTCCTTCATATGGTCTTCTCCGGTAAAGTGGGTGTTCAGTAAAACCTAGTTTTTAACGTATATTTGGCAAACGACATTTGTAACTCTATACAAAAATTATATTTATTTAAAGGCTTTTGAAATTTGAACAATTAAGATATTAATGCTAAAACCACTTAGGAGTATTTTGACTATCTGCAGATATCATTACAAACAATAAAGCTTAATGAAATTTCTTATCAGTGAAAAGATTTTATTGTGATACGAAACTTTTAGGTGTCTGTTATCAATTATGATATTAAAGGATCTTTAGAGTAAACAACATACTGTGACAATGTCGTGCGTATTATTTAACAATGATATCGCCATTTTAAAATTGTCAGGCCATATTGCGATTTTTTTTCTTCATTCAAACGTGGTTACATTGCCATCTCTTCTTAAGGCTCACTCACATTGTTTTATATATATTTGAGTATTTGTGAATAGTTCTCTTCATGTTGTCAAAAATATATCAGTTAAAGTTCAGTAAAAATATCTGGAAGGATTTCAAAGTTTCATATAATAATTTCATCGATGCCTGGTGCTTTACAATAACATTTGTTAATGCATTTTATAAACAGAAGAATAGAAAAGATAAAAACATGAACGATTGATTGTTCATATGTTTTGCCACAAGATATATATATTTATATTTTATGTTTTTTGTATATTAAAATTCACCGAACTCATGATCTGCATAAATTTTCTGTACTTTTATAACTTTCTTTAACTATGCCCGTCCTTTAGTTTAAAACCTGATTGAAACAAGGACAACAAAGTTTAAATATCTCTTTTTTCTTTCGGATTTGAAGATCAGGATTTGTAAATGAACGTCTTCGACTAACTTAATTCTTGATATGCAATTACTGTTGTTAAAAAAGTGGTTTATGTGAAATAAGATTTTTATTTATATTAAGAAAAAGGGAAAAATCATTTTACATAGAATTTTTAAAGGAAAATTATTTAAAATTTGTAGATGAAGTCATATTATTGACATTCATTTATCAATGTTGTAGCAAATGTATTTGAGAGTTGGAAAGTAAAAGCTTAAAAACATAAAGAATTATCTTTTTTCATAAAAAATTAAAAATTATTGCATACATTATTAAAAACAGGTTTGTGTAATTAATGTTATGTTTAAATTGATTTGTTTTGGGTACTTATCTGTTTTTTTTTTTTTTTTTTTTTTTTTTTTTTTTTTTTTTTTTTTTTTTTTGTTAATGAAGTATACTTTCACGGGAAACAAACAGAAAGGCAACAAAAAGATTTGGATTCTACAAGGCCAAGTAGTTCAAGAGGACGTTATCAAGGTAAAGGTTTTTAGTGTGATATTTTTATCTGCTTCTTAGACAATGTACTGCATAATTCCTGTTTCTTTTCCGAAATTACCTTTTGTTTCGTCAATGTAGCATTTTTCGCCAAGCACTCGGCAGTTAAAAATGAAAGACACTGAAAAATTTTGTTTTTGAAAAAAAACAGTATTTAAATAGTTTAATATATAGGTAAATACAACATTAACTGCTAGTAAATTTTCTTCTTCAAAAAACAATTAAAGGACAACATTCTTCTGTTTTAAAGTTTCAGCTATACTAGTATAAATATATTGAGCAGCTGTTATAAGTCTGTATGAAAGTTCTCATAACCTTAAACTAGTGTAGACTCAGGTTCTATACAAATGGGTAATAATGTTTAATTTGTTTTTGATTTGTATCTTAACGTATACCGCAATTCTTTAATCTCGCGTGCTTCTCGGCAACTAAAAAAAACCTGGTAAACCAATAGATCGGAGTAAAACAGGGAGTAAAACATTAAATAGCTCAAAGCAATATGCCAGGCATTGTTTTATTTTACACCAATTCATAATTGGCGATGGCAGTTTTGAATTAAGCAATTATTTTCTATTTCTAATCAATAACGCTGATTAAATATACTCACAAGAAAATTTATTGACAACGCACCGAAAAAGAAGTCTTTTCTAAGTAAAAAAGACAAATGTCAATAATTGTCGTCAGAAATAAATATAATCTAATCTGATTATCTGATATCCATTGTCGTGAAAATAGGTTGCCAATGAGCTTAAAAATTTAGAAAGAGAAACACCAGGAGATATAAAACATGTCCTAAATACTTTATCAGACTGTCAATCTTGGATAGTATTTTCGTCTGAAATGAAAAGAATACACTTAGGAAGTAATGTACCTAGAATGGTACTATTTGTATGTAGGAAGTCTTATACCGTCAGATGGTGTAGTTAGATATGGTTTAGTTGAGGAACTCTCCAGTATTGTAGCATCATCAACAAACATTGCACTAGGAAAGACCAAACGATCAATTTTAATCTAGACAAGATTCAAACAAACCCAAACTGCAAAATTTAAAGATGACGAGATTCATTCTCGCTTGCTTCTAGTTAAGCTTAAATCATTAAATCAACTCTAAAAAAGTCCAATCCATTTAATAGTAGCATTTAGTACTCATTTCCCCCAAGCTGTTTATCAAACTTAGAATAGATTACTTTACAGAATTCTCATGATTATATTCGGCAAGGAAATGGAGTGTTACGAGTGCGCAAATTAAAAACATCGAAATTTATACAACTAAAACAATGCAACCAAGTCCATCATTCAAATCAATGAAAAACATCTAAATGTGTAATGTACGGTCGTTCTCCTAATGAAAAGAAGAGTTCGAAACTCAGCAGCGGTGTGTGTCAACATCGACAAAAGCAGATCCACACAGAGTAAAAATGGACTCTTTGTTCCAAAATAATATGCCGTCCTGGTTGTCACAAAATGATTATAATAATATTGTATAAGACATAGTTATATTTGATAGTTGTGTTAATGTTTTACATTAAACGATGGTAATTTAGAGGCAACAGTTGCAAATATTTTAATGGATAGTTCCAGTTGCGATAAAAACATTTTAAAATGTGACTCATCACTAATGAATGGAACAACGTCTGCGCAATTGTCCGCAATCTACCGACGATTAAAGCCCAGGACATCGATTTGTAAAGTCCAAACGCTTAGTGTGAAAATAAGAGAAAAAAAAGACGTTACCATCGCTTCAATCAGCAATATTAGAAATGTTTCTAAATAAGGTTAAACAGGATTAAATATAAAACATAAACTTAATTTAATTGACACCTTTAATGAACTATATCCCAAGGATAGGAAATATACTTGGCGTAAAAGGACCCTTAAAGCAAGGGAGACTAGAGTTCTTCTTAGTCTCTGAAAATATGATGCCTAGTGTCAGAGATGAAAAAAATAATCCTAGTTACAGATCTGATCATTTAGCTGTTTCTTTGGCTATTAAAATAAATGAATTCACACGAGGTAAAGGTCTCTGGAAGTTCAACAACTCCTTGCTAGGTATGGAAGATTTATGTGAAAATTCAGTTAGAAATGGAAAAATGCATTGCCTTAAAATATGATAAATATGAATTATTTATAGAAAGATTGGGAACATGGCTGACAATTTTCTTGAATGACTAAAACAATTGAAACAAGTTTAACAGAGTATCACACACATGTACCCGTCACGCACACACAAACACACACACATACGTGTCACACACACGTGTCACACACACACACACACACACACACACACACACACACAGAATAATATTTTTTTGTACATTGGTTAAGACAAAATTAATTGTAAATTATATATACTACAATATGATAATTATTGTACATGTATTTATATATGTAATATATCTGAAAAAAAATAAAACATGAACTATATAAAAAAAAGTTTAAACAGGATTGAACTTATTTGCCTTGCACCGATAGAAAACAAGCAGTATTAACACTGTCAGGCAGTAAATGCTGAAATTGTTAGTCACGTAGATTTCTGGGAACAATGTTTGAAAAAAAAACCCGTGACAAGTTTAGTTTATATATTATTTATATATTTTGAGTATAAATGTTTTTATACTTGGACAACTTATGTGAAATGCTACAAGAAAACATTTTCTGTCAAGATATGATAAATCATATTTAAGAACATTTTTTCAAAATTGATTAGATTTAAAAATTTGTTTAAAAACACGGACATGTATGTAACTGACAAGACTTTTTTTTCCTTTTTAACCAAAATTTTCATTCTGTTTATTTATATATCTGTAAAATTGCTTTTTGAGATATATATATATATATATATATATATATATATATATATATATATATATATATATATATATATATATATATATAGGTCAACATCATGGAAAACGCACAGGTAGCACCGAGCAACAACAGAAACCATTTGATTCTACTAGGCCATGCAGTTCGAGAGGAGGAAGGGGTCATGGTAATTCTTTTTGCACGTTTAATTGTTTTTACTGCTTTTTATATCGTGTGATATTATCTTACTATCCTTACATGTTTGTCTTTTAATTCGTCAAAGAACTATATGATGCAACCATTATGATCACGTTTACAATGTTTTAAGCAAATTAAATGGAATGTCATAGATTCGCGTATGTTCACATTTACTTTGTTTTCTGTTATTATAATTATTATAATTATAATTATTATTCTGCTTAAACATAAATACGTATAGATAATTCTATAAAAAGGTTACTTAAAGACTTCAAACACTATACCATTAACAGAAACAAGAAAACGAGGCCATGCAATCAGAGAATATTGGCATAGTGATCATAATTACTACAATTTAAGAACATGAAAGCGTTATGTAAAATGAAACATTAACGATGTTGAATGCATTTTTGTTTGCCATGCATCAAACATTTCTTGTCTTGAAAATGCACTTTATTAACATGCTTAGGTAATTTTTTTAGATTTGTCACGCATCAGGCAAACCCATGGTGATGCTCATCAACAACGTCATGATTCAGCTAATACAAGTTCTAGAGGAAACAACCATGGTAACAGTAACAATATTCTAACTTTAAATTGCTATTTTACTTAATAATTTCCCATTGACCACCCAATCGTTCATAAGAAATATCGGTCAAAGAAAAACGAACTTAATTGTTTTTTCAATCCTTTATGGTCTTCGATTGGAAATCTTTCAGGGGTATATTTGATTTAAAACCGGTATAGAGGTTCATTTCTGTGTTATCCGTCTTAATTTCGACCTTCCTACTTATTGTCTTCATGTGTTTCTGAAACGTAAATGCAATTTTAATAGATTGTCTTTCAAAAACGAAATTGGTAAGTAATAGAAGTAGAGGGACGAAATGTCATTTTTTAAGAAAAGGTAATTGACGTATTCTATATGAGATCAACGATACGGCAAACCATACTTTTTTGTGATTTTTTATGTAAATTACTTTTAATATTTCTTTTTAAAACGAGGAACGGTTATGTTGAACTAAGACAAATTTTATTCTGTCTCAATTTTACTATCTGTCCATCAATTTGTAACTCACGTGATAAAACGTCATAAACATTCATAAAACATCAAAACATTTACACATGATATTAATGTCCTCGCGGTTTGAGCTCGAGAGTGTATATATGTGTTTGTGTGTTTCCGTCCAGATTACCCCTGTATTTTAAACATAGTTGTGCATCTGTTTGTGTTAAAACTTTTCCTTCAATAATTATTTTCCATGCCTAAAAATCTATGCGACAGAGTAAGCTAAACTTCAGTCAGTTAATTGTTACGACAGTAGTAAGTAATTATTGTTGGGCACCAAATCAACCACCCAGGTAGGTTGCCATGGTCACTCAAAGAAATTTTAACCCTTTTTTCGTTGAAGCAAAAACCAAAACTGCATCACCTGCACGTTCAAGAAATCGTGCATTCGTATGAGCCCAATTTGGTTACACGATGTTTTAGTTGGTATTGAAGTTCTTAACATCTTTTTTGGCAAACAAAACTAAGAACAAACTTAATCAGCTGATTTGCTGTGGCATTTGTTTTGATGGCCTAAGAATATGGTCATCCAAGACGACCGCTGGCATTAAAATTTACTTGATGCTTTCTGTTATTTTAGAATCAAGACGTGGTAGACCAAGTTCGGATTGCGGGTATCGATCAGACAGCAGACAAAACCATACAGGACAAGGTAATGATATTTAGTTATTTAATTGTAATGATTGAAATAACAGGATATGTTCACAACTGCTTTGCTAAAACAATAAGCAATATGAAATCTTTCTGTAAGAAAAAACCTTGAATCCATTTCAGCACGTTTATAACTTCTATCTGCTTCTTAGATCTCTTGATGTTTCATTTTTATTTTCTCTACGTGTATGTCTGTTACTTTGTCAAAAAACTATATTTTGCTACAATTTTGATTATATTTTTTTGCTTTAGGTAATGAAATGTTGAAAAAACTTGTATTCGAACCTTACCAACGATCTGAATCAACTTCAAATTCATTTAGTTCTAGAGGAGGAAGACACGGTAATTAACAAAATATTTATAGCAAAAGGGTTTAATTTTATTTTTATTTTTTTACAACCAGTTGTTCTTATATGTGTTGATTTTGTTTTGTTGTATTTTATGGGTTATTATTATTATTATTATTTTATTATTATTATTATTATAAATAAATACGTAATGGTAATTCAACAATAAGGTAACGTTTGTGCTTCAAGCATTACACTAGTAAGGAAAGTAAGAGAACAAGATCAAATATTTTAAAAACATTTGCGATAGCGATTAAAATCCTTACATTTAAAAACTCTTATGTAAATTTTAAACTTCAACGAGGTTAAATGATACATGTAACGAACATTTTTTATCTTGATAAGCACTTTATTAAGATGTTGAGGTATTATTAAAATTCGCCATTCATGAGACAAACCCATGTCATTGATCATCAACAGCGTTATACTGCAAAGACCAGTTTTAAAAGAAACAAAACATGGAACAGTTACAATTTTCTTTTATAAATAATTCGAAATTAGCTTTAAAGAAATCGTGCACCTGAATGAGCGCAATCTTTGTCTCATGATTTATATGGCAGTAGTTGGTTTTGATTTTTTAAAACCTAATTACGTATATAAGTTTATGGCTTCTTTACAAAAACAACGTTTTCAGTCAATTTACTAGAATACTTTCGCCAATACGAATTGAAAGAATTTTATCGTTCATTTGATTAAGCTTAAACTTTCTTATCGAAGTAATTTGAAAAAACAATTCTCGGTGGCTGTAAGGTAATTCTAGATGACCTCTCTAAAAAGTATTTTTACCCAATTTTTGTTTTCGTGCACTTAAAATATTGTATTGGAGCTCTAGTCGGTTGTTTGCTTAAGCAACAACTGAAATTAGACAGTTGTTTGCTATGGCAGTAGTTGGAATTACTTGAGAGTCTAATCATCAAAGGCAACTGCTGTTACTAAATTGACTTAATGTTATTTATTTATTTATTTATTTGTTTGTTTATTTTTTTTGGTTCTTTTAGAATCAAGACGTGGAAGACCAAGTTCGACTGCTAGATCAGACAGCAGACAAAATCATATAGGACGGGGTAATTATAATAATAAGTTACTACAATGTAACATACCAAATGTACATAACAGGATGTGTAAATTTATTACATGTAAAATTACACGATTATCAATGCTTAACTTTAAAACAAATAATGGTAGTTGAGATAGCGCAACTATAATTTGAAGAACATCTTTTTATTATAATAAAACTAGTACTTGGGAGAAAAAAATTAACAATAGTCAATAAAACACAAACATACCATTCCTGGTCCAAATCACGATCACAAAAACAAAGTAAAAACTTTGAAAGTTGGCAAATGTAGTAATACACGTGAACTTCCATCAAGGAAGTGAGACCAGGTGCTCCGAAAGGTTAAGCACCTCCTGTCTAGCTAGCTACACCCGCCACGTGCAAGTCAACATCGAGAATAAAAGAAACAAGGAACTATGGTAAGTCGAATATATCCAGTATAAAGTTGGGATACAGTGACTACATACTTATCAACAATATTGTGATGACGGCCATAAAACTTTTTAAGGGCCTTGATTAGCCTAGGCTTGCAATATTCTTGCGTCAACTATTTAATTGTAAGCAGTTTGCTTCATATACACCATACGCAGGAGAAGCGGGGATATTACTGCAAAGAAACGGAAAGTTGACAATAGAATAATTAAAGTCATCACGTTTGTCGTATTGCTTCAGATGTAACCTTTCGTGGGTGTCAATGTAACACTAAATAAAAAAAAAACCTTTTATGAACAAACGCATTAAACAGGCACAATAAAACAGGATACGAAGAGCTTTGTAGATTGACAGAAACTCCTTAATCAGGCCAGACACGAACACACCGGAATAATATTTTACCGCTCGTAAGAACCCACAATGCGATCATCGAGCTTAAGCTTTTGTTTTGTAAACATTGACCCAGGCCGTTCTAAAGAAAATATACTCGAAACAAAGTAGTTTAATTTTTACTAATTTTTTGAAAAACGATTAATGTTTGAGGAGCGGGGGTATTCGAGTTAACTAAGTTCGAGCCATCGAGGTTTATTTACATAGTATAGTACAGGAAAGCTATCCAAGATATGGAACATGATAGCATTTACAAGCAGGAAGACCTCAGACTAAACATTCACAAAATAATTGTTGTGACTTTTTGCCCGTGTTGCAATGAATTTTATATAGAGGAAACGGGCTCTACAGTTCTCGATTTAGCGTGCAAGAACAGCAAATCGAAATACCAGGTACTGAACGATAAAATTTAGTAATCACGTCTATGATTATATAATTTATATAATTTTTTACAAATTCTTCAAGGACAACGCAAATAAAAGAAAGAAAAAACTGTTAGGACTCTTATGTCAAAACTTAACATTAGATTATCTTCCATGATAATGACGTCAGGATATTGTTTTATTGTTCAATTGTCTAAATGACATCATCATTAGTTACGTTGTTGCCATTTTAATAATGTTTCTATGTAAAGCATCTTAAGATGAAATAAAAACACTGTGTGTGTGTGTGTGTGTGTATTATTTTTATGAAAAAGTACTTACATATATTTGTTTTTGAAAAAGTTTGTTACTTCCATTCGTATTTTACATGTTTTATCATCTTTTTACATTCTCCTTTTGTTTCCATATGTAGGTAGTTCGTTTGACGATAGGCCACATTCAAGCAGTAGAGGTACTACATTGAATAATGAATGTTTTATTCTTATGTTTTAATAATGTTAACTCTGAGCAAATCATGTTTCCATTTTTGTATAATTATGCACTGTATATTCATAATAATCACGTTCACAGATGGGATTGTAGTAGCATACGATTCTTAAAAGTTTTCCCATGTCAGAGCCAAACTAATAGCTTTATTTGGTCTAACCAAGCATATTGAATTAGTACATATACGGTCATTTTATAATTATTTTAGTGTCCAGGAAAACACCTACCCCAATGAATCGAATCGTTGTAAAACTAAATAAAAACGAAAACCCATACATGAATGAAAATGAAATTCGGGACAATAAATTAATATTGATATAATAAAAAGGCGTTGACTAAACAGATTCCTAAGGACCCGTACTAGTCATTCCAATGGACTATACCAATATAAGTTTAAAACATTCTATAATCCTCTCTTTAAATCCTAAAAGTTCATTTTTTTTAAATGGTTCAAAGAAGACGGAAAAGAAAAACCAATGGGTAAATATAGTTCTCATTAATTGTTTTACAGGTCATATTAAAAACGTAATATTTATTGCTTTTTTAAAACCTTTCATTTAATGCTTGGTTCTTAAGTTTGTACGAATGATAAAAAAAATATAGAAGGCTTTTTAATAATACTTTTTTATTTCAGGACCTCGTGATATAACACAAAAAGATCAGCCTCAAAGACGAAGTCAGTATCAAGGTACATTTATCATCTGAGTTTGTTTACGGATAAGTCCTATTATTTCTTTTTATTAGTTCTCGATTTAGCGTGCAAGAACAGCAAATCGAAATACCAGGTACTGAACGATAAAATTTAGTAATCACGTCTATGATTATATAATTTTATATAATTTTTTACAAATTCTTCAAGGACAACGCAAATAAAAGAAAGAAAAAACTGTTAGGACTCTTATGTCAAAACTTAACATTAGATTATCTTCCATGATAATGACGTCAGGATATTGTTTTATTGTTCTATTGTCTAAATGACATCATCATTAGTTACGTTGTTGCCATTTTAATAATGTTTCTATGTAAAGCATCTTAAGATGAAATAAAAACACTGTGTGTGTGTGTGTGTGTGTTATTTTTATGAAAAAGTACTTACATATATTTGTTTTTGAAAAAGTTTGTTACTTCCATTCGTATTTTACATGTTTTATCATCTTTTTACATTCTCCTTTTGTTTCCATATGTAGGTAGTTCGTTTGACGATAGGCCACATTCAAGCAGTAGAGGTACTACATTGAATAATGAATGTTTTATTCTTATGTTTTAATAATGTTAACTCTGAGCAAATCATGTTTCCATTTTTGTATAATTATGCACTGTATATTCATAATAATCACGTTCACAGATGGGATTGTAGTAGCATACGATTCTTAAAAGTTTTCCCATGTCAGAGCCAAACTAATAGCTTTATTTGGTCTAACCAAGCATATTTAATTAGTACATATACGGTCATTTTATAATTATTTTAGTGTCCAGGAAAACACCTACCCCAATGAATCGAATCGTTGTAAAACTAAATAAAAACGAAAACCCATACATGAATGAAAATGAA
Organism: Tegillarca granosa; assembly: GCA_029721355.1. Lineage (NCBI taxonomy): Eukaryota > Metazoa > Mollusca > Bivalvia > Arcoida > Arcidae > Tegillarca > Tegillarca granosa. Next base: position 52,809,577 of record CM056594.1, on the reverse strand, counting down.
ATTCGGGACAATAAATTAATATTGATATAATAAAAAGGCGTTGACTAAACAGATTCCTAAGGACCCGTACTAGTCATTCCAATGGACTATACCAATATAAGTTTAAAACATTCTATAATCCTCTCTTTAAATCCTAAAAGTTCATTTTTTTTAAATGGTTCAAAGAAGACGGAAAAGAAAAACCAATGGGTAAATATAGTTCTCATTAATTGTTTTACAGGTCATATTAAAAACGTAATATTTATTGCTTTTTTAAAACCTTTCATTTAATGCTTGGTTCTTAAGTTTGTACGAATGATAAAAAAAATATAAAAGGCTTTTTAATAATACTTTTTTATTTCAGGACCTCGTGATATAACACAAAAAGATCAGCCTCAAAGACGAAGTCAGTATCAAGGTACATTTATCATCTGAGTTTGTTTACGGATAAGTCCTATTATTTCCTCAGCAATATTATTTGCTTCACATTTCTTTGTCAGTATTAATTGTAAATACGCCTTGATGATATAAAAATATATATTTGTTGCTTGGAATTCAAAAGAGTCACACGTTTGTCTTCCAATAAACCTTTTTTTCGCCTACTCCCACCTTTTTACATAAACATGACTCCATGACATATATATATATATATATTTTCATTTTACAAATTTCACCTCATATCAACAAATAGGGGAAATAAAAACTGCCTTTTATTCGGTATAATTGTTTATAATGTAATTAGGATAAAATGATTCAATCTGCAATTTATCAGGTGTTATTTATTTATATATGTAGTTCAAATAATAAATAGGTCTTGCACAAGGTATTATAAACATAATGTTTTTTACTTGAGTAAAATTTAAAGAAAAACTATATTATCACTACATGTTACTCAAATAGTTTCATTGCACACACACACACACACACACACACACAGATTATATATATATATATATATATATATATATATATATATATATATATATATATATATATATATATATATATATATATATTTATTTATATATATATATATTATTATTATTCTCATGAAAAAATACTGACATGAGATTTAATTGTTTTTCAATAAACAGGCTTAATTTCTGTTTTTACAAAATATTAATTTGCTATCTGTATTTTTCTTTATCTAGATAGTTCGCTGGATGATAAGTTTAGCACAAGTAGTAGAGGTAATGTAATGTTTCATGTTATATTTCTGTTGTCTGTGTGTTTTTAATATATTTACATTGCCTTAAGCTGTAAGTAAATCCATTTGTTTCCATGGCAAATGTTTATACATGTATATAATTGATTTGAAAAAGTAGCATATGATTCCTCTCAATCTGTATTCATTCCAGTGTTAAATTCACATTTATATGTCTTTTGCTGGTATAATGGTGTTTACAGCCACCAATGGTATTTGAGCTTATACTGCTTATACGATGAACCCGCCATCCTTTAGCAAAGCGAACTAACTCATTTTGAAGTATAAAAAGTCTGAACGAACAGATAAAAATTCGAGTGGTTGGTAACTAAACTTGACCAAATTTGTAATGTGTACTTACATCTCTGTAGCATCGGACCTCTTTATCTTCGATGTATTTGAAACTGTTCGGATCATAAACATTTCTCAAATTGGAGAAGGGTTTGATTGTGTTTGCTAGGTTCCTGAACTTATTATCTTAAATTGTAATTTGAAAAGAACATACACCACCTCATTATTTTAAGTACTGATTCATCTATTTGAATTTTACTTTCAAAACTGACCAATTCAGTTATATACGTGAACAACTGTGATTACATTTTAAAAATAATTTTTAAAATTATTTAATTTCTAGCACGACCAATGCGTTCGTCAGGTTTCAATCTCAAATGGTTCGACCAAATATTATAATGTAATCTACGTCATCAAAACCACCATAAATATTTCTTTTTTGTAGCTAATGCATTACTGTATTTATTTATCAAAAGTTAGTTGTTTTGGTGTAAATATTAGTTATATTGTTTATAATATATATTTTGTAGAGGCAAAATCGGCAGTGAAATCGGATTATAGCGACATTAAATTAACAAAAAAATCTGTCTCCGAAGTCAGCAAAATTGTCAAACGATTTATTGAAGATTTTCAACAAAAACTAGAGGAAATATCTAGCCTCACTTTCGAAGAGATTGAACTCCGGGTCGTATTACGACAAAACTAAGGTAGTGTTTTGTTCAGAGGAAGTCTCCGATAAATATAAATGTTGTAACAATTAATAAAAATCTGTTCGTTTCTCTTTATATTATTTCTGATTTACTGAAGTAAAAAGTCATATAAATGAAAAACACAATATAAAAAGGCAATTTTTAACATGTTAGTTCAGGAAAAATATCGATGATATAGGTTGGTAACTAATTAATAACCTAATATTACAGTTTTAATTACAGTAACTATCCTGTAGTTTTGATAATCAGCATTATGGAAAACAATAATTTAGTATCACATTTTTTTTTTGGAAAATATACCATATGTTAATCACTGTATGGATTTTAGTATAAATATATAGTTTAATTGTGCTAGAAATTTAATAACTCACCTATTGTAATATTACTTTTTTATATTGGATTATGTTTCAGAACAGTGAACCAGATGAGTTTGATTTTATGTTTTCACCGAAACACGTCAACGTTAAGCCTGATTATAGTGGAGCTACTGAAGGGTACTGTAAACTAGAGGTCATGTCCGTTCCACCAGAAATACAATCATCATCGACAAGCGGAAAATATTTGGATCCATCGAAATTGAGAGGATACATTTTCGATTTATTTGACAAAGTTTTTGCAGACAGCTTATTCAGGAAAAGTCGACAGACAAAAAGTAATTGAAGATATCCTGAAATTTTTTATGCATTTGATACTACTATATGATTAAAAATCAAATTGACATCTAACTTGTTGAGAAAAAAAAAACAAACATGTTGGAATAACTAACAATTGTCGATGTCGTTTTTTTACATAACTTTATACCTACAGTAGACATCTGATAACTAATTAACGAGTATATCTTTAATAACTTCTGTAAAAAAGATTTAAACAACACTGATAATTGTTTATGTAATTCTCATAATATTGCATTTACCAAACATGATGCTTTAGATATTTAAAAGCGATCACTGCGTCTATAGTAAGACATTTGGCTTGAAATACTTTGTCTATGCTTTGTTTATTAGACCTCGTTCAATCAGAAATATTAAATAACAATCTTACGAACATGATTTATTCAAAGGCCTTATTAAAAGCCTATCAAACTACACAAATTTTGATTTTGATTTCTATTCCGTATATCTATTGCATTTAAAGCTAATTTGTTTTTCAGTGGATCAAATTGTTTGTTTCTATCTTCGTTTTTATTGTAGGTTATAGGTTTTTATTTTATTTTTTTAATTATTTTCATTTATCTATTTTATTTTATTATGTTATGGTTATTTATTACAACATTTTTTTCTTTTTTCCAGAAAAACATAGAACTGGCGACAGCCCTGCATATACAATATTATATACAGGAATTCCAAATAAAGTATTGGATATAGACCTTGTCCCTGCTATAAAAATACTTGGTTGGCCAGATAAAGCAAGACGAGTGAATCCAACCTGGACAGACGATAGCAAATTAAAAGCTGAATGTATGGAATACTATCATGCAGTTGCAAAATCATGCCCAGACGGTAGGTTTGAAGATATTTCATTACCTTATTTTCTTTAAAGAAGACGTATTTTTTCGCAACATTGTTTGCTTAGAATGATAACAAAATATCATTATTGTTTTTGTCAAAATATATCTAATCATTAAGAAGTTGTATCTTATGCTGTTTTTTCCGTTCTTGAAACAAAATCAGATAAAATGTTAAATGACTGCTTTTTATCATTTGTTTTAAATAAAAGGTTTTAAATGTAAAACAAGGTGAAAAAGTTAAAATAAAAATCTAGTGGATTCTGTTATAAAAATTTATGATATGTTACAAATTTTTATAAGGTCCTTATTGTATTTATTTGTAAAAAAAGAACCACTAAAATTTTAATGTTTCAATGTTTCCATTTCATCGATTAAATGTTCATGTTCTTTATCATTTTTAGAAAGGATATTCCCAGTTTTTCCGATTAAACTTTTGTGGTAACCAAAATATGTTATGCAGTGATATTGCTGTCTGTTATCACTTTAACATTTAATTCCTTAACTCGTATTTTTGCCTTTCGTAATCCCAAGCTTTTTTTAAAAGTAAACTGCGGCTTTTGTTTGGTTTTTATTCGCGAAAGCAAAGCTTTCTCGAATATAGATATCACACTCGTGAACACTTCACCCGTTTTTGAGTCCGTTACAAAGTTCAGCTCTTTCTTGTCCGTTGATTAAAGTTGAATAAGGGCAAATAACCCAAATTTAGGCGACTGTTACATCTATTGATTCGGTGATGAAATTTCCTTGTTAAATCGCGATGTCCATTGAATGAAATTCATTTAGTCAGAAACGAATTCGAGATTCGGAAGAGAACGTGGCATTTTCCTGTATTAAAAGACGGACTTTATTTTGATGACGTCATACGGTCCCCCCCCCCCGGATCGCCTGTTTACAGATCTCTGTCATATGTATTCTTGCCTAATAAATCGTATGCATGCATCCAAGAGGTGAATACGTGATTGTTTTACTTACTGAATCACCTGAAGAAAAGGATGATTTTTAAAAATAATCGGGTTTGTTTGCTACATGTAGTCCCAGGGAAATGTCCTTATTGAAGTATCGGGGTCAAAAGGTTAATCGAAGACAAATCGAAAGTACTTCAAATATCAATGTTCAAAAGGTGCAAACTTATATCACCTTTACGTTTGTAAATATGACCAAAATATACGAATATATAAAACAAAACTATTATAAGTATGAGGCTTAAATAATATGTTTAAAAAAACGGTTAGGAAATTAAACATGAAATCAATGTATACAACAATCTGCTGACTTCCGGTTTTCGACATGAGTGTATAAATAGGTCTTGTGTTTTATAGGCACCTTTAAATAGATTCCTGTCGTATGTCAGTGTCGCACGCGGAAGGCTGACTCCACAGAATTGAGTTTTATGTATACAACTAACCTACAGTGAGTTTATAACTTGTTCTTAACGATATTCATGTAATCTAACCATATCTGTATATTAATTCTGTTAATCGACTACTGTAAAAATTTCACGCGTTTTCTGTCGAAAAAACACATCGTTACTTGTTTAATTATGACTAGCAGGTAGGTAAGATAAGGTGTCAATATTGTAACTTGTTTTCAAATGAAGTAAGTACGATAAAATTAAATGTCTTAAGGTTCTAACGCTATCAATTTGCTAGTTTTCATATTTGTTTACATGCAGTGAAATATCCGATACAAATACTTTTCTCTAGATGGGTAAAAAAGTGGCGCTAAATTATACGTTCATTTATTTTTTTGTTGCATAAGATTTATGATATAAATATTCGGAGTTGCATAGTTTATGGTATAGCCATTTAGTGCCACATGGTTTATCATATGGTCATTCAGTGTAACATGGTTTGTGCTATATGGTCATTTTGAGTTAAATGATTATGATATGGCCATTTAGTGTCACATGGGTAATGATATGGTCATTTAGTACAACATGGTTTATATTATTGTCATTTAATGCCATGTGGTTTATGATATGGTCATCTAGTGCCACATGGTTTATGATATGGTCATTTAGTGCAACATGGTTTATATTATTGTCATTTAATGTCATATGGTGTATGATATGGTAATTTAGTGTCATTTGGTTTATGATATGGTCATTTAGTGCCACATGGTTTATGATATGGTCATTTAGTGCCACCTGGTTTATATTATTGTCATTAAATGTCATGTGGTTTATGATATGGTCACTAAGTGCTAAATGCTTAAGGATATGGCCATTTAGTGCCACATTGTTTTGATATGGTTTAAAAGTGAATCATTGTTTGTGCCCAGTTTGTCATTTTGAGTAACATGATAATGATGTGGCTATTTTGAGTCACACAGTTTGTGATGTGGCCACTTAGTGTCGCACGGTTAATGATGTGGTCATTTTGTGCAACATGTTTTAGGTTTTCGTCATTTAATGTAACGTTGTTTATATTATTGTCATTAAGGGTCATGTGATTACAATATGGTCATTTGTGTCATATATTTTATGATGTGGTAATTAATAGCAGCATGGGTAATGATATGGTCATTCAGTGAAACATGGTTTATCATATGATATTTTTGAGTCACATGGTAATATTATGGTCATTTAGTGCAACATGGTTTATATGATTGTCATTTTCTGTCATGTGGTTTATAATATGGTCATTTATGCCACATGTTTTATGATATGACATTTTTGAGTCATGTGGTTTACAATATGGTCATTTAGTGCCACATGGTTTATGATATGGTCATTCAAAGCAGCATGGTTAATGATATGGTCACTCAGTGATACATTGTTTATGATATGACATTTTGAGTCACATGGTTTATAATATGATCATTTTGTTTGACATGGTTTATGATATTGCTATTTTGAGTCACATGGTTTATGATATGGTAAATTTAAGTCACATAGTTTATTTTATGGCCATCTTGAGACACAGTTTATGATATGGCCAGGTTTAATCACATGTTTCATGATATGGCCTTTTTTGCCATACATGGTTTTTTATCTGTTAATTTTGGTCGCATTGTTTTAATATGATTATTTTGGGTCATTTGGCTTATGATTCAGTATTTTTAGTCACATAATGAATTATATGGCCATGGCATATCACATGGTTTTTTAATTATCATTTTGAGTCACATGGTTTTTTTTTTTAATTCACATGAGTAATATAGTCATTTGGAGTACATGATTTATGGTATGGTCAAATAGTGCCATAACATATATGATATTATCATTTTTCTCACATGGTTTATGATATGGGCATTTATAGCCACATGGTTTTTTTATATGGTTAGTTACAGTCAGATGGTTTATGATATGGCCATTTTCTGCCACATGGTTTTTGATATGATTAATTTGAGTTACATTGATAATGATAGAGTGGTTTCCAGTCGCATGGTTTATATGATTATTATAATATGACCATGAGGTGTCACATGGTTTATGATATGGTCATTTAGTGTCACTTGGTTTATGAAATGGCCATTTGGTGTCACATGGTTTATGGCATGGCCATTTAGTGCCACATGGTTTATGATACGGTCAATAATAACCAGTGGTTTATGATGTGGTCATTAAGTGTCATATGGTTTTTGAAATGGCCATTGAATGCCACATTGTTTATGATATAGTCTTTTTAAACACATAGTTTATGGAATGGTATATTTATGCCACTTGGTTTATGCAATGTAATAAAGTTTATGATATGATTATTAATTGTAAAATGGATTATGATATGGCCATATAATGCTACACTTTTTATTATATGATCATTTGGAGATGCATGGTTTCTGATTATTTAAGTAATTTACTTGATCTGCAGACTTGTATTTGGTCATTTAATGAGGATATTGGTATTATAGGCAATAGACATTGCACACAACATGCCTAACTGCTGTCTTTTATTGCACTGCAACTGTACATGACATAATCTTGAACAGGGCGCAAAATTCACATTCAATCAAACATTCATTTGTCTTTCGTCTTTCGCGAATTTCAGTACTTTCAGTACTTTGATTATAGTTTAGAATTCGTTTTACTATCAAATGTCGCTAAGTAATATTATCTTAAGACTTGATTTTTGTATGCCTTTGTTTGCGTTTGCTAAAAATGAATTTGTTTTCAGAAACCAAGATATTTCATACTATTTCCGATAACTATCCATTCTGTGAGTTTTTCAAAACTACATTTTACTAGCTACTGAAACATTCATCTTTCTATGTCGTGTAATACACAACTAATATTTTTTTTATTTTAAAAAATTTATGACAAAAAAAATTATTATCATGTAAAATTATTTTATAATTTCATCGCCTTCTATGATATATGTTCCTTATCTATTAACCCAACGGGTCGACGTATTTGTCACTATTCTTTTTTCAAAAAAAAAAAAAAAAATGCTTGACTAATTTGAACTAAATTGGGCATGAAATGCCTTTTGTTCTTGGACAAATGACATTTTTACATATATTATAAGTTTTTTTTCTCAGAAACATTCCTTTGATCAAATTGTCGTGGTAAATGCAAATGATTAATAATTTTTAGATCATTTGTTTAAAAACAAAATTTGTTCTTGGTTCGTAGTAAACGTATTTCGGACATGGAAACCAAAATAAATGATTAATAAGCATTGCTGTTAAATACTAGCTAAGCGATATAGATTCTTATTCTTTACTAATTTCTTGATATTTTTGCTGGCAGATTTTTAGTTTATGGGTATTTACAAACATTTTATTGGTTAACATTTGCTAAAAAATCTCATTTTTCTGAAAAAAAAACCGCAATGATAGTTTTAAGAATACAACAATATCGTAAACATTGTTACAGGTGTTTGAACCAGGCATATGAAAGCAAAACACTTTTCGATGCAAAAAAAAAAATTAATAATAATAGTAATAAATAAATAAATTGAACTGTTTTAATATATTTTTCTTATCTTAATATCATAATGGTCGGCGCCAATAAAGGAAATTTATCATCAGGTTTGGTCTCAAAATTATAAAAAATGTTAAAAAGAAAGCTCTGATTTAACTTAATATCTTAAAATTACATTACAATTTAGTTTGTTCTCAACCTATATAAATGGTAAATAAATAAACTTGCAAGCTCTAATTTAACTGAGGATCTTTTAAAAATCAATAGCTTCTTCAAAACCCTTTTACAAACAATCTTCAGATGACGTCATCATTTAAGTTGTTCGTAAATATTTAACAAAAATAACCGTTTAGTTTTGATGCGCAAAGGTACAAATTTCGGAGGTTTATTCATCAGTGACACTAGGTGCAAAAAAAGTTAATAAATGAAAAAAGATTATCCAAACATTTAAATATTAAAACCTCGAAAATTATATAGATCCAAATCCAGCTAAGAACTGCTTTACATGTAACTTACAATCGTTTTATTATTTCAGAGGTTCCCGGTGCAAATATGTTTTGGCGACTTTCTTTCTCTTGGTCTGAAAAAAAACTCATTAAACATGCCAATAGTGGCGATTCAAGAGGCTGCAGGAAACAGGTTTTCAGGCTACTCAAAGGCACCATCGAAAACATAAAAGAACAAAACCCTGACAGGATCAAGAAATTTTGTTCCTATCATCCTGAAAATGTTTATGCTTGGACAGTTTGATGAGCAAAAGTATCAGAGCGATTCCGAAGATGCAGCATCATTATTTTATCATGCTTTAAGACAGTTGTTACAGGCACTTGGTGGCTGCGACAAACGGGTCAGTCCGAAAATAAAAAATTATTTCATTCCAACTGACAATGTTCTAAGAACTGTACCCCCACAAGAGATAAATTTGGTGTGTACAGGTCTTAAACAAAAACTTGACTCATTGGCAAAAATGTAGTGAAAAACAATTTAGTAATAATAGTATCAATTTTATATCAATTTTTTTTGTTTTTATCATATTATACAGTGGTATTTCCGTCTTTGTGTATGGCAATTTTGAATTTCACATTGGAGGTTGATGCTTCGTAGAAATAAAACGAAGTAGACGTCGATACAAGTATTGGATTTTAAGAAAGACTAACATCTTTTAATGACTGTATTATTCTTCCATTTTTGGGTTGTGTAAGACGTAACAAGACTGCATTAACTTCATTAAAAATACTGATTGACATTTCGTTTTATTCTTGGATAAAACTGTGATGAATGTTCATGTCGAATTTGAATGTGCATGTTGACAACCTATTGTTTTACAAATTAACTGGAAGGTCAGCAACTTAAACAGTATAGAGTAATAACATAAAATTAGTGCCCCCTTTAACCAACAGTAAACCGATTTATCATTAGATCCAATGAAATCGTAGATGTTTCAGAATATTAATTAGTCATATCTTTCCTTGTTATTAAGTTGCTTGGATTTTGTAAATGGCATTGATGTCTAACCCATAAATCGCTTCGTTATTGTTTCTATCAGAAACAGATTATTATCAGATCTGTTTTATACAGCTGGTATAATGCATAATTTTTACACTCAGTAATTATTTAGATTATAAATTATTTTATTATTAAATCAAATTATTTAAACATTCCCATTGGCTTAGATTGCATCACGTGGTTTGCGATAAATATCATATTGCACAGAAGCGCATGTAAAAACATCTTATTGACTTGGAGCACGTGGCCTGGTTCTTCCGTGATCGTTTTCCGCTTCGCATTGTATTCATTGTTTTCAAATGGCGTCCAAGCGTACATGTTATTGTTGATATAAGAATGTTTGATCTTTATTTTTGAAGGTGAAATAACACATTTATGGTCGGATTTAATAATAAAGCAATTGTAGCATGGTGATTTCGGTCGATATGTGTTTTATCGACTGAAGAAAATCGATATCGACCGAGGACGTAGTCCGAGGTTGATATAGATTTTCTTCAGTCGATAAAACACATATCGACCGAAATCACCATGTTATAATTGTATAATATTAAATGACAATATAATATACCGACAAGATGTACAAAAATAAAAACAAAAAAATCAAATTTTCGTTTTTCATTCATATTGATACGGGTATGTAAAATTATTAAAAAAATCTTTAATTTGTTTTCTTTGACAAAATTCAAAATTTCCTGCAGTTAATATAATTTTATGGCTTCTAAACAAGATAACACTTCATGGTTCACAGTTGTTAATTTCATTTACCGCTTATTAATAAGCAATGTATTTTACTTCCCATAAATCTATGTTTGTTTCATTGTCAATTTGATTTCGCACGTGACCAGTGAAGCTAACTAAATAGGAGGAGCTTATACTTCCGGAGCACATAACAACTGGTCCCTAATGGTTAATGGAAGTTTATGTGTAGAACTGAATTCAAAAGTTTTTTATGATTTGGGCATGGATTGGTATGTTTGTGATTTATTTTAAACTATTCCGGAATCAATTAGTGTTGTATTTATTAAGATCTAATGAAAAGAATGGAATTTAGAATCCTTTCCATTTCAAGCTTCAGTTTAAAGAATTGATAATTATACTAAATAGTGTTGTATTCGACTAGCTGCACGAAGTTTGTATGTAATTGTTTAATTGATCCCAAATTTAGTGAAAAATTAGAAGATATATAAAAATTTGAGAACGAAAAACATTTTATATTTATATATACGTATTACATTTTTTATTATATGTTTAATACTACTTATGTCATAATATAGACCAGTGTTTACGCTATTTATACTTGATTGTATTTTACACGTAGTTGCAATAATCCAATAAAATTATGTGTATTTTATTTTTTTTGTATATTTACGTCTGTTTTATTTTACTGCTACCCATGTGTTATTTATTTTTTATTAGTAGCCAATAGAACTTAAAATTAGAACTAATATATATATATATATATATATATATATATATATATATATATATATATATATATATATATATATATATATATATAAAATCGCTTTAAACTCTAGGTTGCCAGATGGAAAAAGAGACAATTATAGCTTTTAAAATCATATTTTCTAAATAAATATTCTTTGTGTATAGTATTTATTAAAATGCAATTTGAAAACTGTATACAATTTTTAACTTTTGATAAAACAACATGATATGTTACTAAACGCCTCTAGTGGAGATGTACAAAATGTGGTTGATAAATGTCAATTATCTTTTTTACACGTGATACGTAACTATAGAAAGTCAGCTGATATGTCATCAGGGATTGGCTGTGTAAATATACCGAACAATGTTCTTTTTGGAAATACTGACATGCTTTCTAAACAACCATGCTAATAATTCCCTCTTGTGATTTGCTTTTGAAAAACAATATACTTTTTCTAATCCATTGTATATGTATATCATAATAAGTTGTAAGGGTTTTCTTGCCATTCTTTTCGTGATGACTCAGCGTGTGGGGTTATATTGTCACACAAATGTCCCAGCGTTTGAGGATTAGGAAAAAGTCATAAACATATATTTAATCCTGGTTCTGAATAAAACAACTAGGATTTCGGCAGTACGTACTCTTCATGAGTATATTTTGTATTATGTACCTATATATCATAAGGTATTTGGTTTAATAAAGAAAAGAAGGTATGAGGTATGAGGTCACCTGCTTGAGCACGTGAGTTTTTCTCCGAGTTCTCCGGTTTTCCTCCCACAATAAGACTTCACGCACGCTACAATTCGGGCCAACGAGCTAGATTAATATAAGTTGCACAACTTGTTTCTAAATCGTTGTAAAAGGAATAAAGTTTTAAAAGAAAAGAATAGGCGGTCATGTTCGTGAAAAAAACATTAACTAAATCGCCTTGGTGTGATATAATAAACCTTCTCGTTACAGGCTGAAATTTTATTATAACATATCGGTTGCATTAACCACGTGCATTTTTAATTTCCACATCAACACTGTAGTAAATGGGAGACAACTCGTTTATCAAACAATTAAGTTAAATAAATAAATAAATGACAATAATAATAATAATAATAATAATAATAATAATAATAATGATAATTTTTGGGGGAAAATTGAAAACCTGATGTAGTTGTAAATCGATTTTTTCAAATATTGTTTTCTGATGGAAAATGGTTAAAGCATTCGATTTCATCATTTTTGCATTTCATTATCTCATTTTTAAAAACATAAGTTTTATACGAAGCATTAACAGTACCAAACCTTGCAAGTAGGCGGAAATAAAACAAAAACCCTACAACGTACCGGTACATGTTCAAATCACAAAAAGCCAAGTAAACACTATGAAAAGTGGCGAATCAAGATAATTACATAAACTTCGAAAAGAAGTAAAACGGTTTGCTCAGGGAGGGTAAGCATCTACAGTCTAGCTTGCTTTACCCGACTCGTGTATATAATAGAAACATGGAAGCAAAGTATAAGAATTCCTTATTCTATTTCGGACAACACTATTTTCAGCTATGTCTAGACGATAGTCTATGCTTTCTATAAAGGCAGGTGATACATATCAGCGACATATCGTGATATAATTTTAAGTTTTAGTTTTGAAATCATTTTTTTTTTTCATTAATAAAAACAGTTGACAAAAAGTAAGAGAGCAGTAAAATTTATAACTGTCAAAAAAGTTCAAAAACAGATCCAAATTTAACATTTTCCAACAGGTGTAACACTAATTAAATTAAAACCTAATATGAAGATGCACGATTTGTTAGACACATGTGTCTTGTTGCCTTTACATTAATTGGACTTCAATTTGTAGTTCTGTTTGTACTTTGCTGGAGGGTAAGGTGTCCTATTTTATGTGGTCATTGTTATATATTTCTCAGTCAAGGAGGCCTTAAGGAAAAACCACTCCAAAATACAATATAAGTGACAAATTAATTATCAAAACTTGTCAGGAAGTACACATTTATCTGCATAATTACCTGCCTCCGAAATATTGGTAAACGACAAGACAGCATTTACAGTGTGCATCACATTAATAAAAATTGTGTTTCCGGCTGTCCACAAATGTACGGACCATTAGTTACTATCGTCCTAAATTCACATGTTCATTTCAATTACATAACACATCATATTTTAAAAATAATCATGTCTTGTTAAATTTTAATTACCAGGTTCCTAGGCTGAAAATCGACTTATTTAATACATTAAACACATTCAACCACCAATTAAAATATTTGAGTTAAACTAAGACTGGGCTTAGAAAAACGTTTATTTATTTATTTATTTATTTTTCTTATTTTTTTTTTATTTTTTTTATTTTTTTTTTTTTTTGTTGTTGTTGTTGAAAATTTGGCTCGTTATAAAACCGTTATTATCAGTTGATTTTAAAATCAAGATGGATCACACTTTGAAAACATTTTTATTGCACATTGTAACCATTACAATGTAATTTTTATTGTTTCATACCTTATATTAATAAGTAGACGCAGGGATATGAGCTTTATTTCACAATTAGCCATTAAAGGTAAACGCAGCTATTATTTTAAATAATAACAGTAAAAATAAATTTAAAACAATGCTAATGTGTTGCGTTGTATTTTGTTCTCCTATTAAGTTTATTTGCTATAGTTTTCCTTAAATTTTATTTCTTTGTGATTGTAACTTTAATTGAAAAAGGTCATGTACTTTATAACTTTATTTTCAGCTCAGCTGGCTTATGGCATGGCGAAGCGTGCGTGCGTGTGTGCGTGCGTAAACTTTGGCCTTCTCCTTTGAAACCACTGGGCCAATTGGAACCAAATTTGGTTTAGAAGGTCCCTATCTCGGCCTGACTAAAGTTTGTACCAGACAACCCCGCCCGACATCCAAGATGGCCGCTGTTACTATAAATAGAAAAAACACAAAAATGGCCATTGTGGATTCATTTTTCCACCAATTAAGCTTAAATTTGAAATGTAGAAAGTATAAAGTGGGGATTCAGCATATTTAACGGGTTTTTGTGAGAAATTTTTTATTGACCCAATTTTTACGAATTATGCAAATTAGGTGCAATATTTAGTGAAATCTTTGAAAATCTTCTCCTCTGAAACCACTGGGCCAATTGGAACGAAATTTGGTATGGTTGATCCCTACCTGAGCCTGACTAAAATTTGTAGAAGACAACCCCGCCAGACATCCAAGATGGCCGCCGTGACTATAAATAGAAAAAACACAAAAATGGCCATTGTGGATCTATTTTTGCACGAATTAAGCTCAAATTTGAAATGTAGAGAGTATATTGTGAGGGATTTAACATATGTAACGGGTTTTTGTGAAAAAATTTTCGTTGACCCAATTTTTAAAAATGCAAATTAGTTGTAATATTTAGCAATATCTTTGAAAATCTTCTCCTCTGAAACCACAGGGCCAATTGGAACGAAATTTTGTTTGGTTGATCCTTACCTTGGCCTGACTAAATTTTGTACCAGACAACCCCGCCCGACATCCAAGATGGCCGTCGTTACTATAAATTAAAAAACACAAAAATGGCCATTGTGGATCCATTTTTCCACCAATTAAGCTCAAATTTGAAATGTAGAAAGTATATCATGGGGGATTTAACATATGTAACGGGTTTTTGTGAGAAATTTTTCATTAACCCAATTTTCACTTATTATGCAAATTACGCGCAATATTCTGTGAATTCTTTGGTGATCTTTTCTGAAAAAACTGGGCCAATTGGAATGAAATTTAGAGTGGAAGGTCCCTACGTCAACCTGAATAAAGTTTGTACCAGGCAACCCCGCCTGACATCCAAGATGACCGCTGTTACTATAAATAGAAAATACACAAAAATGGCCATTGTGGATCCATTTTCCACTAATTTAGCTTAAATTTGAAATGTAGAAAGTATATTGTGGGGGATTGAACATATGTAACAGGTTTTTCCGAGTCTTTTTTCGTTGACCCAATTTTCACTAATTATGCAAATTAGGTGCAATATTTTGTGAAATGAAGTAAAAATTTTCTCCTCTGAAACCACTGGGCCAATTGGAATGAAATTTTGTGTGAAAGGTCCCTACGTCAGCCTGACTTAATTTTGTACCAGACAACCCTGCCTGACATCCAAGATGGCCACAGTAACTAAAAATAGAAAAAAAATAAAAATGGCCATTTGGATCCTTTTTTCCATCGATTGAGCTCAAATTTTAAATATAGAAAGTGTTCTGTGTGGGATTCAAAATATATAACGGGTTTTTTTCTGAGAAAATTTTTATTGACCCAATTTTTAAGAAATATGCAAATTAGGTGTAATATTTAGTAAAAATCTTCTCCTCTAAAACCACTGGTCGATTGGAACCAAATTTCGTGTGGAAGGTTCCTACATCAGCCTGAAAAAAAGTTGTACCAGTCCAAGATGCCCGTTGTACTAGATATAAAAAAACAAAAATAGCCATTGTTGATCCATTTTAAGCTCAACTGGCTAAACCCAGCTGAGTTTATGGCATGGCGAAACTTTGTCAGTTAACTTGCTGCTTGGTCGTGGTTTTCCCTATACTCCAGTGTCCTCCACCATTTCCAAAACTGACAGTCTCCGTATAAGTGAAATATTCTTGAGTTGAACGTTAAACAGCATTACAAACAAAAACAAACATTGTCATACACATGCAGCCAGTTGAGCATCACAGGCCATATTGGGTCTCTTGTTAAATTTTGTATCTATTTATCAAATACCAGTGATTTTTAATGGAGAAAAACGTGATGAAACTGTTACATAAAGCAGTTTATATTGTATATATGGTTGAGTGTTTAAAATATAGGAAATAGAGAAATACAAAATATTGAGTCAGGTAAGATTTTTTCATCAGCACCAATTAATAGCAGCTCATTACAAAAAATAACATATTATTTTTAACTAGATATCACATGTCAGATCTTTCATATTTTTTCCCATTAACATATGATGTCAGTAAAGATAGTTTTAATATGTGTGTTTTTATTATTATTATTATTTTACTATTCATCTAACAATACAACAGTGAGACTAAACAATATTTTACTGCAGCAATTTTAAGTTCAGAGCTATATGTCACTTTTTTTAGTGTTTAATCTTAAATTGGTTTATAATTTGAGCTACATTAAGGCTTATGGGTTGACGCAAATGCTTTATTCTTCTTTCTATTCTCACTGGACAAATCAGCGTTAATACGAATTACAGACTCAAATATAAAATCTTTGAGATTGCTTTATAAAGTACCAATAAATAAACAATGAATAATTTCAGATCTGTTGTACATTGCGTTAGTCATATGTAAAACTACAATTACAGTGTGTAGTATGTGGATTTTGATGTTTTTTATTTACTATACTTATAATATGAAAGGGCCTCATTTAAGACAGTTTATTTTTCTTGTGACCCCACAAAAAGGGAAAATGTCAAGTCAATGAGTTAAAATTGTTTACTGTTTAAAATGGACATTTGTGTAGTTAATTATAACTTTCCGTTGTGTATTTTACCTTTGTTTTTCTTTCCATGATAATGCTCTTATTTCAAACAGGATGTCATTTTGAAAACATTAACAGATTTCGGATTTTCTTATAAAACAACAAAAACTTTGTCTAATTTTTTGTGAGTTTAAATTTCTGTATCAAGATTTATGCTTCTGTGCAACCATAGGTCTTTAAAACGCAAAAGTGGAAAAGGAAAGTGAACGATCCATTTACATCGATTCAAAATGGCGTCTTGATCGACTTTTCTTCAAATTATGAGTAGTAAGCAAGTTTTCAACTTTTTTTCTTATTTTATTTTAACATTAATTGATATAATTAACCTATTAATATTGGAACTTGTTAGAACTGTCACGCATCCATTGTGACAATATAGTATAATCAATATAAAAGATGTGAAGAGATCCATTGTCAGCACTCTTATCTTTGTAGTATCAACCGGGTAATGTTCTTCATAATCTGAAACATACAAAACATTTCTCAAAATATAAAATTCTTATTTAATATATTTTAAAATAAATAAAATTCCATAAAGATACATTCCAAATTTATATATTAAACATAAAATCTAGTATCCTTACCTCTTTGGATAGTTTATGATCAATACTTTCAAGAAGTGCATATCTTGTCTTTTAGTTTTTTCTCCTTTTTACTTTTTTATTCTTGGTTTTTGCTGGCCATTAGCATTTTTATACACGTTTTCAGTCAGTTTGTTCCATATTGATAAATCAAACATTTATAATTCAATAGTAATACAATCGTTTTTGTACATATGCTGTTTGACTTTATTCGTTCTAAAGAAAACATTGATTGAAGCCGATTTCAATTAACTGATAATAGATTTGTTTGTTGTACGATATACTTTAACATTTATATTTGGTTTTGAAATCGACAACTCGTCACTATTCCCGGAAACTTAATATAATATAACATGACATAAAATGTCTTTTTAATGATGTACATTGTAATTAATAACTTTATGATTGAAATTAATAACAACGTCTCCATTTAGATTTATGTAATGACCATGGTCTTGTCAAAACAGTACAAGATATCGAGCACCTGTGAAAAAAATCTTGTATTTAATCCCACATTTACAGCTGTTTAAAATTCAATTTCAATTTTTTTAACACTTAGACATATATAAAAAGACACGTAAATCGTCATATATTGCTTAATTTTGGTAACACACTCATAAAATTTAAAATTCATGCTCATATTTCTGATCTCGTGTTATCGAAGTCACATGCAGTATACAAACTATAAAAAATTATTGCGTTAAATGAAAGCCTGATATATTATCAGTTCAATATCCTAGGAGAGCCAGACACATTCAGTTCAGACGTTATTATGCTTCAATGTATTATTTTATGAATATATAACACAAATATAATTGAATTTTGATGTGCCAGATGTGCACATTTTGGAAATTCTTTCCTCATCAGTGACACTAAGACCGAAAAGTTTGATAATAAAAAACATAAGCCAAACAGTTAAAAATTAATGAATCTAAAGTTCCAAAATTTTATAATTGTCCATGTCCCGCTAAGGAATGCCTTGCATGAGAGAAAAACCTTAGTTTAAACAAATTTTAAAATTTAAGGCAGCTGAAAATTTCACTAAATGGTAGTGAGGAAATCAAATAAGCCTGCAACACAAAAGACCAAAAGGGGATATTTTTATTGTCGAGATGTTAGTTGACATTTATAAGTCTTCTTGGGCTTTTAAACGATGTGACGCGTTAAGTTTCTCTTGGTCAAAATGACTGTTCAGAAAAATAAATCACTAACACCTATATAGCTAGCGTTGTAAACTTTTGTTATTTACTCTCGGACCATGCTTTCTACCTTTTTATGCTTTCTTTCTATAGAACCTTTTATTTATTTATTTATTTATTTATTTATTTATTTATTTATTTATTTTATTTTTTTTATATTTTTTTTTGTCACGGGAAAGATCCCGAGGTCCTTCAGAAACTAGCAGTTCGAACGTTTAACATCCATAGTAAAAGCAACTGATCTAAGTGGCACTTTATCTTAAGTGAATTTTCCCTTTAGCAGTTAGGTAAAACGTGAAATAATCCCGTTAATTCTTTAGATTATCAGAATTATCCCTCACACAATCAACAAAAGCCATGTTTCAGACGACTTTTTATGTGTCGTAAATTCAAACATGCGAGATCATTACTATTGCGACACAATAGTTTTTATAAAAACAATTTCATTACAAAATGATGTAAATGTAAAGTAAGTTTGTAAAACAATATAAAACTGAACTGCAATGCTGAAAACAGGAAATAATATCATTTCTTACAACTTATATCATATGCATCCGCTTTGAAAGCTAGAAGTTCGTGTAAACGAAACCCAAACCGGGTCATATATGACTTAAGACTTTTAAATATTGCTTCCTAGCCTGGACTTGGTATTTAGAGGACAAAGTATAGACTTGTTTCATGTTGTTAGATTAATACGGTTGGCAGCAATTTGGCTGCCTAACAGCTCCTTGTATCTATCTAAAGGCAGATGCACATTGAGAGTTACGTTATTTCATCTATATTATTTATAAGTGGAGTAAAAAGGACTATTTTGTGGGGTCCTCGGTGATCAAACGGTCTAAGGCACGCCAATTTAGATCACGGTACCTTTTGTTTCCCTAGTTTCGGATCCAATTTGAGAAAATTCTTAGTATTAGTTACTTTATTATGTTACCGCTAAGGCTGGTAATTCTTTTTGTGTGTGTGTGGTTTCCCACATGAACTGATCGCCTCGATATAAGCAAGAGAATCTCGACTCGGAAGTAAAACACCAACCTCTCCGCTCCACTTCACTACCGATTTCTACACGTAAAACACACCTGTATTTAATAGCGCAATTTATTTGATTACACAGTGTTCCTTATTCAGCTTACATTAGAACTAATAATGTTTTCTCATCACTTGCTGCTTGTATTTTGAAGGTGTGGTTTTAACTTTCCATCAATAATATGTGAAGCCTCTAAGATCACCAAATCAAATTCTATGTTTTCTTTGTTAAGGGTTTAGAATGATTTTGTGATACTTGTTTTTTTTTTTTTTTTTTTTTTTTTTTTTTTTTTTTTTTTTTTTTTTTTTTAAATCTTATATATTTTTCCATGTTTTAGTCTTTATTTTATTATCATCTAAAAAAGCCTCTACAATACCAGAGACATTTGTTCACTTTTATAAAATACGAAATTCGACAAAAAATTAAAGACATATTTTTTTCCATACTTGTTTTTAATAGCTGGCTAAAAACTTTATCCTTCGGCTAGTTTTGTCTAGCAGTTTTGTTCTATATATTTAAGTTAAACAGTTAAGTTCTTGACTCTATAAATCTATTAGATGACATCATGGTAACTTAACTCCTACAAGGATAAAATGCAGACTTCATATCGGATTTACAAAGAAAGACTGAGGCAAGATATGATTTTATACTTCTGTAAATAAATAAAAACGTTAAATTATACCATGTCAAACGATTGATTTCTCGGAAATGAAATACCACGATTTTTAAATATTTGAGAGAAATAAAGCTTAGAAGCGATTAAAAATTGAGCGTTAAAAATCTTTTTAAAACCGATATTTTTAAACTCAGAAACAAGAGTACTTGTGAACCTCTTAAGTTTTCTTAAAGTTTTTTTTTTAAAAAGTACAAAGAAGCCTCAGATTTTAAGGATTAGCACACTCTAAGGAGATAACTTTTTTTTTTTAAATGAGGAAAACTGAAGTTCGTATTATTGACGACTTATAAATAAATTACTTAAAGAGAAGCTTTATGTATTACAAATTAGCTAAATAGTTAAAGTGTTTAATTATATTATATCTGCTTTTTATTCTTCTTTTTAACAAATCCCCTTTCTTCAGAAAACAATCTAATCAAGCATTAACACCAAGATCTATCGAGTGAAGGAACCTTATGGAAAGAGCATATGGAAACAAATAAATGAGAGGGGGTAAATTCGAGAGCCGCCAACACAGGCAAACCCTGCCCCAGCGATGAGAGAGCAAAAATCGGCGTAACACACCTTTGAACCATCTAGCCTATCGACAATGAGCGGGTAAATAATCCCAAAAGCAGCTATTTGTCATCTGCAATCGGGGAAGTTACAAAAACCGGAGCTTTAGTACCCAAAACCGAAGCCCAAAAGTTTTATTATCAGAAACAATTTTCCGTGTGTAAAAACACAATGATAGAATACAGTTAAATGTAAGGAATTATGTGATACTTAGCACAGTAATTTGTATTTTTGGAACACAAAACATAAATCCCGCCACTGTCATCATTATCCTGACATATTAACGATCATATCACTACAATGACTGTTTTATAACGCCAGCAGATGTCACTTACTTCTAAGAACATCATTCTCCTTATGTGTCAGGTAATAGGCGAGATTTAAAAGAACTGCTCAGTGTAAAAATGTACATCTAATCAATGAGCTGTAATTTACAAGATGCACTGAAATTTTTGTATGTTGATTTATGACAACATGCTGAAGATGCGTTGAATAAGCATGTTTGACGAGTGCTTCATAGTCTGTTCCTCATTAAAGATAAGACATAATGACAGAAAGATACTTTATGATCTCTAGGCATGGTATAAAATCAGGTTCTGTATCTCTACATGTATTTGTCATTGTATAAATCATCAAGATAATGCTACTAGATAACTTTCACCTTGCCTGTAAAGTCTCAGAAATAAGGTTCTTGTTGTTTTAAATGTCTTTTTACTTTTAAATAATAAATACAAGAATGGAAATTATTTTAATTTCCCCTTTTTGAAAAAAGTTTACAGGTGCCTGTTCTGTTTCTTATTTTATACTAAGACATACAAGTCAATATATCTAAGATGGCTGTATTAAAAACTGATTTCTGTATTCACTTTTAACATTTATAACTGATCTTTATCATTAAATACTTTATGTTTAAATTTTTAACATAAATATTTTAAAATGTAATTGAAATATACGACTCGGAGAAAAAACATGTACTTAGCATAAACCATTGTGATTAAAAACACGACAAAATACAAATAAATTACAGAAACAGCCAAATAAGACACGGGAAAACATAACATGACATAAGACATGACACTTGCTAAAATATAGCGTCATATTTTTAATATCTGACCTTACAGTACATTCTGATTAGATGTTTTGTGTATCCAATAAACCCGTAAAGGTAAACATCCAGCACTACTGTACGGCGCAACAAACGGGCGCAAAATATAGTCACAAGAACATTGCAAATAACATAAATAACAAAGGATGAGTCTCAAAAAGCCGAGCGATCCGCCTATAGGAAAAATGCCAAGAAACAAGGTTACACCTTTGGGAGACCTCTATATCTCAACATCGACTCAAGACCAAATACAAATAAATTTTAGCTTAACGTGCCTATACTATAAAACATAACGTAATAAAGACATCTCAAAATTGTTACTAGGAAAAAACCTAATATGAAATGTGTCATTGGTCGTACCCTCACTGTTTTACCCGTGATTGTGAAGAGCAAAATTCACAATACACGATTTTCACCTGTGAACTAATGCAACGCCTACATTGCAATGATAATAGTTTCGTGTTTTACATGCTTTGTAATATACCTTAAACTTGTATAGGAAACGCACGTGTATTGACCAGTGGCCTGATGATATATAATTACGTTTTAGATATTTACGACATGTATTGAAACTAGTTTCAATGTGTTCAGATGAGCAGTGCGTAATTTAATTGGATATGTCTAGATGAAGCATATACACTGCGTATAAATGAGAAAAAAAATGTAAAAATAAAAATAAAAAAATTTTACTAAATTACTATAAACTATATTACACAAATACACAATACTATATACAAAAAGGGCGACATATAAGATTCGAACTCGGGACTTTGAGGTTATCATTTCCTACGTCCTACCACACAGCCAGCGTAGATGATATGGAAATCGTAAGTTAGCTGATATTAAGTATTTATATTGTTTGGGCGATTAGGGGGTAATGTGTTTTATCTCTATCCCCAAATTTCAATGTCAGCGCATTCCCCTCCATCAACCAAAATTTGCAAAACAGAAGATAAAATATAAAAGTTTTAGTAGTCAAAATATCTTTGATGAAGAGGAATGCCCTCTATGTGTATTAATTGAAAAACACGGTCATTACCATCAAAATATTCGTATTTGTATTGAAGTATACGAAATGTATGTTTAAACACATAATGAAATGTTTTATGAAACTTTTAATATTTAAAACCGTTTCGTTTTGGTACTCTCTTTTGGATGTTTAAAATGTTAACATTATTCTCAGAAATTAAAATTTTGAATTCTGTAGGCGGATGCCTCGGCTTATTGAGAATCAACCTCACAGATCATTTAAGGTATGAGGCAGAATCTCTGTTGTTATGTTCTAATTTGCATAGAAATCACAAAAGTTCAAATTAAACAAAGAAATCTGTTAAAATGCACTTTTTTCCGTTTAGCAAATAATTGAAAAAAAAACATAAAAAAATTGATTATCATTAGGAATCAAATAAAAATTATACAGTTTTAATAGTTTTGAACCATATTCTATTTTTAAAGAGTGAAGTTTAGTAATGGTGTTTTATGCTCCAGTCTAGATTCTTTCACTTATTTCGAGGCGGTAAAATCTGGGATGGTGGACGAAACCAGAGTGCCCGGAGAAAACCACCGACCTTCGGCAAGTGAAATGACAAACTTATTTTACAGAAATAATAAAAATATCAACATACTTTTTAATCTCGCGGGACCGTATATAAGAAAATTGTATGATAATAATATAGGCACTTAAATAAGACGTTCACAAGTCAAAGAAAAATGTACTTCGTGTATCAGGAATAAATAACAGCTAAATCTGGTTATATAAGTAATGTCTATAAATTATATCAAGTAAAGGTAGTCTGGCAATATATGACGTTTTTGATAAAGTATTTCATCAACAAAAATCGAATAAAAATAAGAAATAGTTATATTGACAGTTCGAATCCAACACAAAAGATTGCAGCAAAAATAATATATCAGCGATAACTCAATAGATACACGTAGTTTTCCCAGTCAAAAATGGCGTCAATGGCCTTTCGTTAAAAAAAGGGTTAAAATTTATTTCTTTATTTTTCATTTTGTAAGTTTTTTCATTTCCATTTAATTTATTCATTTATTTTTTTTTTGCTTAATTATTTTATGTTTTAATTGTCTGATTGTAATGATTTTAAAAAATACAGTATAAATTCCGATTTCTTTATATTTTATTTTTTATCTTTGACACTCAATATATTTTTTATAAACATGTTTTATGATTTTCAATTATTCTTAAAGTGCGTTTCCCTGAAAGCATAAATCTATTAAGATTACAACAATGTAAATAATGTTGTTTTCAATTCGTGATTTTTAACGATCTTAAATTGTTTTTTGTATTTTCACACAATAGAATATAAGAGAGGTCATCTGTATTGGATCACAATCAATCCTTTAATTTCGTTTTCCGATAATTATTTCAAAACAATTTTTACTTTGAAATGCCGAATCAAAAGCAGCAGTTTTTAAATGAAATATTCGTTTTCGTTTTTCCGTTATCAAAATACAATAAACTTATCTAAACGATCTTAATGCTTTTTAACGATCTTTACTAGTCAATGTTTAAAACATTTAACAATTTCTGACATCAACTTTTTTTATGTGAGAACAAGCTGTTTAACTATTTCCATAACCTTAGTAGACTAAGCCTTAAACTCATGCGCAATTGCGAATTTTTGTGCCACTTACATCCGGCCTGAAGTGTATGATGCAAGGATTGATAATCGGTTGCGTGTTATATTCACGTGCCTGTCAATATACAACTTCATAAATCTATAAAAATGGCGCTATAAATAAGTACTGAAAGGTGTTCTCATAAATTAACTGCTCGCCAATGACAGTTACACGGGTTTCATTTAATTTTCATTCGAAGAGAAAACTTATAAAATTTTCACAATCCTTTATTTTTAAAACAAAATCTCCCATAAAAATAAAATTTGACATATAGAAGCTATATGTTAAGATAAAACTTTCAGTACTTTAAACGTACTTCTAAATTCTAAATTTCCTTTTAAAGACAATGAGTCAGAGACTGATTAGGAACAGAACAAATGTTAGTATTCAGTTTTTTTTAGGATCCCGATGACTTTTATACAAGTTCGGATTTTTACTCAGTTGTGTAACTATTATATTTTTAGATTGGTTCAACTGTTCATCTAAAAATGTTATACTCTGTCTTACTTTAACTCCCACTTACCATGCAAAATCAGAGACGCCTGACACATATAACTATTAACGATAGCCACTACAGAATCTCTCCCTAAAACTTCTCTGCCCTTCTCCCAATAAGTAGGATAATCTACAGGCCAAGTCCAAAAACACGGGCGAAAATGTGGCACATCTTTTCCTCCGATGGTTACTCCAGGAATAATCACGGGCTGCAAATAATATAAAACACACTTAATTAAAGTATCTTATTTGTTAAATCGTAATGTAATCTTAAGGTTTAGGTTTTTAGGATGTTACATTCAAAGATTAAAAAAAAACAAATGTTAAAAATTATTTTTGTTAAAGCATTTGTGAAGTTTATGAATAAGACATGTGTCGTTTTAAATTAACTAAGCTGAGTAATCTTCTAAGGGAAGCAACTTCTTGAGATTGATAATGACGGCAATGAAAAAACTATAGTATAAAGTATTTTATGGAAGATCGTTTGTATAAAGCCTGATACTCTTCGATTTATAAACCTTGCTTCACGTTTGGAAATAAACTTCATTGTACAAGTAACAAAATGAATGCATTTACGTTATCAAAGATCTACATAGCTATGAAATTTTCCATACTGGTAAATGAAATTTGATTTGAAAATCTTTCTGTATTTTTTCATTATAAGTACAACTTTGGTTTTAGTGTTTCAGGATGCGACTCCAAAGAGAATAGACGCTCAAAAAATAAAGCATAGTATTATTTAGCGATTTCAGCCTTATATTTAAAAGTTAATTATTACTTTTTTAATTATAATTAATTAATTGGTATTTTTGTCGCCGGTACACTTTTCATAAGATCTGAAAACCATGTTCTTGACAATAGCAAATCTAACCAATAATTCGGTACAAATTTTTGACGGACACAAAAGACAAAGCAAGAAGGAATAACCTCTTATTATGACCAGTGACTAGACATTTGATAGCCACTATTACTGTATTACAATTCAACGTATTAATTAACACTATTTTGTCCATTAAAATGCATGTCTAAAATTTTAAAAATGTGACATGTATGATATGAAACATATGTTTGGTTAAAATTCCAAATCATATACATATATATATATATATATATATATATATATATATATATATATATATATATATATATATATATATATATTCAAATTACAATTCCAGCAGATTCCATCTCAGTATGTGTACTAATTTTTCGAAGAATGAAATGTCAGTCAATCTAAGACAAATGATCAACAGAATATACACGTACATATCACGATCTATTTCTAGAAATGTCAGTAGTAATTATTATTATGATAAACGGATCGTTTGGTAAGCCATGTGTGTTTTTATTAATATTTGGCATCATAAATATTTAACATATGATTATTTTTTTTTGTATTTGTTATGTATTAAGTGTTAGACTGCTAGTTGGATTTTGAATATTTCTTAAAGTTGGTAATTACAGAACAAATATAGTATTAGCACAATCTATATCCTTTTCTCAATTTTTTACAGCTACTGACAGTTCACAAGGCTTTTTTATATTTTTTACGTTTTATACGTTTCTTATAGATAGATGAGATTGAACTGATGTATTATGATTTTTACTATGTGACAGGTCGAATAATGATTCCAAATATAAAAATCTTAGTAACATTAAACATGTACTTGGTTAAAACATGTGACGTCTGAAACACGAAAACAGTGTAAGATAACGTCAGAAACCAGAAACAGACAAACTATACAAGTCATTAAACGAACGTATTGAGACAATGTATTACAAAAGTTCCGACTTTAAAAGAGCGCTAAAATTATTATTATATTTGATGATGATGATGATGACGACGACGACGATGATGATGATGATGATGATGACGACGACGATGATGATGATGATAATGATGATGATAATGATGATGATGATGATGATGATGATGATGATGATGATGATGATGAGGACGATGATGATGATGATGATGATGATGATGATGATGATAACGATGATGATGACGACGATGATGATGATGATGATGATGATGATGATGATGATGATGATGATGATGATGATGTTGTATTAAGTCGCATCGACAATTTTCAACCATTCATTTGGCGACGAAAGCAAGACCATTAATCTCTACGGATAAATGTAAGTATATAAGTTCGTTTATGCCTGAGATATGCAAGTGTGCATTGTGGTTTGTCGCACAATCGACGATTTTGTTATAAGGTGCTAAACGATGAGGAATTTTTTACAACATTTTTGAGAATAGCATAGCCACGGTTTTATATTTTTGATTGTGTGTCTAAGTAAAATACTTAATATACTGACATAGCTTCTAATGATGCTAAATAGTCGCATTATAAAGACCAATAAATATATCAATAATAACAATGTAATTATAAACAAAAACAGATTTTTTATATTTTATACTTATTTTTTTACATAACAAAAAATAAGATTTAATTTGCCATTTATAAACAACATTTTTTATAACACATCATGTAGTTTGTCCTTCAATCTGTTTTACCTAAAAGAGATCCGGGAAACTTTACTTTCACTTTGAAATATGGACCAATCAGAACGTTTGTCGAGATTCAGCAAGGGATGACAATTGCCATTCTAAGTGTGAAATGGCGTTTGATACAAGGGACGGTCTCCGTTTATATCGTGTTATATATTTTAGAGACAGCGACGGCAGTTCCGATATGTACCATTTTGTAGAGAAATGCATGAAGGTTTGAGGGATATTCATTTATTATTTTTATTGTCCACCAATAAATAGGAAAAAACGACCGAACCGAGGTAGGTCAAAAATTAGGATAGCGAAAGTTGAACACCTTGTCTTATGTTAGGATCAAGGGATTTTTTTTAAATATCGAAACAAGCGCCTTTGGGGGGTGGGGTGGGGTGGTGATCTCCGAGGCCTACAGCATTTTGTATTTTCTTCGGTTTAGGTACATTCAGAACTTTCACTAGCAACAAGGTTTGAAAAATAACATTTTTAGGTTTCGGTTGTATTAATTTTCTTGCAATCAATATAATGTGAAACTTGCAGGGAAGAATCATGTAAATAAACTTTACAATACGCTGCCCAAACTGTCTGTAGAATATGGGCTTAACTTCACTACTAAATATAGTATAACATTAATTGTGTTCAATTTTGAAGGTTAATTTTTTCATAACATATTGATATAATATGTTACTGTCTGATTCACGTCTGCCGTAGCACTAGTTTTTCAAGGTTTTGGAAGAAATATCAAAATATTTTGTAGCATGTCACATACCGATATCAGGTATGTATTTTGTCGTAATTAACTGACACCAAACTAAATGCCACCTTAGCTGGATTATAAAATGCAAAGCTTTTTAAAATCCTTACGGGAATTCAATATGGTTAATCGACTTTTTTACCCAATGTGAAGAAAATGCTATCAGGGAATTATATGCTTGTCTGTAGGATATAAAATTCATATCAATGTGCAAATTTTGGCATTGGACAGAGTAATCGAATTTTTACCCAATATGAAGAAAACGCTATCAGGGAATTATATGCTTGTCTGTAGGATATAAAATTCATATCAATATGCAAATTTTGGCATTGGACAGAGTAATCGACTTTTTTACCCAATATGAAGAAAACGCTATCAGGGAATTATATGCTTGTCTGTAGGATACTGGCTGAGTGAGCTAGCACCTTAACAAAGTCAGGCCAATGCGAAATAGTACAATACAGACCAAATTACAAACTCACTCTCATGCAAACACAAAATATCTAGAGAATA
This sequence comes from Tegillarca granosa, assembly GCA_029721355.1. Taxonomy (NCBI): domain Eukaryota; kingdom Metazoa; phylum Mollusca; class Bivalvia; order Arcoida; family Arcidae; genus Tegillarca; species Tegillarca granosa. The sequence continues at coordinate 52,780,489 of CM056594.1, read as the reverse complement.
TTCCATAGAATGTAATAAAACTCGCATGTAGATGTGACTTTACACATTTTCACCAACCAATGGTGCAAACTTGAATGGGGGGGGGGGGTATTTAAAATGTTAGGGTGGTGGAAGACTTTAGTCATTGTGCTTGCCACAATAACAATTCTAGTTCATCTTTACTTGATTTAATTGCAAAAATAAGTAACTATAAATAAAAAACGACTAATTTGGTTTTCTTTATTTCCAGGAAAAGAGAAAACAAAGATAAACTTAGGCACTAACCTTACCTAAGGAAGACTAATTCAACTGATGATTAACTATAGAGAATCTGTTTGCATCTTTGTTTCCTGTTTAAAAAGCTTATGTGGAGCAAACATTCCCCTGAAAGACCAAATTTAAATCGAGAAAAAAAAAATAATAATAGATTCAGCGGGTCTTAATGTTTTTACCAACTGACCATTACAGAAAGCTGATTAAATTTAAAGATTTTAAAGATTGTCTTAAAGGTTCCAGTGCTACATTCTTTTAATTCAAACAGGGGCTTATGAGTTGAGAAAAGCATAGAAATGATGTATTTTTATTTACAATCTTATGTGTTAGCTGTTAGTCATGGTCCTGTTTCAGAAAGTTTAGATTAATTACTGTATGTGTACTTTTTATAACAGGATTCTAAAATTAGCGCCTTTTGTGCCATACACATTGCACTAATTTAAGTGCAGCACTAAAATATCTCCCTTTGAGGGGGACAATTACATCTATAATCTGTTGTGTGAAAATAAGACCTTGTGTCCATTAATGTCTGTTTCAATAAAGTAATTGTACAATGAAATTAAATGACTGTACTTTATTGTTATGACATGAAACAGAATATTTACATTTAAGTGAAACTTAACAATCTATAAAGTAATAATGCAATAAGAATATCTAAATAATTATGCAATAAGAATATCTATTTAGTCACATTTTCACTTGCATTATTAATTGCCTCACCAATACCAGACTTGATCCACTCACGTTCTGTATGTGCTTGGGTTGTTTCCAAGTTGCTCCAGTGATTTTCACTATGAGTGATATGAGTCAGAAGGAAATTTAAAGTTGGGATGTTTTCATGGATCTAGCAAATCGGGAGGGCAGAGGTGAATCGCCTTTTTTAACCACCGTTTTAGACTTTCAGCCATTTCAATTTTCTTCATTAAGTAAATGAAGAACAAACAACTCTAACAAGAATTAAGCTTTGAACACTGTTTACTAGTATTTGCAATAACAACCTTTATTCAATAAAAATGGTCATCTTAGCATGTTAAGTTATAACCTTATCTGGCCATATAAGGAAGTTATAGTCTGTATCAAAAAATTGTAATACCACTAATTCAAAAAAGTTCTTGACTTGTATGCGCAATTTAAATATTGGGCTAATAATAAGTCCACCCCTCAAAGCACATAAATGTAAGTGTGCTAATTTAAGTACATGTATATACAATATTTTTTCAGTTTTTGTGTATATTTTATGATTGGTCTAATTTTATACAGAATTCAACACACTAAGACTTACCTGTTGGTCCATCACTTTGTGTATGAAGCACCATAATGTAAAAGGAAAGAGAAGTAATGGAGTATTTAAATCTCATGATAATTATAAGATAATTATAAGTGATCTTCAGTACCAGTCATTGAATCCCACTCATAAATAACATGAAAAAAATCAGTTTCTTTCCAAAAGATCAAAGGTTTTCTTTAAATAATCCTAGCTAACTTGACAATCTCACATTTCTGATATCAAAATGGTCAGTTCACGGATGGTAGAGGAAGCTGGAGTGTTTCTAGAGAATTTAAGCAAGCAAACTGACAAACTTTCCCGCATTAAAATAGGATAATACAATCTTAGCACGATTGGAAGCGAAGTCATAGGATACTCTTTAACTGAGCACCATGGTCTCTCTCTCTCCCCCCCCCCCCAAAAAAAAAATGGAGTAGATAATTTTATTAAGCCTTGAAGTATCGACGTGGTTAATTCTAGGATGGTGGAGGAACCTGGAGTGCCAAGAGAAAACTAACAACTTTTCTCGAATAAACTGATAAAATTTTCTCAAATATTTGCCAAGTGAAGTTTAAATCTAGGTGATGATGGTTGTTGGTTGTTTAATTTTTCAGCTATTCATTAGGAGAACAAGGATATTAATCTCTTAGAATTAATATTAAAACAAGTTTGTGTATGCATGAGATGTGCAGTGTGTATTATGGTCTGGTTTTTACTAGCACTCAGGCTGAGGTTTAGTTAAGGTGCTATCTCAAGTCGGTATGCCCTAGAGAGCATAGCACTGCCAGTCAGCGTATCCTGGCACTTTTGCTTTGTCTCCCTTAAAGATGAGTACCAGGTGAGAAAGCAGTATCTCAAATTTTAAAGTCTTATTTATGACCCGACCCAGGTCCTAGCCCCTTACCACTTGCTGAAATGGTGGGTGCTCCACCACTGAGCCAATGCAGTGAGTCCTAGGTGATGAGAAGTGCTTGTAATCTATGAGCCGGAGCCGCACTTGGTCTTAAAGATATTCTAAACCACAAGGGGGAGTAATTCTGTTTGCTCCCAAGTCAAGATTCTTTAGCTTATATTTTGATGTGGTTCTGGGATGGTGAAGGAAACCAAAGTGCCTGGAGAAAACTGCCAAGCTTTGGCACTAGCATATGTCCGAGTGGAAGACCTTGGACTACCGAGGTGTTGGAAATGAGTATCTAGAAAAAAATTAAAATGACTGTTCTTTTGCAAAACACGTAGAATTTAGAAATGAAAGTCACAGGGTCTTTCAAGGGAAACGAATGCCTTATGCCATGGCATTCGTGGCACACTAAAGAACCCCCTAAAAAGCCACACCCTCAGGAAAGGAAACGGGTCAAGGTAGTTTCTCTCTAAAACTTGTTGCCCTACCAATCTTGTTTTATTTCTTATACAAATGCAAAGATAAAAAAGATTGTTCTAAACTATAAGAAATGTCTAAAAAGGAGGGGGGGGGCGAAACGGGTGAATTGACGGGGCGAACAGGTTTAGGGGCGAAACGACCAGATACCATAAAAATGTGTTGCCAGGCACATGATGCATGATGACTTTTTCCCATACACTTGATTATTCGCGGAGCTTTTAAACTTACAATGTCCATTTTAACCACCGTCAATGAAATTGCACATGAAAATATTTAATCAATCTGTCACGATGTACCCGCCAATGATACCGACTTTAGGTTGAAATCGTTATGTTAAACATCCCGAGGCGTAACCTTGGGGAATAATGAAGATAAGATTATTATTTAAATTGTTAAAAAACATTCATTATTATTATTATGAAATTTTATGTAAGAATATAGCATTTTTAGAAGATTTAGTTGTAATTCAGGCAAAATATATCGATGTCGTGTCAATAAAAAATTTCCTTACTACACGTGTCTAGTAAATGTATTTATATATATTTTTTTCATGAGAACGATTTATCGTGTTTTTTTAAACTATCATTGTATTCTGATTCTAATATAATTCAGAGTAACGAAACCCGTAATCGCGTTTAAAGATTTTCAGTTAGTTTTAGCGATTATAACCATGGTGTTCACTATTTATCGAAAAAAGTACGTAGCAACCTAAGGTAATCCCGCACAAATTTTCGCAGATTACGTTAGAAATTTCTGCATGTCTATTAGGTCGATATAGTGCAGAATTTATTGGAGGATACGTTGTGTAGTTCGTCCTTCAAAAATAACATTTATTACAGAAAGAAATGTCAGTAATCACAATCGCAACACGGAATGTAGATTTAATAAAATAATAGACAAAATAATTGAAAAATTCTAAATAGAAAATGCTTTCATTTTATAGCTTATCAAATACTAGCATTTTTTTTAATCTTTAATTTTCACATTCACAATAAAAAGAAATAAAACTTTCAAAAACTATAAATTACTAGCAAAAATTCCCCCTCAATAAATTTTTAACTCGCTGTTAATCACATTTAAGAATACTTCAAGCTTAATAACTTTTTTAAAATTTGATTTTTGCTTTATTTTAATCATTTTGGTGAATTCACTTCAAACTAATTTGATATACATATATAAAATTAGAGGAATAAAAAGACGTTATTGGAATTGTGTTTTAGTATTTAGCAATGAGTACTTAGAAATTATGTCATTATTGGTACTAACCGATTTCTTTATTATATTTTGCTGTTTTACAGGTTTTAATAAAGTGACATTTAAAAAACATTCAATAATTGCCTGATTTAAACAGAAAATAAAACAACTTGCACATTTCGCTGATGAATATTTACATTATAATTGCTAAAAGAACCGTAACTTTAAAACAAATGAAAAACAAGAGAATAAAACAACCTGAATAAACTTTAAAATTGATGATAAAAATCGCGACATTTGGAAAGACCGTACATCCTTGAACTAGCTCCATTTTGTGAATAAAGTACTTCAGATGATTAAAACAATTCTACTTATTACTTATTATTTATACTGTAAAGGCTAAAGTACACTGTACATAGATAAGCAATTTGGATTAATGAACATTGAACAGCAAATTTTAGAATGTTTGAGTTAACATGCTTGTGATGATTCACAAAAATAATAAACGCTTTTCGGTATGGAAATTAAAATTTTAAAATTCACAACTAGCACATCACAGAACGAACCATTTGATAAAACTAGACACCTCACCACCCGATTTACAAATGTTTTATCTAGAAAAACTCATTAGTATCACAAATAAATAATTTTTGTCAATATGTTGTCAGAAACTTTCAATATATATATATATATATATATATATATATATATATATATATATATATATATATATATATATATATATATATATATATGTGTGTGTGTGTGGTGTGTGTGTGTGTGTGTGTGTGTGTGTGTGTGTGTGTGATATATAATAGTAAGTAACGTCTACTATTAACAACATTATAACAGTGTTTTGAGCTATCGAAAACATTTAAATCACAGAAAAATCGTCTTTATACTTAAAAGTCAATATTAATACCCATATTAATACACAGTTTTAGCAACTTCAAACGAAACTAATATCTATAAACTGTTAATTCCTACCTTGCGTTTTAAAAATTAAAATATATAGTTATGATTACGGTTTATTAGTGGTATTAATGTTTAATCTTATTGTTACTATCTTCGTATTCTAAAAACAAAATGTATTTAATCCCATTGTTCCCCTGTAGTATGTTAGTATAAAGTTATTTTTTATTAACTCATTAGAACACCGTGCAGCTGACGGAAATACGATTCTGTCATACACTACTTTTTATTTCTGATTTTTATATGTTAAGATTGCTTTTTAACAATATGTTTTGCAAAATATCTTTTTAATGTACTTGTTGTGAAAAGTGATATATCAAAATTTAGAAGATAATATCAGGCTTATTATTTTTTCCTACAAAAAAAAATACATAAAGACCAAAGAAAGAGGCTGTAGAAAAGTGTCCTTGGCTCTTCTATACATGTAGACCCAGATTGATAAAATACCAAAAGATTAAATATGAAAATGATATGTATAATGAAATTTGTAATTTATAATGAAAATAATACAATAGTAAAAAAGACAAATGTCAGATTATATTTTTTATATCCCATATTTATGAGAATTGTAATAAATCACACCCAACAAGAACATTATGTATACTTAATAAATGTATGGCTGATAAAAATAATATTTGTATTACAGTAAAATTTATCGAAGGATTAACATAGGCAAATGCTTAATATAATTTTAATAAAGACTACAAACATCAGCCATCCGCATACATCATTGTTAACAAATGCTAGGAGGCGTCTAGTTATCTTCTAGAGTGCTGAAGATTTAGTAGAGATGGATTATTGTAAGCTTTTTTTGTCACTGTTATTTGTTTTAATGAGTTAATTCATCCATGAATATTGTCAATTATTTACCGTACTTTATGTTGAGATTGGATTATAAACAGATAAAGTTTTTTCCAATGATATGTTAAATACATTACCACAAGGTTCTCTTCTAACAGATGTATAAAAACGGTTATGTAGAGTTGGACTTCTATCGTCAGCTACTTCTCCAGAATTATCGTCTGAGAATGAATTTTCGAATGAAAACACTACAACAAACGTCAATACAATGAGGAACAAACTCAGTCGTAAAATCATTTTCTTACTGACCAGCTAGATGACAAGCATTTTAACAAAACTTCGTTATCTCAGATCCATTGTTGCTGGAACCAGAAATCGAGTTTTCAGCCTGTCACCATTGGAAACTACAATAAAACTAACGACGTGTTCACAACACAGGACCGTGGTGGGTTAATAACGTATTGCTGACTTAATAGTCAATTCTCACATATAACAAACCATATTGTCATCCATTTCAATCATTCATTATGGAATGTGTGTTGACAGGCTGTCATTAAGAAATATGACAACTCTATTATCATAGGTTTTCTTACTCTTTTATGCTCTATTAGATCTTTATCATTTATAATCATTATAATATTTGGTGATCCTTTAACAAATAACATACGTTAAAACCAAAAGAGTCTTCCCGGAAAAACAGTTAGAATAATTATTGTAGTGAAAGAGTTTTGTTCTGTTTGCAAACGCATGTGCATTTAGATTTATCTAGGTCACTTGAACTCTTCGCACAAAAAAGGACCTCAATGCACAGAGACTATTTTTATTTAAAAAAATCACATATTATCATCATTTTGTTTCTGTACTCAAAATCGAATTACTGCTGATGAATCCTATAAACGTATGTTTATTTATAATATATTGTAATGAAACATAGAATCTTGATCTATTTATGTTTTCTGTTTAATTTAAGGTTCATTGTTTCTCTAATTTACTTTTTTCCTTTTTTAGACAAAAATCGTTTCATTTAAACATTATTTCAATTAAATTGAAAATAGCTTTTGAAAGGGATTTTTTAGTCTAACCTATTGCTTATAATCATTGAGCACACTTGTACGGTTTCGTTTAACGTTTATAGGGCTCAAGACTAAATATCGCTTTAATACTTTTAAAAGTCTTACCCATTGCCTATAATCACTGAACGCTCTTGTATGGTTTCGTTTAACGTTTATATTACTAAGGATTAAATATCGCTTTAATATCTCTATGTCGAATAATCTCCCTTTTGTAAATTGAAAAATTGAATTTAAGGTGGTGGTGTTTTTTTTTTTTTTTTTTTTTTTTTTTTTTTTTTGTAAAATATCTCTGGATAAGGGTCTACCTTTTATAAAATTGGTATTAATATTGTATTCAATAAACGTAATTCTAAATTTAATATGTCTTTATTCATCACATTTATCATTAACTCTTCAAATTTTGTTTTAAAAGCTGTTTCATTGAATACTAACATGTTCTTTGTTATTTCTGTAAACTTACCCGAAATTAATCCTACGTTTTTTAAAGTTTTTCTATGTATTTTTCTTTGTATTTTCGTTGTTTATTTCTGTCGGATTTTTTCAAAACAGAATTACTTTTCCTATATTTCTCTTTTTTACAAATATTAACAGAACTGTGTTTTGCACATAAAAAATAAATTTTTTGATGTTTCTGTTCAATTGATACTTACTGCTATCGATTTGAATTCTTTTTAGTCCTATTAAGCATTATGTAACAATGTAATGCCCTTCTCCTTCAAGTTTTCCTTGTCAAGTAATTATTAAATTAAAACAACTTGAATGATTATCTTATATGTGTCTATATGCTTTATTGAAATAGTCTGGCGCCAATGTTACGTTACTCAAAATAATATATGCTATATTAAGTTTTTTGTTTAAATTTTGTTCGTTTCTTACATAGATGACATTTGCCAAACATAACGCACATTATATTTTCAGTAAACATTCCATTGTCGTCTGCAAGAAAAACAAACTGTTTGCTAAATTAAACAAAATGAATAAAAACAGCGAGTAATGCGAAGGAAGTATAAATACGCTCCCTAATAGTTAACTTTTAAAAGTTAAAGAAGTGTTCAATTAACTCGAAAATATAGTGTTGTAATGTTGTTTAACGTCGCATCATCATTTTTCAGCTTTCCCCAACGAGAGCAAGGCAATTTTTTTCTGAAGATTTATCCTAAAAAGGATTTCTTGTATATGTGTGAAATGCAAAAGCGTGTAGTATAGTCTGTCATGTACTAGCGTACACTCAGGGCGACTTTATGGTAAGGCACTAGCTCACTGAGTTTATATGCCGCAGACAAGCATATTATTCCCTCAGTTCATTGTTCTGGCACTTCTAATGCCAAGTGTCAGGCGTTTAAAGTAAAGGTTTGAACACACGACCTCTCGCTTTCGAGGCGGACACTCTAACATATTTTTTTAGATTCTTATTGGGGGAATCGTGGGATTTACTTTGAATAGAAGTCTAATTATTTGTCAAAAAGCTCTAACTTTAACATATGTTTATTTGTAAGCTTACAAACAGCTTAAACTTATTGACTTAGCATTACTGAAACAACTAAAATAATTATGCAAACAACTTTGAATTAGGTATACATGTATTCTAGTTTTTTATTAGTTAAATGCCATACCTAACTGTTAGCCAGTGATTTATTGTTTTTCTGATGTATAGATGTCACATATAACAAGGTAATATACATGTACTTTCATTTTTAATAACTCAAAAAATCATGCTGGATCATCTTTTAAGTTTATATAAAGAATGCATGACTGTCCTTACAGTGTGTTACTTCTAAAAATTGAAGATACTGAGAAATAAAACATATAGTAATCATGGAAATACCAGAGTAAACCATTAGTTTTATATTTACATGACATGCTAGATTTGCCACAATTTAATAATATTTTACGAGAGAGAGAGAGAGAGAGAGAGAGAGAGAGAGAGAGAGAGAGAGAGAGAGAGACTTGGAGATGATTAAGTAATGACGACATGTTTAGAATGTAGATATCAAAGTAATTAATCCGTATCTAGATTTTATTTACTACATATTTTATTTATGACAGTATGTGCTTTATATAAAAAATTTTTATGTTCACACTTGACATGTAAAAGCACCGTACAAAAGCTATGATGAATTGATCCTCATGCATTAACTGCATCTACATACAGTTTGTTTTACGTATATACTAGTATTTGATGACAGTATGTGCACAAACGGGATGTTTCACGACGCAGTTGTTTACTGATAGTTTACGAAGAATGATTTTCCAAAATGTTCACATATGCTACATCAAAATTTAACAGGTATTTGTGATATATATTATGTACACAGGAAATAACTGACACGACCGGCGCCTCGATGCACTTTCACATTTTTTAATTGTGTAAAATGTGAATTAATACAATAACTAGCGACTAAATGATAAATAGCAAAGTCATATGCATTATTATTCCGTCATTCATAACTTTCTTATTTTCGTTGTAAACACCCCTGTACCGGGATTGTATCTCTGGTAGTAAACTGTTGGGCCCTAGTCTAGATTGCTTGAGGCATTAGTGATTGTGTGCATCGTTATTTCGACGTTTGATTTCTTCTGAAACTACAGGACAAGTTTCTGTGAAACATGGTAAGAGGTATATATGGGTCGGTTCAATTTAAAATTGTTTATGGCCTTGCAGTTTTTACCAAAACAAGGTCAAAATGAAAAAGAATCATTATCAAATCTTCTAAAAACTGATGATGGAGAAAAAACTGATAAGATATTTTTACATTTCTAGGACCTAAAAACAATTTTTTCGTAAAATTTGTTCAAAAATGGGATAGTCAATATTGGGTTCATTCAACTTTGTAGCGACATCAGCTAATGTATAATTGTAAAATATGTTATAAAATGTCAAAAGCGAAAGCGGCCGAATAGACGATTTTTTTTATTTCAACGAAATTAGCAAAAAAGTTGTGAGCGTTATTCATGACAACTAGCAATTTTCCGGTAATGCGGTTGTTATCACTTAATTAAACTTTAATCAGAAATCTTGTGGTTATGTAATAGACAGATCTCAACGTTCTTCTGGAAGGATTGATAACATCAAAAGTAATCATTCTTATACAATTTTTTAATTGTTTTTATTGTTTGACTTCATGGCAGTTCTGATAAAATTTTGTGTAATTGACGTTAATTACCTAGGGATATCTTCAATCTGTGCATAGGAAAAGTACATGCATGCATTTTATCCTTAAAACATTGAATTTAATACAATGAAGTGTTTACAAAAAATTCAGCTATAAAAACTGTTTTCCTAAATTATTTGACTGATAAATAAATCCCGAAGTAATTACCGTCTTCTGATTAAAATATTTATTAATCTGGACCGTGTTTTGTATTTTAGGATTGTTTATTAAAACACACATTACTATTAATCTTTTCACAGACTTGATTCCAAATAATGTCATGATGCTACTGTTGTGATGAAAGTAGAAAAAAGAAGTTTGAAGCGAGACTAGTAATCTGGTTTCACGTCATATCTCTGGTGCATTGTGTAAATCACGCAAATATTGTGATCTGGATATCACTTTGACAGTAAGCATGCACAGTTAATATTGATTAAAAACATCATCACTAGATTTGTCATTTTGACGGGCTAAACAGAAATGGCTCAACAGAAGTCGCCCATCAGACCTACGCTTGTACACCATGGAAGTTATAACCTAAGCAAGTATATTGGTGGGCTGTTTGAACACAGTAATATGTCATAACGTTTGTGCAATACAAGTATTTACATTGAAATCTCCCAAGCAAGCACATTTGTATATTGTACAAGCATTTTCATTGAAATCTCTTAAGCAAGTTTATTGGTTGGCTGTTTATAATGTTGCGTCGTATAAGAAATGGAATTCACCAGCGAACCCAGTTATATGTCACTACGTTTGTGCAGAACAAGTATTTTCGTTCAATGTAAAATTGTACAGGTCGAGGTACTTCTGCAAAACGACATTATTCTGGGAATTCGTGAGGTGGACACTTTCCAAATCGTTCAACAAAAACGTCAAAAAGTATTGGTCACGTAGTACGTTGGCGAATTACCTTGTTTAAATATTTGTAACGATACAAGTTTATTATTTTCTAAGGAATAATATAAGAACACTACTGTTTATGCGTAAGATGTGCAAATGTGTATTATTGTCTCGCTTGTACTACCGCGCACTCGGGGCGAATTTGTGTTTAGGTGCTAGCCGAGACGATCCCTTAAGATAGTCCAAAAAAGTAAAACATGGTAATTTACAGTTTCGTATCAAGTTTGACACACGGTCGGTACAATAGTGGAATTAGGAGCGAAATTGAGCCTTAATCAAATTCATGACTTAGTGAAATAAGGTTGGATATGAAGTTTTAATTAAATGCGGAGGAAAGTTTTTAGATGTTTTATTTAGCTTAAATACATTGTAATTAGTTCAGGAATCTGAATGGGACTTTAGTCAAATACATTGTAGAGTGTACGGGTTTTGAAAATTTAACTTTAATCAAATATGTGGCAAAGGGTACAGGGATGAAAATGGAGCTTATATATAATCTTTAGTTTTTCTTATTTTGAAAATTTCTAACCACTTGTTGCATTGTGTTTTGTTTTAGCGGTTTTCTTTTTGTCCAAATGTCTTGCAATGCTTATTTTGATTCAGCAAAAGCCAGAAACTGATACCAGTAAGGTGAAATTGTGTTTTTTTTTTCAAAAAATTAAAGTGCTTTCATTTTAAAATTGATATGCATTGATCTCTATTGTTTGTATGTTTTGATGCAATTCAAGTAAAATTCTGCAATAACTATTCAAAAATACCTTATCTACACAACAACCTAGGACAAAAATCCCCTAACTGCATTTATATAGATTAACAAAATATCCCATGAAATATAAATAAGGATACTTATGAATGAAGAAACAATAGTTTATCATGTCAAAAAACACATTTTGAAAGCAGATCTAACAAAAGAAAAAAAATGTTTTTTGTCTCTCCAGAAAAGTTGTTAAATGCAGGTACGGGATTTTTGAACGGTGCTGACGATATGTTGTTAAGTGTTAAGGTTTGTTGATCAAATATGTTGTTAAGTGTTCAGGGTTGGATAACAATGTTTATAGCCTTACAGTTTTTTTAACCACAAACTGGCTGAAAAATATATACTAGATTCCAAAAGGCAGAACTATGAAGAACATGCAACACCAAAACAAACGTTGATGTATTACTAATTCTTAAATGTCGTATTGTCAAAGTGAAATTGTAAAACGGTCTACTTTCTACTACTTTAACACATAAAACGAAAAGACAAATATTGTATGTGGCCTTGTATGTGCTATAATGTTTAGGCGGCTTTATTATAAATATACAAAAATTATAATGTTTATAAATATACAAACATGTACATGTATTTTAAGGCTTCCACGTTTACACAAAACCGTAAACGTGTACATGACAGGTTGTAAACGAAAAGATGCCGTTTACACGGCCATCATAATTAGGGAAATCGCGGTTGATTGTATCAAAGAAAAGATGTCGTGTCAGTCATGCAATCGTGAACATGAAATTTTATTAAATAAAAATTCATTTATTTTAATCCTTCTGTAACGATAGTTTGAAACACAAAAATACCGTTAACATCGATCCATGTAAAGTGTATAGCTTCATTACCCGAGACGATATTGATATGCATGCGCATGCCCGTGGACTTTCTCAAAAACTTCAAAATCGTATCTTGATCCTAGTTAACAAAAATCTATGTACATAGAACGTCAAAATTTCAGTAATTTCAATAAATGAAAATATTCAATTTTAACTTACAACTTGTTACAATAAAGACCGTCTCTGTAACGACATAAAGTTGAAATATGAATCAGATGGTAGACATGGTAAAGTGTAGAAATCGAAGTTGCTGGGATACTTGGAACATCATCCTCTACAGGCTCTGTCTTCACGACATGCTTCTGAGATAGATCTATTTATTTGTTAGCCAATTTAAATTTTGATTTCAAACAACGGTTAATAAAGATCAGGGACCAGTATCTCGAAGCTCTCTTAAGACTTACGAATACGTAACGTGTACTTGCGATGATCTTAAAAATTTCACCTGTATCTCGAAGCATTCGTAAGTGGACCGTAACCGGAACGTTCTCTTAACTTTCAGAGAAGAATTGACCTCTCTTAAGTCTAACTTACGATCCGTATTCACGTGGTAGAAGAAAGAAAACATTGTACAAAATTGATAATGGAGTCAATAATTGAATTAAAGGCTTTAACTGTATTAACTGTCTCTCTCTCTCTCTCTCTCTCTCTCTCTCTCTCTCTCTCTCTCAGGAAAATTGTAATCTCTTTCCATCTCTGAGAAGAAGTGTAATAACTTACTCTCTCTTTCCATATCTCTCTCTCTCTCTCTCTCTTTGAAAAAAATGTAGTAATACACACACACTCTCTCATTGAAAAATGTAAACTATTTTTGTGGAAAAGTGATCTCTCTCTCTCTCTCTCTCTCTCTCTCTCTCTCTCATTGATATCAAATGTAACAACTCTCTCTTCGAAAAAATGTAAGCTACCTTTGAGGAAAAGTGTTATCTCTCTCACACACATACTCACCCACACACACACACACACACACGCTCGCGCGTGCGGGCGCATAAAAAACCATTAATTGTGTATTACAATAAATTCACATTTGATTTTTTTTTTCAAAGTTCACGTTTATTACACTTATACCCATGTGTTGGCTCATGGTAGAATGTTGCCTTCCCTCCACCAGTTTTCATTTTTCATTGCAGTTCAGCAGTTTTGTTTTTGACCAATCCTACCACTTTTTCTATATCTTTTTACCAGTTCGCTTCCCTCTCGAAACAGCATTTTTATTTTTTATAATTAACCTCCATTTCGTTTTTTTTTTCCAATTTGTTTTAAAAAATATTTACCATTATTATTATTATTATTATCATTAGTGTCGGGTTAAGTTAATTGGTATAGTAAGCGGGAGTTGCAGAAAATACCCGCTGACCATTTCATGTACTCGTTCAGCAACTAATGCAGATGTTATTGTAATAAAAGAAATTGGCACCATGGTTTTTTTAATTCATAGAAGGTCTGCAAAACTAATCCTTCTATTCATCAATTTTTCTATTAACTATAGTAATATTAGCATAAACTGTTTAATAAATTGATAATTAAGTCATTTTCTTTTTTTTTAATTTTTACAATTCAATTCCAATACTTGTCGAACAAATACTGTTTAGGTGTTTTTTACGGTAAAAGTCCACACATGCGCTAATTATCGGTATTTACAGCACCAATATCTTAAGGCTGTTGTATAAATGCATAAAGGACACCGAGTTTTGAATTTTACAACATATAACGCTTTAAGAATTATTGATCACGAAGCAATTTACTTTTTATTTTTGAATTTTTACCTTGAAAGTCCCACTTTAACATAATTGACAAATCAATATAACTGTTATTTATAAAATATTACAGATTTTAAGATTTTGTCAACGAAACGAACAGCATGATGTTCTGGACGCAAGGTCTTCCTAACTCCGATTTTAAGAGAGGTTAAAGTATGTTTCGAGATACCCGTGTACATCTATCGTAACTTATACTTAAGATGCACGTATTATTTACTTAAGTATAGGATTTACCACAGCTTCGAGAAACTCACCCCAGCTTGTCAACTGTGTCGGAATCCAGAGAAGATCTGTACCGCCTGCTATCGAAAAAAACTGTCTGAAGGCACAGAAGTCGCTGGTACCCCTAAATATTTTCATGCAAGCTATGAGTCTTGGAAACATATCCAAGTGTTTTTTACCATTTTTGCAAAGGGACTAGGGCCTGTGCAATTTGGAATTTTCGCGTCATTTTGAGACTAATTGGGAAATTTTTATGTTGCAAAAAAAAAATAAAAAAATCACCGTATCCTGATTTAATTTTCACCAATTAAGTACGTCACATGTCGTGTACACGGCTATAAAATTTGTAAACGTTTACAGCCAGTATCCGACAAGTTACCGTTTATATTATACATATTAATGTCATATTATAAATTTTTGAATTTTCTGAATGAAATTTTCAAAAAAAGTGTAATATGACAACTTCTAAATTTTTTAATATTTTATTTAGAAAATTCAAAAATTTATATGACATTAATATCACATAACTCAACAACCCCTATATATTAATCAAATATAAAACGAAAGTTTGTCCGTGCTAAAACCAGAGACAAAAACTATAAAGAAACAGATCAGCTGAAAAAATACTCTGGAAAACATTGACAATAATTCCAGTTAAAAAATAAATTCATACACTATTGCTACATAGATAATCCCAATAATAAACCATTGAAACTGGCAAGAAAGGAATTATATTGCACAAAATTATTATTTAATAAGAAATTTAAGAAAAAAACTGAACTGAACATCCGAGCGGTACAAGACAGGGGCCAGTATCTTGAAGCTCTCTTAGACTTATGAATACGTAACGTGTACTTACGATGATCTTAAACAATTTACCTGTATCTCGGAACATTCTCTTAAATTTAAGAGAGGAATGGACCTCTCTTAACTCTTACTTACGATCCCTATTCACGTTGTAGAAGAAAGAAAACATTGTCAAACATCGATAACGTGAACTGTTTAATAAATTGAAAATTTAGTCATGTTCTATTTCTTTATTTTTTACAATTCAACTTTTCGGCCCTTAGTGTCACTGATGAGGAATGATTTTCCGAAATGTGCATATCTGGCACATCAAAATTTAGCAGGTATTTGTTATATATTTACTACCCCTGAGCGGGTACCGCTGCTGGTGGAGTAAAACTCCCCGAGGGTATCCATAACTCAGTAGGCAGTACTTAGTGCTGTCAGAAAATATACCATTTAGCAAAATTATCAGTCGTCTTAATTTTATAAATTTATTTAAAACTAAGGACTGTTCTCTCCTGCAAAACATTTCTTAGCTGGATTTGGATTCATATATTTTTGGAACTTTAGATTCATTTTTTTCAACTATTCGGCGTATGTTTTTTGGTCTGTCAAACTTTTCGGCCCTTAGTGTCACTGATGAGGAATGATTTTCCGAAATATGCATATCTGGCACATCAAAATTTAGCAGGTATTTGTTATATATTTACTTGTCGAACAAATAATGTTTAGCTGGTTTTTATGGTAAAATTTCACATATGCGCTAATTAACGGTATTTACAGCACCAATATATTTAGGCTATTGAATAAATCCATAAAAGACACTGGGTTTCTAATTTTTCAACAAATAAGGCTTTCAGAATTATTATCAAGAAGATATTTACTTTTTATTCTTTAATTTTCGCCTTGAAAGTCCCGCTTTAACATAATATTACAGATTTTAAGATTTTGTCAAGGAAACGAACAGCATGATGTTCCGTACGCAAGGTCTTTCTAACTCCTAGGAATCTTAAGAGAGGTTTAAGTATGTTTCGAAATACCCGTGTACATCTATCGTAACTTACACTTAAGATACACGTATAAAGGGTTTACGAAAGATATTAGATGCCCGCCCAAGAATGACAAAATCGTATGCTAACTTAATACTATTCACGCAATACCCGTAATACACGTCTCTTAATACTTTACAAACACTATTCATTTATTCGTAACAATTTGATATCAGGTTATTGTTTCTTGCTGTACTAGATACGAAACGCAAAAAACTATACTTAGCGGTTGTAGGTTTAAGAAAATTATATATGACCTTATTAGACTGTTAGGAAGTTCCGAATCGAACTACGTAATTAATATCCAGAAACATTTGTTCGGAACTTTTTGAAGACGTTTATTTCACAAATTTCTGTCGTTGATTTGAGAAATTTGTGAATCCCTATTCACGTTGTAGAAGAAAGAAAACATTGTCAAACATCGATAACGGAGCCAATAATTGAATTAAATGCTTAAACTATATTATCACTCTGTAATAATAACTGCACGCTTGTGGTATATTTATATTTTCTTGAATTTATTTTGTAGATCTGAGTGTGTCTGTATGTAGAAGTGTTGCGGGTTTGCTTACAGGACTACCTTTATATATATTGGATTTAATTATTGAATAATGTTTATTGCTAGGTAGATCCATATAACGGTCAAGAGTCATTGACCCTTGTCCTGTCCAAATATGATACCATGCGGTATCTTGTTGTGAATCTTACCTGACAATAATATCTTTAGGAAAATCATAAAATTGTTGAATAAAATATAAGCCAGGTAGATCTCCCACATAGTGGTCAACAGTCATTGACCCCTGTCTTGTATAAAGACAATACCAGGTAGTACCTGGAACTTAGTGATATACCTGACAATAATGTTTTAATAAAACAAATAGCCAAAGTTAACCGAATTGTTAAAAAATATTTTTGATTTTTAATTTCTATAATTTCCAATATCATTACATACGTTCTATGCCCTTCTAAAAAAATCAAATTATTAGATAATTTGATTTTTTGTAGAGAATAGAAAGTATTTTGATTTTTAAAATTTCTATAGAAAACATTTTGATTTCTAATTTGAGTATATGTGATTTAATATCAAGTAGAGTGTAAGCAACCTTTTATGTGTGTAATTTCATTTTCACAGCTCTTTTTTTAATATTTTAAAGTACAATGGAAGTAAAGTAGGGAGAAAGATAAGGTAGAAAAAATTTTGACAATGAAATTTAAAGTCCAGAAGTTTGAGAAACTTCATACACATTTTTGAAATTGTCACAGCTGCGCGCACATTGAAGTTTTATGGAACTAAGTCCATGTAAATGTAAAAGTACAAATCCATGAGGCGCTAAAAATAAATATGTGACACACATTAATGTTTATATCCGAAAAGGTCCAATTTGATATTAAAGTCCAAAGTAAAGAATAAAAACACTTTAAAGTCAGTATGCGGTGCACAATATTGTTCATATTTATATTTAATGTTTATATGTAAATAAAATCCATGTAATTATTGACGTCGAAATCCAGGATTGAACATTAGAAATATATATTAATATACGGACGATGTTATGGCTGCAGAATGGTATATAAAGACATACCAACATTGTCCTGAATTATAGGTCGTCAATAGTGTTCATTAATTATTATTATAAAAGGATGTATACAATAGTACTACTTCTAATGATGATGTCTACTATAATGGGTATATAATAAAAACATAAATATAATAAAGTCCATCAAAGTGGAAAAGATTGCACACTCGAATATAACAAGTCCACCAACTGCAAAAGTGCACTACAGGAATATACGGTTTCCGTAGTCGGATTGCATATACAAAATAATAATAAATATTAAGAACAACTGATGTTCTTCAAGGTGGATACGTGCACAAGTTTATAATCCATATTTAAACCGAGGTTCATTCTGGCATTACATCTGCCGGTAAAGAATAAAGATGTCAGCCTTGGTAACAGGCAATATCTCGGAGAAGAAGCTTTGTCTTTACATTATATATATAACTTATTTTTATAATAAGTAAACAAAGTTGAATACGTTTCTATTTAAAACACTATACTTTACTAAGGATATATGTACGTATAAGTCAGGTATTAACACACACATGCATTTTCACATAATTATGTGGTAACTTGATAAAAATATATAAATAGGCAATACTCATATGTTTTGTTTTTGTTTTTTTGTTTTTTTTTTTTGACACATTTTAACACTAAGCGTTTATTGATGGGTAAATTGGTCTGTGCACTGGTACCATGGCCGTTTCTGTTCCAAGCAATGGTGTGGCAGCTGTTAACGGTTCCAGTAAAACGTTCCGTTGTAGTTTTGGCGAATTATGTATACTAGAGTTGACTAAAGAGGTGCTGTTACTGACAATAGTAGGCAATGCTTGTGTTGAATTATCACTTTTAGAGGGCTTGCTTGAATTGATAAATCGTATGGCTTTGTAAATTATAAACATTAAAATGACAAAAAAATATATTACTGCCTGAATTTAAACCAAAAAATTTCCAGTTAGCTGTTTCTAAAAAAATTTTCAGAAATCTTGATAGGTTGTACTGAATCTATTTCATTAATTAACTTTTTGAGGGGCATATTTTGTATGTTTTGTAATTGTGTTGGAATGGTGGGATTATGATGTTGTGGGAAAGCAAGGTGAAATGGTTTCCAAATGGAGATCGAAGAAAAATTGATGCGTGTAAACGCAGCAGAGAACTCGTGTAAATCTATCATATTTGAGGTATGTTTGTGAAATGACGGGAGGGTAACAAAACTACTGAATGCAGTGCATGACATATCTAAATTTACTAATGCAAGGGGTGGTTTAGCAAGAATGTGATTGGAAGGGAGGGTGCTATTTTCACATACTACAGAGAATGTTATAGGAGAAGAAGTGGCTACAACCCATAGACCTTGTGAAATAAGTTCAGCTTGAGGTAATTGAAATGAAGTAGACACTTCGGTTTTACAAAACTTTTGGATGTTTGCACTGTTTGACATAAATAAAGCGGTTACACAGTGGGTACTTAAATTAATGGGATAGATGGGAGATTTAAGATGGCAAAATTTGGTAAGGGGCTGGGAACAGGAATTAATTTCGCTATCGGTAACAAACATGTACCGGTTTTGTTCTGCGTTTATAGCTAGAGCATTAGTTTCAAGTTGGTATTTAGCAAGGAAATTGCATGTAGTGCATTTTTCAGTGTTGTTCGCATTCATAAGGATGGGCAAATTAAATATATGGTATACCTCTAATTTATTGAAAGAGTCAAGTAAGGGAATATCTATCAAACAAAACAAACATACCAGTCCTTGTCCATATCACAATCCCAAAAACAAAGTAAAAACTTTGCAAACTGGCAAAATAGGTAATACACGTGAACTTCCTTTAAGGAAGTGAGGCCGGGTGCTCCGGAAGGGTAAGCACCTCCTGTTTAGCTAGCTACACCCGTCACGTGCAAGTCAATTTTGAGAATGAAAGGAACAAAGAACTATGGTAAGTCAAATATATCCAGTATAAGTTGGGATACAGTGACTACATACTTATCAACAATATTGTGATGACGGCCATAAAACCTTTTAAGGGCCCTGATTAGCCTAGGCTTGCAATATCCTTGTGTCAACAATTTAATTATAAGTAATTTGCTTCGTTGCAGAAAGTTCCCATAGTGGGAACAAGCTCTACCGTACCGTATTAACTGTGAAACATATACACCATACACAGGAGAAGCAGGGATATTACTGCAAAGAAACGGAAAGTTGACAATAGAAAAATTGAAGTCATCACGTTTGTCGTATAGCTTCAAAATGATAATATGTTGAGGATCCATAATAGTAGAGCATTTGAGGAACTGATAATAATCCCACAAATTTGTTGAAGGGTTTTGGGGAAGTCCCAGTGTTTTAGGGAGGTGTTGTTGAATACTTGTCAGAACTGAGCGCAACATTGAGGGAGTTATGGTACTAGGGGAAAGATGTCGAAGGGACAACATGTTAAGTTGCAATTTTAAATTTTGAATATGACTAGCAACTTCACTTATGAGATAGTGGACATTTGGTAGGAACATTGACAGGTGAGCATAAAGTTGAGAGAATATTGTTGTTTGGGCAATGTTTCTAGTGAGGCTGTCAAAATTGTTTTTATATTCTATGAACTCTCGAGTGATATACACAATTAGAGAGTTAAGTTTGTTTCTGTTTTCGCGCACTTGAAAACGAGTAGCATTGAGGACGGTGAGACTAGCCTGAACAACATGTTGAATTTCTTGTTGATTTGTAGCAATAAGGTTAATATTGTGATTGATTTTTTGCAAATCTTCAGAAGAAGGTGTACCAAAAAGAAAGCTGAAAGCATTTCCTATAAAATTAAAAAGTCCGCGTTTTTGTCTGTGTAAAGTTTGGAAGTCATTAAGGAGAGACGATAGCTCATTATATTGACTGTCAAGAAGGGTAGTAACATTGTGAATTTGTGTAAATAATGTGTTTTGAGTAAAGAGGGTTAGTTGGGGTGGTGTTTGAAAAATGTTTGTTAGATTTGATGCTTTGGCAAGAAGGGTATACACCTGGTTTATACCATTTTTTGTGTGTTCTTATATTAGCTTAAAATCATTAAAATTAATTGCAAATGATATAGTCCATTTTGACCTAGTAGTGCTGATCTCATTAATTTTAGAAAAAATTATATTTTCTGAAACTTTAGTAGATGAAGTGAGTGAAAAAAGTATTAAAAACACAAGCAAAACCCTCATAGTGATTTAACAAGATTGCAGGCTTTGACCTGAAAAATATGATTAAAATTAATTAATTAATTATTTAATAATGATGCAAGTAGATTGTTTTGTTGTGAGATTATAGAGAAAATTGAATCCTTGGATGAAGTTTTGCATGATATAGAGGATGAAGAGGATGTACTATTTGTTTCAGTCGAGGTTTGTGATGTAATTGTGGGTTTAGGTGAAGCTGGATTTGGTAATGTTATATTTGACGGCATGTCAGTGTGTACAGATGCTTCACAATAGCGATTAGGGGTTGAATAATATTCCATGGAGGAAATTTCTGCATCTGTTTGAATCGATGAGTGTGCAGTGGTTTTCTGATTAGAGTTGTTACATGGCTTTTGTCTATTTGCATGTCTTCTAGCATATTCCGCCAGCGGAATGTCTATTGAAAAATCTGAATCTGTATCTGTATTGTCAGAAGATACAGGAGGGACAGTGTATGTAGTTTTACGAACAGGTCGCCCATTTGGAGATGCAGGGGCAGGAATTTCCCAATTGTCCAAGTTCGCAGGTTTTTATTGTCTAGCACTGACTTTTGCTGTAGATCCGTCAAGTTGATTTTTTATGATGAATGTTGTTGGTGATTTTTGTTCAATGATCCGGAAATGTGGTGTCCATTTTGGTTCTAATTTGTTTTGTCTAGTGTGATTTCTTAAATAGCAAGCATCACCAACAGAGAGAGTCATAGGTGTTGTGTTTTTGTTACCTTGTTGAAGTCGGCGCTCTTTAGCTTTTTTGGTATTTTGTGTGTGGAGAGTAAATGCTTCATGTTGATTTTGTAAAACAACTTGGTGATAGTCTTCGCCCATATATTTCCGGCGAGGTTTGAGTATAGTGTCAATTGGGAGTACAGGGTCACGTCCATATAACATAAAAAATGGACTATGTTTAGATGTTTCATTTATATTGAAACGTGCTGCAGCAAGAGCCTGTGGTAGCATTGTGTCCCAAACCATAGGGTGCTTATTTATAAGTTTTGCCAAAGTATTATTAAGTGTTTGGTGACTGCGCTCAACTTTACTGTTACCCGTAGGACAATATGGTGAGGTGCGGACATGATGAATACGTAATATGTCTAAAACTTCTTTTACTATGCGGTTGACATTTTCTGTGCCATTATCTGAGACAAGTTCTAAACAACAAGAATGACGAGGAAATACCTCATTTAAGAGTAAATTGGCTATATTTTCAGCTTCTTTGGTTTTTGTGGCAAAAGTTTCTATCCAACCTGTTAGTGTACATATAAAGCTTACTATGTATTTATTGCCTGATGCGGTTTCAGGGAGTTGTCCAGACATATCCAATCTTAGCAAAAGGAAAGGGTGAATCATCAGTTGTTTGAGGTGGTAATTTAACCCTAGTGGATGCATGAGTTTGGCAAGTGATGCATGCCGAAATATGTTGAGTAAGGTCCTTATATAGTTTTGGCCAATAATATTTTTGTTTTATGGCTCTAAAGGTACGGTCAATACCGGAGTGTCCATTGTTGTCCTGGCAGTCAGTGACCACAAGTTGTCGAAGGTGTTCGGGGACATATAGTCTTAGAGTAGGATCAGACTCAAGATTTGAAATGTAATACAACATGTCATCTATAAGATGGAGTTTGCTTATACGTTTTTCGTTTTTTCCCTGCTTAATGTCCTCAATGTGCTGCAATATGGACAAGTCCTTAGATTGTTCTTGCTGCATATTTAATTCACGGAAGCTGGAAGAACTTGTGTTAAAGATGTCATCTTGTTGGGGAGTGTAATGAGCATAAGATGATGGGTTGAACTGATTAGAGTTAAGGGTATTGATTTGAAAGGTGTTGTCAGATATGTCACAGGTATCGTCACTGTCACTGGTTACGTCAGGTGAATCAGTGTTGTCCGGAAATCAGCTATGACGTTTTTTGTTCCAGCCAAGTATTCTATTTTTGCATTATAAGTCATTAGGTTTAACACTGACTGAAGGGGTTTATGGTCAGTTTTAATAGTAAATGTGGCACCATATAGGTAGTGGTAAAGCTTGTTCAATGCAAAATGTATGCTGTAAAATTCTTTTTCAACAGTACTCCACTTACATTGAGTTTTGCTTAGTTTGTGTGAAAGAAAAAAAAATGGTTTTTCATTGGGTTCTCCTCGGATAATTTCTTCACCGGGGTCGCATGGCTGTGTAAGAACTGCACCAATGCAGGTGTCACTTGCATCAGTATTAAGCGTTTATGGCTTGGACGTATCAGGATAGCTAAGAAGAGGGATAAGTGAAAGACTCTCTTTAAGATAGTTGAAAGCTTGTGTGCATTCTTGAGTCCATTTGAATTTGACATATTTCTTAGTGAGATGAATATAGGGGAAGCAATAGCCGGAATTGGAAAAGACCACGGTGACAAGCAAATGCAGTTTTTGGTCGATCTTCGTGATTGAGTAAGAGCTGCCAGTAGCCGCTACGTAAATCGAGAGAAGTGAAAAACAAAACATAGATTTGCCTAATTTAGCTAAAATGTCATCAATTAATGGGAGTGGCCAAGAATTAGGGCATGTAATGGCATTTAATTTTCTGTAATCGACGCAGAAACGCAGGGAGCCATCTTTCTTTTTGACTAAAATGCAAGGAAAAGACCATGGGGAATTTGAAGGTTCTATGACTTTGGTTTCTAGCATTTGGTCAACTGCGTCTGAAATTTGAGCTTGTTGTGTAAGTGGTGCTCGATAGGGGCGAAGTTTGATAGGAGGGTGATCGCCGGTGTCAATAGACATTGTGACCAAATCAGTTTGTGTTAGATCAGTATCTTTTTCTGCAAATAAGTCAGAATTTTCTGACAAAAGAATATTTACAGTAGATTTGTGTGCGTCTGATACTAAAATTTCAGGTTATTGGGGTATTGTCGTAATCAGACAATTGTGTTAACATGTTCAGAGATGGAAGAAATTTCATGTTCCTGAGTGGTATTGACAGAAGCAAGAACACAACCAGCACGGATACGCATGTGTTTATCAGAGTATTTTATGACAGTGATAGGAATGTAATTTTTATTAGGTGACATTCTGAACAGGGAGGGAAAAATTTGTAAATCAGGATTTTGGGAAAGAAAGTTTGTAGAAGCTGGGTCAATGTAACATAAAGAGTTAGCTTGGAAATTAGCATGATTTTTTAGTTTGCCAAAGCATAAGGTTGTTGAACAAGGAGGTAGGTTTACACTTTTGTGTACGCGTGCAAGGGACGAAATGTGATGATCATTAACAAGAGAGAGATTAACTCCTCTAATTTTCATTTTGTGAATACCATAATAAATTGTCACTTTCTCTTTAGCGAGCCAGTCTCGACCTAAAATTATATTTCTAGTCATGTGGGGGATAACATAAAACTTATGTGTCAAGACATGACCTGCAATTTTAAATGATAAAATAATAGATCCAAGAATATCAATTCGTTTTCCTTTTACAGAGTTAAGGTTATGTATTCTTTTTGTACGCGGGGGCGAGGATGTAAATTTTTCAAAACCCATAAATGACAGAGGCTTATATCAGCTCCGGAGTCCAGTAAAGCGCGATATTTTTGATGGGAATTGATTTTTGTAATGCACGAATCTGGATTACCAGATAAATTAATTGTGTATGATTTTGGAGCTGAGCGACCACCAGTATCTGCCTCACGATACCGGGGGTAAGTTAGTTTCCCGAATACCTAGGGAAGTTGCGAGGGGTGGGGTATCTAGAAGGGTGTGCTTGTTGTGACAATGTTGGCCGTTGTGGTGACTGGAAATGTCGTGGGCTATGATGATGTGTTGGTGAGTATTCATGAAATGGGAGGTGTCACGTGGAGGTCTAGGAAAAATGAATGTAGTTGTTATTGGGGTGCTGATAACGTGGTTGTGAATAATTTGTGTTGCGTTGACGAGAATGGGTAGTATGTGGACGTGAGTGGTTTTGAAAAGATGAATAATGTCGTGTGTAAGAGCGTCCACGATTGTGTGATATGTGATTGTGTCGAGGATTACGCGAGTAATGATTTTGGTTATTATTGATTGATAAGGATTGAAGGGATTGTGCAAGATCTACTTCCATAGGCTCTTCAGAATAATCAAGTAGGGGTGGGGGTGAATAGTTAGAGCGCAAGGCAAATTGATGAAGCAAGTTTTGCTCACTCACCGCACAATCAATAGCGGCTTGAAAATTAGTAAATCTATTTCGCATGACCTTGAATTTAAGAGACCTGTTTTCAAGACCGTCTTCAAAGAAGCCGACTAATTGTTTTGCAATTATAGGGTCATTTAAGGAATGACCGACATAGTACTGCTCAGCAAGAGAGAGAATGCGTTGAGCAAATAATT
The DNA here is from genome assembly GCA_029721355.1 of Tegillarca granosa. Taxonomy (NCBI): domain Eukaryota; kingdom Metazoa; phylum Mollusca; class Bivalvia; order Arcoida; family Arcidae; genus Tegillarca; species Tegillarca granosa. The sequence goes on along the minus strand of CM056594.1, from coordinate 52,754,991 downwards.
GAACAGGTTCGCCTGGTTTTTGTTGAACTTGCTTGAGTAAAGCAAAGGCATGGGAAGGGTCCTGGATATCCCCAAAACACTTTGTCAAATTTGATTTTAGGTCATTCCAATCAACGGGGGAGTGTGATTCTAGATACCGCTTTATATATTCACTAACTGGACCAGTGCTTGATTGGTAGGCTAATAAATGTTTATTTGGATTATTTGTTAGAATAGATTGTTTATCTATGTTTTGTAGCCACTCCGAAAATTTAGAACGGGTGCCATCAAAACGTTTATCTTGGCACCAAGTAGGATTGGAGAAAGCTGGTGAATGTTGTTGTTCCTGAATGTGTGTGTTATGTGCTTGTATGTCTTTTAGAATTTGTGTTTGATTATTAAATGTTTCTGCAATAGCGGAAAAAATTTGTATGGCATTTGGTGCGTCAGTATTCATGTTGTTGTTTTTTTTATTGAGGTGCAAGGTTACAAAAAAAATTGTTTGCTTTAAAATGTTTAAATTAATTTAGGGAAAAAAAAAAGAACTTATTGATTTGAGAAACAAACAGTTAAAACAATTTTAACAAATAAATATATATTTTTTTACATGAATAGATAAATTAAAAATTAAAATTTTGTGTATGGTTTTATTTTTGTTTTATGAGAAAAAGTATGAAAATTGGGCTGTGGTAAAAAAAAATTGACAAAAATTCGAGCCAAGATTTGATGTTATAATTATAAGCAATAAAAATAAATCAATACTAAAAATAATGGGAAGAAGGCAGTTTATATTTATTATTTTAAAAAAAATTAAAATAGTTAGGTTTTTTTTTTTTTTTGTTTAAAAAAATAAGGAACAAAATGATTATAATAATGAAAAAAAATTATTGACTATTTGGTATTTATGAGGGAAAAAAAATGCCTAAAGTGATAATTCAGAAAACAAGGCCTCTTACAGTTTTTTTTTTCTCTTTTTTTTTCTTTCCGTTGATCGTCTAGTGGTGGATTTCTTATATTGGTATTAGGTTCTTTCTGTCGGCGGCACCAATCAATGTAATAATAACTGCACGCTTGTGGTATATTTATATTTTCTTGAATTTATTTTTGTAGATCTGAGTGTGTCTGTATGTAGAAGTGTTGCGGGTGTGTGTGTCGGTTTGCTTACAGGACTACCTTTATATATATTGGATTAAATATTGAATAATGTCTATTGCCAGGTAGATCCATATAACGGTCAAGAGTCATTGACCCTTGTCCTGTCCAAATATGATACCATGCGGTATCTTGTTGTGAATCTTACCTGACAATAATATCTTTAGGAAAATCATAAAATTGTTGAATAACATTTAAGCCAGGTAGATCTCCCACATAGTGGTCAAAATCATTGACCCCTGTCTTGTATAAAGACAATACCAGGTAGTACCTGGAACTTAGTGATATACCTGACAATAATGTTTTAATAAAGTTATAAAACAAATAGCCAAAGTTAACCGAATTGTTAAAAAATATTTTTGATTTTTAATTTCTATAATTTCCAATATCATTACAACTCTCTCTCTCTCTCTCTCTCTCTCTCTCTCTCTCTCTCTCACTTCTCTCTCTCAGGAAAAGTGTAATAACTCTCTCTCTCTCTCACACACACACACACACACACACACACACACACACACGGGCGCATAAAATACTATTAATTGCATTACAAAAATTAACATTTGATTTTTTTTTTCAAAGTCACGTTTATTATGTCTTTACCCATGTATTAGCTCATTTACTTGGGGCTCATTCCGTTTTTAGAATGTTGCCTTCCCTCCACCAGTTTTCATTGCAATTTAGCATTTTTGTTTCGACCAAGCTTACCACTTTTTCTATATCTCTTCACCAATTCTCTTTCCTTTCGAAACAGCATTTTTAATTTTAATAATTAACCTTTATTTCGTTTTTTTAAATTAGCAGTGTGTTATTAATAATGTCAGGTTTATTAATTGGTTTAGTAAGCAGGAGTTACAGAAAATACACGCTAACCATTCCATGTACTCGTTCAGAAACTTATGCAGATCGTATTGTAATAAAAGAAACTGACAACGTGATTTGTTTAATTGACAGGGTCTGCAAAACTACTTCTTTTCATCAAATTTTCTATTGAATATAGTAATTTTTAGCATGAACTGTTTAATAAATTGAATTTAGTCATGTTCTATTTTGTTTATTTTTTACAATTCAATTCCATTACTTGTCGAACAAATAATGTTTAGCTGGTTTTTATGGTAAAATTCCACACATGCGCTAATTATCGGTATTTACAGCACCAATATCTTTAGGCTATTAAATAAATCCATAAAAGACACTGGGTTTCTAATTTTTCAACAAATAAGGCTTTCAGAATTATTATTAAGAAGAGATTTACTTTTTATTCTTGAAAGTCCCGCTTTAACATAATATTACAGATTTTAAGATTTTGTCAAGGAAACGAACAGCATGATGTTCTGACGCAAGGTCTTTCTAACTCCTAGGGATCTTAAGAGAGGTTTAAGTATTTTTCGAAATACCCGTGTACATCTATCGTAACTTACACTTAAGATACACGTATAAAGGGTTTACGAAAGCTTTGAGATACCCGCCCAAGAATGACAAAATCGTATGCTAACTTAATACTATTCACGCAATACCCGTAATAGACGTCTCTTAGTACTTTACAAATACTATTCATTCATTCGTTAACAATTTGATATCAGGTTATTGTTTCTTGCTGTACTAGATACGAAACGCAAAAAACTATACTTAGCGGTTGTAGGTTTAAGAAAATTATATATGACCTTATTAGACTGTTAGGAAGTTCCGAATCGAACTACGTAATTAATATACAGAAACATTTGTTCGGAACTTTTTGAAGACGTTTATTTCACAAATTTCTGTCGTTGATTTGAGAAATCGTCAATATGTATGATTCGTTTTGAAACAATTGTTAAGCTCATACATCTTTATTAACGTTGTCACTTGAGACTACATCCGTTTATATATGAAAGAGTTAAAGATGCAGCTTAAAAAAGGCTTGTTCTTTCAGCACTGTCTGTATTCACAAAGTATTTTCTCGAGATAAATAACATAATCTTTTATCTATTTTAACTTTATTCAGAACAATTAAGAAGTAACGACGTGACTGAGATAATACACAGAATGGTTACTGTTTTGACCAAATAACGATACAAAGTCTGTGTAAATCCATTATTTCACAAATTTAAAAGTTCAATCACGGTTGTATTACGGAATTGCAGTATAAATTACTTTGATAACGTCTTCCAGCTCAGACGAGTTTTGTTTAGATTACACTAGATATTTACATATCAATTGATCAAATCACGACTTCGTTTTTACAATTGACAAGGATATTTATTTCTAAGAATAATTTGATTTGCACAACGCTAAATTATCTACACGCTAGCATCATCAGTGTGTCTGAATTGTAAAGTTCTGAAAATAGTTTATTGAAAAAGTGAGCCTATTTAAGTAACTGATAATTAAGGACTTTTATTCTCAATAAATAGCAACTGTGTTATCATTAACGAACACGCATTAGCCATTCCAAAAATTCACAATTTCCATGTAGGTAATCTACTAATTTTATCAAAGAAGGAGAACGTAATTTTAAACTCTATAAAGATGTATCTAGCTTAAAAAAAAAAAAAAAAAAAAAAAAAAAAAAAAAAAAAAAAAAAAAAAAAAAAAAAAACCCAAAAAAACGGATTTCAACGGAGAAAAAACATTTTTATTTTTATAGTTTTTAACAAAGGTTAATCCATATGCTAATGCATCTATAAGAAAGTATTCTGCAACGCATTTTAAATTTTCCCTTCGATATTTAAATGAGACACTTAAATAAAACTTTTTGATTCTAAAATCTTTAAAAAAAACATTGAAAATAGGATAATAAAAATCATGTTGCTAATCCATGTCTATCATTCATTCACCATCTAGTGCTCATTATGGATTTGAATGTTGTTTGTTTACAAACTTAACAACTTAACAAACTTATGTAATTCAACGGAATAATTCTTTAGGAAGTGTTCATTATATAATTCATCGATGAATCAATAAAGCTCATCCGAATTATAAATGTAACAAATTTAAAAATCATTTCACATATTTGCTTTCGAAAAATAAGCACAACCCCCAGAATCAAACAATGGTTCAACGGTAAAGTGATTTAAACCTGCACGAATCTATCTCACAATGGTTCGTTAGCAAGATAGAACAATAAGTAAAAGACGGTCGCTCGTTGAAGAAGCGCAGTGATGCGTAATAGACCTAATCCTGAACAAGATGACCAGAAGCTGTATTTTCACAAATTATTGCTTTTAGAATATTTTGACGTAATTGCTCGTTAATTATTATGTTTGCGGATGATGATGATGATGGTGATGAGGAGGAGGAGGATAACGGCGACAGGATGATGATGATGTCGATGATGATAATTTTGTATTGATGACGATATTGTCATCATGATGTTGTAACCATTCCCCTCCTTTAATGACTTTTCAAAACTTCATAAAGATATTTAAATTTGTAATTAAAGATCTTTAAAGGCCCATTTAAGCCTCCTTAAAGCCAGTCCATCTGTACGGATTTTTAGTCGACCTTTAAGAACTCTTCAAGGACAACTTTCAGGACCTTTAAGGACATCTTTCAGGATCTTTAAGAAATCCTTAAAGATCTATGATAGAACTGAAATTTTAAGGATCTGTAAGGATATCCTTCAAAATACTAAAAGATGTTTTATTGAAAGTCAAAACTCTAAAAGCAAGTTTTTAATTGATAATGGAACGAAGAAAAATACATTCATTCAGATTAAAATATTTTTTTTAGTATATTTTGATTTGGTTTTTTAAAGTTTATACGACATAAGATATATAAAAATCCTAGATTAACGGATATAAACTAATTTCTACATTACAAAGGAGGGGGAAGTAGTATGTACAAATAGAGAGAGAGAGAGAGAGAGAGAGAGAGAGAGAGAGAGAGAGAGAGAGAGAGGAAATTTTAGTGTCTTTGAAATTGACATATGTAGAACTGACACAAGATGTTATAGAAATTTAAATAATTTCAAATCCTAATGAAAAAGGTGGTAAAGTAAATATTTAAAACAAAGATGAGAATATAAGGGTAAAGATAATTCTATGAAAACATGAACAAGTTAGGAAATGAACATATTAACGTAATCACAGAACCAATAACAGAGGACAACCTTCAACTGACAAACTTTATCTCACTTCGATCAGCCGAAGAGAATTTGAACTTCTGCAGTGAGACAATGGTGATTGATGCTCCTCTCAAGATTTTTTTTTCCGACACAGAGATTGTCAGTTCAGGTATGGTACAGAAAACTTGAATACTTAAATAAAAACATCTACCTTCAGCATGTCAAATTAAAATGTTCTCTACCGAAGATCTCTGCAATTGGGAAGCGGATATTAGGATATAAGAGACGCCTTGATCGATATGCCTATCTTGAGCTGCAAACCTATGGGTCATCCGAGCCGTGTGAGGCTGTGTTATCCATAGGTCAACAATTTTAACTACTCGTTTTCACATACTCACAAGATAAAATGGAGGTATTTGTATAAACTGCTGCCCGTTTAAGATAAATCATGAAATTTTAGGCAACTGTTTCATCTGCACATGCAAATACGTATTCATATGAACTCACTCTCTCTCTCTCTCTCTCTCTTGAATATTTGATTCCTGACGTGACCGTAAAAAGATTTTTTAAAACATCTCTTACTATATATTCAATTTTTAACCATTATCTCATTCTATATTCAATAACTGACTTTGCCGCGAAAGGAATAGGAAAACAATGGCCCCGCAAATGCCTGAAACCAATTAATTGGTAGAATTCAGACATTAAGATAGAAAAATACATTTGAAGATAATTCAAACAGTAAATTCTACATTAAGTATAGAAATAAAAAAACCAATAAACTTAATACTAGTTCAAGTTTGATTATCGCGTAACCAATGTCATAGAGTTAAATCTTTAAGTAATAAAGCTTATTTGAATTTTAAAGATCTCTCATGTGCTCTCATGAGTTTATTTTGTTTTTCTATATAGAAGATAAAATTCAAGCAACTCTTTTGCAACTATAAGATACTTCGAATAAATATTGATATTTCTTATCACGAATCAGCATGGTGTTCTTATTTCATCTCCAAATGATTTTCCTTAAGCTAGTGATTTCTTTGTATTATGAAAATTCTGGAATCTGACGACAGCAAAAAAAAAAAAAACGATTTAAATGTCGCTGCTTCCGCTATTTCAATAGTTATAGAACTTGAAGAAAAAACCGAAAAAAAGGTTGAGTCTAGTTCCAGAGTGGCACTGTTTATTTCAGTGAATTTTTAGACTACTTTGAATATATATTTTGAAAAAAAATGTTCAAAATTCATTTAACACCCTTTTTGTTACACTTTGCAACGTATCATATAATCATTATTTAACGTTTTGCCATGCACAGTTACTTTTACCGCTTTTACCACTTTCAAACACGCACACACATGCACAAACAGACACACACATACACACACATACACACACAAATTATTTTTAGTGTATGTTTGTAATCACAAAAATGTGTTTTTTACTACTTTTACGATGCTGTATTATGACACTCAACGGGAAACTATCTAATGTTTTCTATTTATTCAAATAAAAAACATGATAATAGAAACATTTTTTATCCTAAATGATCTTCATTAGTCACTAAGTACTATTTAACAGTAATGCACTTTGCTATATTCAACTAGTCCCTACGGATATTAACGTATTAGTAGCAATTACAGATTGAAAAGTTAGAATCAATTTGTTATTTGTTTTGCTATTGTAAAAATGGTTAAACTTATGTGACAAACTAGTTTTTATGACCTTGTTTTTAAACAGTGTAAATTACAAGATTTGACCTTAGATTGTAGCACATGTTATTAGATACTGTAACAATCAAACACATTTCCGACATCAGGATTAATTTTTGAATAAAACGATTTAAATGAACCATTATATACAGTAATTAACTCCATTTTTACCACTAATTGACTTGATTCGTGTTTTTTTTCGAAATAATCACGCTTTCCTTTTTTCAGATTAAAAAGAAAATGAATCCGGACTACTTTTAAGATAAGATTTCAAATCTACTTTAACTATTTTTTAATTACTTTTCCCCAAGAAATGAAAGACACTACTGCAAAAACGATTATTCATTATTTTGTAAAGTCTAGTAATTGTACTTGTATTGTTTAGTATTCACTTCTGAAATTTTGAATCAAACATTTTTAATAAAAGATTTATGCATTTTTAGTACATTCTAATGTTTAAATACGTATAAGGAAAACGTGTAATTTATGGTCTTTAAAATGAAGATCCTGCTTGGAATGAAAAGGAACCCATAAAACCTAGCCGTTGCAATTTCATTTATTAAAAACAGAAAGAGAAAGATAAAGCAACTTCAATTGTATGTGTATCAAACTTTGTTCGCATATATATTGAAATATTATTATTAAGCCGCAACTTACGATAATCAAGCCGTTACGGATCTAAACAACTACTCGCAAACTGAAGTACATAATAAGACGTCATATTATCACTGTGAACTGATTACTAATATTCTTTTAAGACACTGTTTTGGTTTGTGATGGGATAGGCGTTTTCTTTTGATAATTTGAAAATGAGTTGGAAAATAAGTTCGTTTTTCCGAAGATTTAACTTTAAACGTTATTTGTTAAGAAGAATGGCATTGTTAAATTTCAGACTTGTGTAAAATGCGTAAGAAAATTGATGCTTTAAAATTATTGCTGTAATTGCTGACCACCAAACGAGAGTTGATTAATTTGCAAGAAAAATATCAATTGCCTGATCGCAACAAAGAGGAGTGTTCTTAAACAGAGAAGAAACACCATAGAACTGGAACAAATTATATCCTTGGAAGTTAAAGTATTATGTAAGAAAAACAAAATACTGTATAACAGGCTGGGACTTTTTACTAAAAGCTGCGTAATTGCATTTTACGAAATGTGATCAAAATTGCTCTACTGTGCTTGGTTAAATGAAAAACGCTTTGTATAAAATAAATATAATACTAGTAGCTTTTAATATCGGGTATAGTTGTAAAAAAGATTTATGTCATTTTTTGGGGGGGGAGGGGAGGTTTATAAAAAAAATAACGTATACATTAGTCCTCGAGATTTAAACTTTCCTTGCTACGTTTACACCTTGATTTTATATTAAACTTTTTAAATAAATTTCTAAATTCTGATAATTTTGTTGATTTACCGGTTTTGTAAACTCGTTTTCTTTTGGAGTTTTAGGTAGTTTTTCACATTAATTTGTTACTTTTTAGATATGAACTTTTGTCGTTAACGTATAAACGGCAGCCAAAATAGCATCATGGTTTTAAATTGTTGACACAAGGATATTGCAAGCCTAGGCTAATCAGGGCCCTTAAAAAGTTTTATGGCCGTCATCACAATATTGTTGATAAATATGTAGTCACTTTATCCCAACTTATACTGGATATATTTGACTTACCATAGTTCTTTGTTCCTTTCATTCTCAAAATTGACTTGCACGTGACGGGTGTAGCTAGCTAGACAGGAGGTGTTTTCCCTTCCGGAGCACCCGGCCTCACTTCCTTGATGGAAGTTCACGTGTATAACATATTTTGCCAGTTTGCAAAGTTTTTTTTTTTTTTTTTTTTTTTTTTTTTTTTTTTTTTTTTTTTTTTTAATGGTGATATAGACAAGGACTGGTATGTTTGTTTTATTTTATATATAAGGAATTGTATGAATAAGACCAAAGAAAAATAACGTTATATATGAAATTGAAATGAAACATTAAATCTCCAATAATAAATAAGTCCTATAAAATAATGTATTTTAAACAAACAAACAAACAGAAACGATAAAATCAACAACTAATAAAAAAAATGATAAAAATGGTGGGAGGATAAAAAATAATACTAATGATGTTTTTTTTTTTTTTTTTTTGGTAAATGACGTTATTTCCATAAATGTTTGCAATAATCAGAAACTATACCTATAACTAGAATTCTGAAAATACAATAAAATTTCTTAATTTTTGTTTTTCGTAAAATTTTAAGTTTCCCTAATTAATACCCCTTAACCAACAACCTTGACCAGAGGACTCGTACATACAGGTAAACCTCACGCGTGTTATCAAGAGATCATTTCAAGATATTAAAAAGTCATTTAACATGTTATTCCATGAGACAAATGACAAACACTATCTTAACTAGAGAGAAATATCAAACCATAAAAAACAAATGCCTGTGAGACAAACGAAGACAAAATTTTTAAACAGATTTTTATATATCTTTTATCTTCTATATAATGATGGTGTGCTTTATTTTCTTTTTTGTATTCAGTGTTACAGTTAATCCATAAATACTTCGTGTCTGTTTTAAATGATCATTTATAAGATTTTGGATGTCAGTAATTTTATTGAGTTATTATGTAAAGCTATATGATTTTTAGAATTTTTACCTCTTTATAATTAGGCTCACAGTACCTTACAACAACATGGCCATAAGCTTTAGCTAAAATATTAATTTCGTTAATTGGTTTATTATGTTCGATGATATTGCAGATTTCTTGCTTTAAGGCAACGATTAGAAATGGTATAGTTTGCTTGCTTAATAATTTATCATATCGGGCTTTTTTGTGTAAGATTTTAGTCATATGTTTTCATTTGTCCTGATTTTAGGAAAATAAGCTCTCTCTTCAACAATGACTGTTGGCTGGTTTCAGTTTGGTTTGTGTTTATGTTTGAAAGAAATCCAAGCTTCACTCTCCATTCATTACATTATAGTTTTCCCCATCCATAGATTTGTCTTTCGTCATGAAAACAAGGCCACAATATGTACAGCGATAAAGCGCTTACTTTTACCTAATTAAATAACAAGATGATGTTTAAACAGTATGGAGTCAATTCGTGTTTATGTTGTTATAAGGCTTTGATTCATTAATATGTCAGCTTTATATTCAACGTCAACCGCTTATTGCCAGTACCTTTGTAAGTTTTTCAAACACCGGAAACGATGATTTATTACTTATGAAACAGGTAGGTTTGTGAAATAACCACAAAGATAACGACATGGGGTTTTCAGTTTTACTTTTCTTGGAAAGACCTTCAAAATTGGGTCAAAGTAAAATATCAAGATCATGACCTAGTTTGCGATTTTTGCAGTTTTAGGCTAAAATTGAAAATGGTAAGAGATAGATTAAAAGATACATTGCAAAAATAAAACATAAGCATAACAAAATATAAGAAGTTACCAAGTTTCGTAACTATATAATAATCCATTTAGAAGTTTTTGCCCTTGAAATGTTATTTTTGCTTATAATTACTAAATATTCTGCATTAGCTTGAAAACTATAAACTTTGTGTAAAGGGTTGAACATAAGAATATTGAATACATTGTTAGATAATCATTTTTATATTTGAATCAAGATCATAGGTTCAAAGGTCAAGGTCATTGCTTCATAAAAAGGCTAAAATTGTTAATTATCTTGAAAACTATTAACTTTTTGTATAAACATGTATATAGGAATATTGTAGGTATTGATATGTCGATTATTTTGATATGGTTCAAGTTCATAGATGCATAAGAAGATTAAAATTATTACATCTTAAAAACGTTTAAGTTTTTGTATAAGGATCTTTATTAGAATGCTGTAGGTATTAATATGGCGATCATTTCGATAAATGGTCACGATCATACATCCAAAGGTCAAGATAAAAGATGCATAATCAGACTGCAATTGTTAATTATATTGAAAACTATTAATCATTTATGTTTAAGATCATACGTTAAAAGTTCAAGGTCATAGCTGAATTAGATGATTGAAACCTAAATCAAGAGGTTAATTAGCATTTAAGATATATCAAAGTCTTAACACCCATTCTCAATACAAGGGATCATACCAGTGTGTAGTTTTAACAAAAACTTAAGTGTTGGAAAATCCACTTTAACTTGTATTCATCAAAAACAAAGTAGTTGAGAATGTGTAAATCAATAATATTTTCATCAATCACCAAATATTAACGAAATGTCAAGCAGCTGAATGAGAAGGTTATTTTACTGTAAAAAATAGCATAAAATGTACGTTACTGTCAGAACTAAAAACATTACTTGCTGTGATTTGTTATGAACAATTAAGATCGCCTCCAATAATTTTCAGAAATGATCTGCATATACTTGTTTCACATATCGAATCGGCTTTTCTTTCATTATTAATTTTGTTTGAGCATGGTGTTGGATCAAACCTTTGTTCATTTTTAAGGCTTGCCTCGACAAGTGTTTTTTCAGAACTTTTTATAGACTACTTTTGATCTCTTGCTTTTTTTTTTTAAAGAAGTCGCAATAGTTAAATTCATTCATCACTTTTTCCAAGCACATTTGTAGACTACTGCATGTACAGAACGAGGATTAGATATTTTGAAAGGTTACGACTGTGCGGGCTTATAGTAACGTACATTTCAGTACTTTGGCTCATTTTTCAAATCTGTTATATATCACTTCTTTTGATATTAAAATATCATTTTTACATTAGTTGATCTTTTATCATTTGTATTTAACAAATAAAAACTAGCCAAGCATGAAATTAAGCATATTTGATATGGTAACGTACATTTCAAAATGTAAAAATTTCAAAATAAGAAACTATTAAGAAATATAAAGTTAGTATCCAATTTTCTAATTTGAATATAATTAAATCTAACAAGAATGCTTTAAAAGTAACATTAAACATGAACAAATCAAAACACTTTCAGGCTCAAAGAATTCAGGTAAGTAACGTTCATTTCACTTTATCTAGTCTCTCTTTATCAATTTGCTGCAATTCAAACATTCTGCCTGATCTTCCAGTAGCTGTCGGTTCTGATATAGGGAACAGAATATCATTGACAGGAATCCACAAGACATCCTCGTGTTTGGGCCATTGATATTTATTTTTCTTAGATTCCATGAAAGGAATTTCAAACTCATGATAATCATAGTCTATGTCAGTTATTTTTCCAACATACACTCTATTGCTGAATTTTGCTGCAACATACTGCCCTTCCTGTAAAGGTGTTATTTCATTTGCAATTGTTTCATTTTTGTCACTTACTGAGGTGTCATCTGGTTCATTTTGATTAATGATAATTTCAATTTCTTTCTGCAAATTCTTTTTTCGCCAACCATCATCACATACTGTACCCCCTAGGCAAATACCACAAAAACATTTTGTGTCTCTGACGTATACTGAACCATTTCTAGCTGGAGCAACTGCATGAAGCTTAAATGTTCCTTTAACTGGCTTGATATTTCTAGATTTTAACAACCCATCCATTCGTAAACATTCGTCAGATTTTACAAACAGGGATTGTCACCCCTTTCATATTTGAAGAACTAGCCCACTTGAAAAAATCACGTGCGTACTAGATGACAGTCATCTGACAACGAACAGCTTCGTCAACCATCCGTTTTGTAGTGCCCCAAGCCCATCGCAAGGACCTTTACCATAGCCCACTTCAAAATAATTCCACCTAGCTTTTATTCCATATAGCTCGGTATGATTTGCAATGGTGAAGAAGGACTGTCGGTTTCTATACTGACTTGTAGGTCCGTCTGTCGGAAGGTGAATGAACTCAACATTTGGTGAAATAACCTTCAACTCTGGGATGAGTCTATCTATTATTGCATGAACAGTACTTGAGGAATGTGACATTTCATCTGAAACGACAACAAAACTTTTGTGCTTGGTCTTACCCTGGGTATCTTTAAAATAAACAACTACTGGATAAGGAGTAACTACTGTTTGATTCCAGTAGGCACTCTGGATCTCTTCGACGCTTTTACAGGAGTAATTTTCTGCGAAGTCCATTTGTACATTATATGATTAGGCGGCAGGTTCTCCTTCATTTTCAGTGATACCCTGTTCCTTGACATATGTTTCGGGATTTGCAGTGACTTCGATTTCTTCTTTTTTATGGATTTTAGGAGTAGGGGCATATTTTGATGTTTTGTACATAAGCAAGTTCTTCTGCTTATGAAACTAGTTTTGAGTATGTACTATGGGCGCATTTTACAAAATGTGGCTAGCGACATCTTGACGGTTGGGTTTTATGACACAAATTTTATAAACAAGCTTCCTAAGTAGTCGGTAAGTATTCTTGTTTGTATCTTTTTGTTTTCTGATTTTGTAACATCCGCTTTTCCCAGCATGCATCTACTGTTATCATCACGTTCTAAAAAGGCAAGCACCTCTTTAGAGTATATCTTCCATGTTGTATTTCTTTTGTGTTTTTTTCTGGATGCAAACTTGCCCGAGCTGACACCTAATAAACTTTCCCTGCCAATAGATGTTTGATTACTTAACCATTTTCTGCCTCTGTATTTCTTTAATATTTTACCTGATACGATATTTCTTAATGTTAAAACTTGTCCTTGTTTTTTCCCCTTGATTTCTTTATAGGTAGTTCGAGCTTCTTCCATAACTGCATTGCTAAGTATCAAATGCTTTTTTACTTTTACTGTTTAAACCTTTGTTAAGTTTGCTTCTTTCATTAATTTGTTAGCTTTACTTCGAGGTGAATTTGTTTGAGTCTTTCTACGTAATCTTTCCAAACATTTTAAAGTGTTTTAAGTCTCTTTGTTAGGTTTTCATTTCCTTGTTTGAGTTGTTTTATGTTTCTATGAGCTTTTTAAAGTGCCCTGCTAACTTGCACCTTTGGACCATTTCTTTTATTGTTTGGAAAATTCATGCAAACTAATAACGGACTGTGGAAACTTGTTGTGGCACTTTAATATCTACTTGTTGAAGTATCTAATACTTCATGATCACTAGCTACTTCGGTTACATTATTTTTTCCTCTCTTTTCTTTGTCGCCATTTTCGCAAAGTTTCGTTTTTTCATCTTGTTTCTTATAACTCTTTCTTTTTGTGAAAGCTCACTACTTTGTTTGTAATAGGTCATATTCCTTTGTCTTTCCTTGGCAACGTACACTTCGCCATCTTTTTGCTTTTTTCTCTCACGATATGCCTTTTGAATTTCGGCTCGAAATTTTGCCATGATCTGAAATTTCAAATTAAAATATATTAAAATATTGTTATTTTGTTTTCATTTCGGTGCTCATATGGAAAGTAAGTATTTTCATCTCTTTTCATAAATTTATATGTAAAAATATTAAGTCTAAACTGGTCAAAAATTAATCATAGTGGCTTTGAAATTTTTTTTCGAAATGTACGTTACCTACCATGATGGCTTTTATTTGTATTAACTATAATATACAATCTAGGTTTCGATTATAATACTAGTTTTCGAGACACAAAACAAATCAGTATCGATTGAAAAGTAGAACATAAAACAATTTAATTGTTTTGAATGCCATATTTGCAAGAGTAAACAACACTTTCATAAATTGTATTTGTGAAAGTCCGATTTTTATTCCAGTAGTTCAGATCAGTCGTAGAAGAAAAATATAATAACTGAACATACTTTGTTTAAATGTAAATTGTTGGTGTTATTTACTTAATACCAGATTAGGTTTAATTAAATCTCCCAAAATGTACGTTACCATATATAACGTACATTTCATCAACTGAAATTGATATACCCGCGCTATCTCAAGCATTACAATATTGTGCTATATTGATATTTAAACAGGACTATATCGTTAGTGTGTGAGTAAAAAAATAGACTTCATACATTATATATATCTTTGAAATTATCATTTATATAAAATGTGCTAAAATACTTACCTCATATGCTGAAGAAACTGTTAAATTGATGTTCAAACATAAATAAACATCTTGTCCGACATTCGACCTTCAAATTTTCCCTCCTGTCAACTTTAGGGCGATTGCAAAATACAAATAGAGTATGTATCACAAAGTTCCGGAATTCATACTACCGTACATTTCAGTATCGTACATTTCAAGCAACCTTTTTTGGCTTATTTTTAAAATTGTAATTGGCTGTAAAGAACAATACATGTGCTGTCTTAAATAACACAATGGTTATTTATAAAACAAGATCGGATGTTTTCATTCAGCTCCTATTAATTTCATGTTATATCAAGTATCGTACATTTCATTCTTATTTCTACGCTGGGGTGCATCGGCGCTTCTACTTGGAATTTAAAAAAAAAGAACAGAAGGGATATAATCATGCATGTGTTTCATAATTAGGATAGAATAACTTATAAGTGTAATAAATACCAGTAAATTTTTGACTAGATTTTGATCGCCGTTTTAATTTCTCTAACAAAAATCAGCGACCGTAATATTCCTCGTTATTACATTTTAAATGGCTACTTCATACTTTAAAGAGTTTTATAATGAAATTATTCTTTTAAAATCTTTTGACTTTGAAAAGATTTGACTCGTTTTCATCGAATCAAAAGAATTTCAAATGCGTTTCTAGGTTTAATGTATTTAAGCGACAGGAACGTACATATCAATAAGTTCAATAATCAGGATTGGAATTCGTCAAAAACCTTGGACTCGGTAAAACTTCTATCGTAATTTTTTAAAAACTTCACGACGGCATAACATAATGATACGCATCATTCTGTAATATTTTATTTTCATAACATAAACTTGGGCGACCATATTTGAATTATTTTATTGAGAATGGGTGTTAAGTAATAGAAAAGTTACTATTCTTTCTAAGATATAACTGACATAAAATTGCCTTCAGTTGCATCAGTTACTTGTAGATTTTCATTTTAAAACATAGACCCATCAGTACTGATTTTTGCGTCACGCAACAACCTCAAGAAAACCAAAAATAAAACATTTGACCCACAAAGTACAGAGAACCCTCTTTTTACACTAACCGACAAGAAAATTAAGGGAATGAATATGCACAGTACATTTTTCCCTCTTTATAACGACATTTACAGCTTCCAAACCCGAATGAATTTTTAGAAAAAATGTGCATGTTACATATAAAATTGTTTTCTTTACAATGACATTGTCTACTGACAAAACCACCAATTAAATTTTTAGCGGGTTACGTCATGTATGAAAAACGTCACACCTGTGAAATAAGTATTACTCGTTGTTAAGCTTAAGTTTCAATTACCTGAGGATGGATCAATAAACCATGCGTGACATGGACTACAGATTTAGAGATTAATAGCTAATTAATCAACCTGTTAATGATTTGTGTAGTGATAGGTTAATTTAAATATAAACTTTACCATAATTTTTAAAATCCATGTTGTAAATTCATTTTTAGTATTTTTATTTATTCAAATTGGTAATTGTAGTTGAAGCGCCTGGATTTCTCATGGGAAAACTCTTTCCTTATTTCTTTACAACAGCAATTTCTTTATGACGACAGAATTTTATGGGGGAAAACTTGGTCGTTATGAAGAGGTTTGACTGTAGATATAAAACTAATTGTACAATTAATCACAAAAGTAAAACAAAGACGACAGGGAAGAGAGTTGAAATAGTTAAAAAGATGCGGATTAAATATTAATTAAATAATGTTTTATTAAGGTTAAATTATTTGATTTATGTCACATATGTTTTATATAAACAATATTTAATAGAGCAAATTATTTCTGTCCTAGTCATTGTAAATAAATGTAATGCCAACTTTCATTTTCATCTGGAAAAGTATGCACGTTTGTGACATTTATCTGTATGGGTAAGTATGCAACTCAAACTCTCGGAGCTAATTATTTTGTTCTTACACACTTTGCGTTTTTCATCATAAAGCATAGATAAATGTTTTTCACATTCGCCATGTATTGAAACGTGTATTTTATGGTCTAAAATATTTAACATATTGTTTCAATTGATTGATTCTAAAATAATAAATTAAAATGGATAAATGTAGTAATTAAATAATATATTTGCTCATAGCTTTTATTGTTTCTATAGATACTAAACAAATTCTATTGGGACGTTGATTGGACCGATGGCAATATACTTGTGCCATTTTTTATGCTCAATAAATTTTACGTATTGGAAGAGAACAATGAATGCGAATCACAAAATCTTTGATATCTATCTCAATGTGAAACGGCACGTAAAGATCAAAGACAACTAAAAACTAAGCTCAAGAGGCATTTTAAATAATTACATCTAACGCTAGCTCTGAAACAAGACGAGCTAATAATATAATTAAAATAAATTATCTCTAAAATTTATTTTTGATTTTGCTTGGACACACTGACAATCAAATGACTAATGAATTATTGTTCTTTTATGTAATTGTTCACACATAGCATAAAATGTTTCTAAAATCTTGCCTGTAGTTAATGACGATCAGAAAAATTGTATAACGGTATATTGGTGATCAGTGTTTGGGGTTACTTCTCATTTTACAATAAATTATCCATTACAAATGATAAATATTTGGTCTAAGAATGCGACTAATCAAACTATTTGGTCCATTAAACAAAGTATTTCTGTATTGCGAGGATCTTTGTTTTTATCTTCTTGAACAAACATATAACAATATCCAATCATAATGTATTTATACGGTCTTAGTGTTTGTAGTATCGATATAAAAATGCTTTCAAATAATTATTTTTGTAATATCAATCAATGTTATTCTATTTTCATTTTAAGTGTAAAGTTGCTAAATAAAGCTCTTTATAAATAACACGTGTTTTTTACAATCTCAATCGGAAATTTGTTTTTAATTAACGAGTAAACATTTTGCAGGATTTTAACGACAAATGTACCTTTTAAGCTAAATTATACGAAAGTGTTGGCTTATATGAATAAATAGATGGAAAGTTTTATTGTTGTACCTATTCACATTTTTTCGAAACATTTATTTGCACTGCAATACAATTGCTTTATACCGTCATAAACCTTTAAAGTTTAGAAAAGCGATTGATTATTGACGACAAAAAAAAACTTTCAGTGCAAGATAAATTAATTCAACAATACGTTATATTTATATGTTTATAGAAATATCCATACGTTATCCAAATCGAATTTCTGTCTTTTACATTTATTTACATTTGCAATCTTAATGTTGTCATTCTCTTTCATATGTATTACGAAGTATCCGAACTTTTTTCATTATACTCAATTGTTGAAAAATGGTTATGCTGTAAAAATGTCTTTTTTTTTTTTTTTTTTTTTTTTTTTTTTTTTTTTTTTTTTTTTTTTAAATACATTTAAAATTGAAATTTTAAAAAATATGTATTTTAGGGGCAATAACTCTTGTGTGACATTTTGCTAAAATATATAGAACTTGCTCATCATATAGATGTAATAGTTTTCGAGTTTTTAACGGAAAACGGTTAATCATTGCAGAGACAACAACTTCCTTATTGATAACCATTGATATTCTTAGTTTCCCTACTAAATCTTGCATAAAATTTTTTATTAAATCAAAAAAGCATTCTGTCGCCGTTGACAACATGTGCCGACACTGATTTCAGTGTTTAACCAAAATTTTACGCAGTTAAGTGGCGAAACTAATATTCAACTTTTACGAAATTAACACCCTATAGAAGAAAGTACTCCAGAGAGACCAACATGATATTATTGATTTTTTGTATGATAAGTTGTAGATTTTTGAAATGCAAATTTACTCTGGTATAATTTTGGTAACATGACAATGCTGCAAATAAATTTTGATTTCACCAGCCATGTTTGCTTATAACTTTGTTTAGTGGATGGAACTAATGACAAACACAGACATGCGCAAATCCGCACGCTCGTATTCTTGTTAACGTTTTGTTGCTATGGTAAAAATCACGCTTCACTGCTTAAAAGTAGTTTTTTATTCAATGAAATGTTTCCAATTTTGAAAAAAAAATGCTGTTTTCAAATGTGGGTTATGTCAAAAAAGTTCTGAAAACTCTTAAGTGAGTCATATAACAAATCTTTTCAACTATTAACTAAACATCTAAATCGTATGAATAAAAACTCGTACAAATGTCTACATATATCGTTTAATATATTTAAAGTAACACATTTATTGGTCAAAAGAGTATAATCAAATACGTTATATAAGATATTAACAAAGTAAATGAACAGAACCATTAACAAGTAATCGTATTTAAATGTGTCAATGACTGCAAAAACACATCTACAGTATATTTTCCAACTAGAAAACATTTTTAAAAAAACCTATAAATGCGAGATTTGTTTGCTTATACTGATTGATAAAATGCAGTAAAAAAAAGTTCATTTCCGTTATTCGTTATTCATGTGTGTCGTAAGAACACTATTCATAAAAAGTAATGTAAAATAAGTGAGATTTTTGAAGGCTCCTATTTCTACTTTAACCACGCCACTATTTAAAAAAACAAGTACACAATAGACATACCTCTTAAATATGATTTTTAACAGATAACCACCTTTCATTTACAGATACATTTGCATATAGTGCATCTATTTATTATAATGATGTTTTGTATACAGTACAGACCTGTCAAAAGTTTAACACTGACCTGACGAAAATGGGCCGAGACTTTGCTGCCAAGGGGTCGAGCTGTAGACAACTAGTGGCCAAAAAGTTGTCAACTCTCGACCCCCGGCAACAGGAGCTTTCAACAGCAACTAATTCGACTTCTCGGCACTTTGAACTGTCCACGGTTCGGCAGTTCATTCGGCCTCTCGGTAGCCGAGTCTCGGCCACTAGTTTACAAGTGGTCGAGAAATTTACATCTAAGAGAGATAAATTGCATATATAATAATAAAATATATCATTCGGTAATGATAAGGAATTAAGATGCAAATTAAATAAATTGAATAAAAAATAATGCTAACAAATTTAAAAAATAATAATAAATAAAAACCAATAAATAAATAGATAAATAAATAAATAAATAAATAAATTAATAAATAAAAACATTCAATTAATGGACGGTGGAAAAGATATGTTAATATTTCATTATGGAATGGGATTTAAAAAAAAACAAACTGGACTACTGTCATCGCGGTTTTTTTTTAGTCATTAAATGTACCTATACAGGTAAACACCAGGTGTCATAATCTTAATCTGTTAATCCCCTGTAATTATCAGATACTTGGCTTCAATACACGACTTTCAACACCTTCTCGGTACCAAGACAAACGAATGTCGAACAAACGGAGTTTTATTATAATAATATTTACTGAACTGATGTTTTCTAGCTAACGATCGAGGGGTCGAGTGGCCGAAAAAGTGCCGAAGAGCCGAGCAGCCGAAAAACAGCCGAGCAGTCGAAAAAGCGGCCGAAAAGCAGCCGAGCGATGGACAGTATCTGCCTTAAAGGTGCCGAGCTGTAGATTACTAATGGCCGAGACATAACTGCCGAGGGGTTGAAACGAGCTGCCGAATCGGCACTAATTCGGCACTGAAGTGTTTAACTTTCGACAGGCCTGTATTGTATGTAGTTCGTAACCCAATAATAATTTGAATTATTGATAAGGTTGCAGTCTAAAATAAGAAATGACAGAATCTGTAAGAACATATAGTGAGAACTATAAACTGGAATATTTACCAATAAACTATACAAATGCTCTTTATCATGTACACCACTGAGTTGTGCTTAAATGTCCGTTCAAAGCCTGTAATTTACACCAGTATAATTTATATATATATATATATATATATATATATATATATATATATATATATATATATATATATATATATGTTTGTATTTTTCATCCGTTGTCTTGCTTACCTGTTACTTTCTCATATATTTTTGTGTTTTTGGTTGCCTTAGCTGTTAACAGGTTTGCGTTACTACTTACGTTTTAATAATCCAAATGATACCACTTTGGCCTTAAACGAATCATATACCGTAAACGGCAATACGGCTATATTAATATTTCGTATATGACATTTGGGGATTTTGTTCACAAATTAAGTTTAAAAAACACATAAGAGCCATGTTTTATCATCTTCCTTTTTATGTCAAATAATGCTTATCAAATAGTAAAGTACTTTATTGCTTATAATTGATATTCAAAGGCAAAACCTTTGATATTTTAATATGTACATGAAGCCTTTTTAGCTTAATACATAACAACTGCCTCCCTTGAAGTAAATCACGTTACAAAAAGAACATCTACAGTTGGTTCTGTTAACCTTTATCTACGTCATAGCTACTTACTAGACTAAAAGAATCTTTCATATGTATTCTATGCCTTGGGTGGAATATCTCTATTCTACATCAATACATATGAATGATTATTTTTCTCCTATCGTATTATCACTATTATCAAAAATATATAAATTGAGTCTGTTCACCATATAAATTTTTATTTACATTTAATGAAAAAATATTAAGAATTAAAAATTTCATACACGAAATTTGTTTACACAAAAGGTATAAACCGAAAATTCGTTTGTAGAAATATGCCATACAACATAAAATTTACGCAAGTTATTTTTAACGTCAATGACTTGCGGATGACATGGTGACCTCCTGATCTTTGACCCATAAACCACTCAAAATCAATACGCGAACCACACACTTCATGTCACCAATGAACAATACAATTATGGTTTTCTTTGAGTGAAACTTGGAATATAAGATCTTAAGAACATCATAAAATATTGTAATAAGTAAAGGCTTAAACAATACAACAGTCTGCAAGTTTAATCCGCCAAAATTTGCGCTCAAAAACACATGTTTTTCATTTGTCATCCGGGATGGATAATGCGAATGCGCTTCCTCCTTGGTTTAACAAAATTATCAATGTTAATATTTACTGTTCCATGGAATGTATTTCATAGCTCTGGTTAGATGTTGCGGACAATCGAAATATTTTCAGTTCAAGAAGTGTAATTTGTTAACATATTACTGATAGCATATTTCTTATGACTGTTTGGTGTTCTTTAGTTATTTAATGACCGAGTGTTTTTGTGTCCAGTTAAATAAACTTGTAAGTTGTAGTTGTCGGGAACATTTCTCTCCGTCATTGTTTGCACAAGTTTTTCTGACACTAGTGTTTGTAAATTTTTTTACCTGTGGGTAATCCAGTATTTTTGGCCATCGATTTCATTAATTCGTTTAATTTGTTAACACCCATAGGCCCCCTCAGGAACCATCGATCACAAATATCTGGGTATTTATAATTTGTAACAACTGCCAGGTAGAATGGGTCATCATCTCTACAGAAATGAGCTGGTCGTTTCGAACGATATAATATGTAGGAAAATACAGGACAGTGGTTTTGATTGACAAGTTAGCATACATCCTAGGCGGACATGGGCGTGTTATCCTTTATATTGGCCCCAGTCCGTGTTTTTGTTAGCCTTTCATGGTGTTCAATATAGTCAAGTCCAAGCTCAGTGTCGCGTTTTGATATTAAATCGCCCCATTTCATACTGTGGTGCTCCGAAGCAGCACTCACACCAAAGTAGTACATGTTATTAAACCACATAATGTTAATTAGACTGGATGGTGTTGTATTTCCTAGTTGGTTGGTTTGATATAAAATGTTTATATCTTCCTGTGTTAACGGGTCAGATCTGTTGGGTTATGTTGTCCTTACGTTGTTGCAACGTAAATCTTATGTTTTGATTTCAGGGATTCTCGAGTGTGCGAAAACTCAAAACTTGAAATAACTGAAAGGCTATATCTCAGACGTTTTAAATAGCGTTTTATGGAACCAACTACCCCACGCAAAGTAGTAGGCTCATATTCAATGTCGGACATTCGCAATAAAATCTGCTAACAGTGGATCTAATTCAGGCGGGGGGATTTTTCGTAGCTCTCTGGTTTCATTTTTCACATTCCTCAGGTATGATTTCACGAGATCTAGATGAGCCAAAGTTTTAGTTAGTGTGTTTTTGTTTTCTGTGTTTTTGAAAAACTCTGATGAATCGATATTTCCGAATCGTAAGCTGGAATCCATGCTGAATAGAAATAAAAGATTGATAACATTGATGAAAGAACGAGTTTGAATAACCCGAGAGTTTCGCTTATAGGAAAAATGTCAAAAAACAAGGTTACACCTTTGTAACACCTCTTTAGGCAACATCGATTAAATGTCAATTACAAATAAATATTTGCCTAATGTGCCTATATCTTTGAGTTGCAAACATATGGAATGCGTTTTAAAAAAGAAAAATATTTTGTTAATACCTAGGGGTTTGTGTTTTTTAACCATGTGGGTTTTAAATCATACAAAATTGTATCAAGCAAAATATATTTGCGCACTAAAAAGATGATTAGATTTTTTATTGTTGCTGTTGCAGGGCAGTTTAAGGTTTTATACAAATATCATATCTTTATGCAGTAAACATTATAACTGTAAGAAGGTGTTAAAAACCGTTTGTTATATTAACATTTCAGTATTAAATATTCAAAAGGTTTCTTATTTCTCTAAATTTCATAAATCGTACATATTTTTTTCATATGTTTTAATTGATGATGATTTTTAAATAAAATATGGTAGATTTACTCAGTTCCTTTTTTGGAGCAGTTTCTTTTTTTGACAAATATTAAGTTATTTAAAAATTTAGAACGTTTTGATAAATAACGTAAAGTGTGATTTAAACTTTATGACTTAAAATAAATTTAAGTAACAATGTGCTTTAAACTCAATGTGACTGGCAAGTATTCTGTTACCAATTTAGAACAAATGAATAATTGAAATTACAAACTGATAATGATGATTTATTCACAAAAACCTATCGGAGTAAATGACATGGTGATAAGCTTGTTAACGGGTGTGATTATGCTAAAGAAATAAGAATAATAAACAAAATATCAAACAGAAACGAGAAAAAGTAGGTGAAAATGCTTCTAGCCAAACAGATGTGAAGAAGAGGCCAAATCCCAACACAGTTCTATAGTGGACCTTTAATTGATCTAACATTTTTCTGACATATCCGTATATAAAACAATGTTGCTATTTATCATCTTTCCTAACTGCATTTATTTGATTATGTAATATATGTTAAAGAAAGGCTTAGAGTGTTTTGAATTAGGACTATTTAGTTTCAAATCTTTTAATATCGTTTTTTAAGCCCACGCTTTTTGACATAACGTATTTTCTAATGTCTTCATTAACGTCCGTTTGCAACAATTTTAGAAGTAACTTAATACCAAAATTTTAAAATTTTTGTGCACAGTAAGGATTATTCTTCATTTGTTAAAACAACATCAACTTTTCATTATTTTTATAAAAGTTTTACTTTGGGTAATACTGTTGAATCTGACTCTTTTTTGCGTCCATTGACTTTTTTAATTTCAAAATGAAAAGCAAATAATGGCAAACAACTGTATTCACTAAAATTTCATGAAACACTCGTATGGTCCATAAATAATTACAGCATCGCAATATTGCATGACCACCGTTACATTAAGACTTTCAAAAGTAATACGTTTTATATGGACTCAGTAAATACCCTTAGTTTAAAGTTACGAGGTGCTTTGGACTCAATACCCTAAGCGAAACGTTTTATTCATTAGCGTTGTTTTTGTGAAATAGGTGATACATGATTGACAAACAAAGGTTTTTAAATAGTAAGACATGTACATGTATAGTGAATATTGTGTAATAGATATGTATTAAAAACGAAAAATGAGAATAATAAGTTAGATACCAAATGTATATGATAAAGGATAATCTTAATGCGATATTTTTAAGCAAATCACTGATTAATTATATGTATTTTGAAAACATTAATCTTTGTACTATATTCTCTGAACTGTAGACGGATAGGAGGTGCTTACCCTTCCGGAGCACCCGGCCTCAATTCCTTGATGGAGGTTCGCGTGTATAACATATTTTGCCTGTTTGCAAAGTTTTTACTTTGTTTTTGGGATTGTGATATAGACAAGGACTTGTATGTTTGTTTTATTTAAACAAGAAAACGTACTATTCACAGAGAAAGTTAAATAAACGAACACGACAAATCGGACGTATGATATAAAAACTTTACAAAACAATACTTCTAATTAAAACAGTAAATAAATATTGCTTCATTTTATTAAAAATTTAAGATTAAAGTTTACATAACATGCTATTCGTATTATGAAAATGTATGAAGAAATTAAATTGGATGATGTCCATCATTAAAAGTTGGAGATTGACTACTGCAAAAAGATTAAAAATGTCTCAATTAGTTTAATTACACGTTATATGCATTTTATGAAGTAGATAATTGATAACATTCTAAAATTACAACTGTCATCCATAAATACCAGTCTGTAAAAGCATATCTAGTGTTGATGTAAACAATTAGTACAGGTAAATGCATCATTAATGTCTACAAGTCAAATATATTTATATCAGATACTAGCAAAAATTATGTAAAATGTGCCATTTTTAGAATAGTTTGGTTTAACATAACTTTAAATGCGGGTTTATTCTATATAAATTTTGTTGATTTGACAACACAGCTAAACCATTAATGTCAATACAAAAACATATTTCCAAAAAATGCATAGTTTTAATAATTAAATTAAGATATAAATACTGAAAAGCAACAATACACGGAAAGATAAGTAAGATTTATTCCTAAACTAACAATTTCATAAGAACTTGTGATAAGTCACATGCCTGTTCATAACGGCTTGCTAACAAAAGACCAGTGCAAAATGTAGTCGATGAAAGAAACCAATCAATTTGCAGTTTGAAATGTGAGGTTTTGTTTAGTTTTTCCTTGTTTTAAACACATCTTTTTGCATGATAAATCAGTTTTATTGCAAAATAAGCAAATGATTTCACCAAGTATTTCTTTAAATTTAGTAACTTCACCTGAAATAGAAAAAAAAATCAAAATACATTTAGCAGGACGTCATGATAGAATAATAAAATATGTTCGGACATGTTTGATATGAAGACACACAAGTTTCACAATCATTCTTTTAAGAAATTCACTCAAAATGGTAAAATCCTTAAACAAATTGTAAAAAAGACTGGATTCAGAATGTCATTTAGAATATCACTTTTTGGATTTAAAGAATTTTAACTATTTTATTTATAATGTCATGCAATACGAGAGTGGTTCGATATGTAATTTGTATTAGGTGTATTGTACGGTTTCTCAAAAGCAAATGAACATTACCCCGTTTAAATTACATAATTTCAATCTCTGAATCCATTTCTGAAATGTGTGACGGCGAGCCGATTTAGATAGACCTCTCAGAGGCGCTGATTGATGGCCGAGCCAAGATCTTGTCGGGATCCATCTGTCAGAAATATTTTGTACCTTTATAAAACGTTTCTTTCTCCACCTACGATCTCTGTACATAATGTTCCTTATTAGATCCATAAACTATCCCCAATTCACTAAAACTCTGACCAGGTTTTTTTTATTTTGTTTTTTTTTTTTTTTTGTTGTTTGTTTTTTTTGTTTGTTTTTTTTTCCATATAAGCTCTAATGTCTTCAATATCAACCCATTTCCTAACCATTTTAGTGGTCAACGACATGCTCTTTTTATATGGTTATTATTATAAAACTATGTAAAGCTGATTATACTGTTAAAAAGGAATAAATAGGGATATTTAAGACAATGTTATGACTCGATAAACTTGATAAAAACACAAGTAATTACTTATGATTTAATTTCCAATACTTCAGACTAAAAATGAAACAATACTTTGTTTCAGTCGTCTTTATTTTTATCTATGCAATTTTTTCTACAACTAAAATTCAAATCTTTTAGCAGAAGACCTGTCAGCATATTAATTAATCAAAATGGGCCCAGACAGAAGCCACGCCTTCTGGTTTATTACAGATGATCGCTGATATAAACACAATAAATAAACAATAAAAAATATAACGTTTTCTTTTATTTTCATAATTTGTTTGTAACCTAAATGTTATTCATAACTTCATGTAATTGTGAAGGAAATCGAACGTTTTAAAAAATAACACAAATGCTGCTGTCACGTACATGCGGGATGAACGATGCATATTCTGTCCCCTGGACCCAGCTGATCAGGGTAACAGTAGTTCGAGCCTTGATCGACGTTGCTATGGGTGCATTATTTATTGGGATATAACATGAAAAACGAGCAGGGTATTTGCCTTGTGTTTGTATGGAAGTGTGATTTAACAACAAATTAGAAATTTAGTTGTTCAAGCGTATCAACAACGGAATCGTGCAACGGGTTTTCGCGCTGAGGTACAATACACATTACGTATCGAACAGCCCTAGTATAGCTTAAATGTTAAGATTAACAATGTCCATCTTCTGTACTTATTATGACATTTTAAAAAGACTGTTTTTCATTTTGGTCACAATGTTTTAAAATATCTTTACCGGTTTCTTATTATTTGTTGGAAAAATTAATTAACCGGATGTAATATTTAAAAAGTTTAGTGCAACCCTAAATCGAAGTAATATTTGTACTGTCAAACATAATAATAATAATAATAATAATACATGTAATAATCTGATAATCATTCGATTAGATTTTATACAAACGTTCCTCATTTTGAGGACAATGTCCAGAGGTCGTCTTTAGGTTTAGTTTAGAAGACAGCCAAATTTTTAACACAAATTAACATTGTGCCATTATTTTACTTTGAGATTACTCTATGTACAACGTAAATATCTTCTCAGAATCGTCTTATTTAAAATCTGCACGCTTGGTGAAATTTTTAAGTTAATGTCAAACCGATAATTATGTATAAATATTACTATTTATTTTTTCTACTCTCAATGTTTTGAGAACGTCTTGGTTAGACATTTCCTTTTGACTTATATTCACTACTTTCTTTTATAACGATATTTAAATAGTTTTGTTATATGTCATCGATATTACCAATTAGTAATCATGCTTTGTAAAGATAAAAATGCAAAGTTAGTAGAAATCTATAAGTTTGATGTTTTGTAAAATGTGAAAAAAAATCTGAACATTAGGTTTACTAAACAATGTGTATAAGAAAAAAAGTATAGCTTTTTAAAAAGATGTTTTTATTGAGATACTATTTCACTCTTGTGTTTTTATACTAAAAGACGCTTTTGTAATATTAGAATTCCATTAGCCAAAAGACTTACATATGTTACTGATAATGTCATTATCTTGTGGTATCAAACATTCTGATTTTACTTACGTGACTTACGAATTTTAAAGTTGAAGTTTTTCTGTTCTGTAACTGAAGAAGTTTGGATAATAAGACAACTCAGAGTTAGTGATATTGAAATCAATACACTTAAGGTTGACATCTCGAAGAATACCAAAAATATATCCAAATGAATTTGGTCATCAAATATTATAAAATAACAACAGAAAATCCAAGTGAAAATATTCTATATAGAAAACCCCAACACGGGAAATCCAGAACTTTTTATACCTATGAAATTATTTCATCGTTGCTTTATAGTATAACACATCAATTATTCAGTATATGACAACTGTAGGTGCGTATTATAAATTGTTTTTTACCTGTTAGGAATGTTGTTTAAACCAGAAGTGTACTTTAATAAAATATAAATTGACTTAAAGTTATTTATAGATAGGAATTCAGAACCAGAATTATTCATTAAATAAAATCAGATAAATCAAAATTTCAAACTAGAACTTATCCCTCTTCTTTACAGAACGTCTTTTAATTGATTGATAAAGCTTATTATTAATATTTAGAAAAAAAAACTATAGATCATCAGTTCAATCATATTACCTTTTACTGAGCCAAGGTCCCAGTTATCAGTCTTAAAACTTCAATGACAATGACTATACTGCTAGTGTAATATATAATGATTCAAGAATTCTCTTTTCTTTAATTGGTTTGAAAAAATGCAACAAAATTACCCTACGACTGCTATGTCATGCTATTTTAGATAACGAAAAACATGCACCATCAAGAAGCTTATTTTAAGTTTTCATTTGCGGGGGAGTTTAAATCGTCTTCATCAAAATAAAGCATGTCTTTAGCATTAATCATGACCATTTCTAATGTGTTCTTAAGACTAACTGCTTATCATCTTTCAGATGTAAGGTTAAAATTGCTTTCATTGACTCATTTAAGTCAATTACTACAGTTAATCTAAATTCCTCCTACTTTTCTACAAAAGTGAAATATATATCTATCAATCGACCTGCATAAAATACCAAATACCAATTTGAGTAATATACTTGGGTTTAGATGTACTTTTGATTTTCTAAAAATGATTTACAGTTTTTATACTTCCCAGTGACATCAATACGTTTTTGTGAATAAAAAGTGAAATTAAATCTCTTTCCATAAAAACAGTATGAAATGTCTCTCATCTATAAATGACATGTTTGTTCCTTGTACGGGCAATTTTTTTTTTCTTAATAGAGTACAAAATGTAATTGTGATTGAGGAAACTTTTAATAAGAAATTATTTAGACTATGAATCATTACCTAAGAGCTTATCTCAGTTTAAAGTTCTATTTGTTAAGTCAAAATGTATCAATTATTCTCTGACAACGGCATATAAAATATTATGTGCAAGGCCAAAACCAAATGTTTGTAAAAGTCATGTCGCAAAACGTTGACAAATTTCGATCGACGCGGAGAAAAGAGCATTGATAAATCTTACACAATTTTTTATATATAACTTTTTTGGTTTACCCAGGTTTGTCCTAATACGATGGAACCTTTGATTGAATTTTTTTTACAAAACAAACAAACTGCTGTTCATTTTAGATAGATAGTCGCTTATGTTAAAAAATAATTCATTTTTAAAACTTGAAACGTTATATATATATATATATATATATATATATATATATATATATATATATATATATATATATATATATATATTGAATATTAAAGAACGTCTTGATTACTTTGTCTCTAATACTCTATCTTCGGTAAAAGTATTAACAAAACCTTTATTTTTCTACCCTTTACACCACTATCCCTAATTCTTAATTGAAAGAACGTCTAAAACAAATCATTCACTTGTCATTCTTTTACAAAGACGGTTAACCAAGAAATAATATCTAATGCTCTAACAGGGTTTCTGGTTATTTAATAAAATACGATAAAGACTGCAAACAAAAAATATACTGAAGATACCATCAACAAAATGTTAGAGTTTTTGATAGACAACATATTTATTGTGTTTGGCAATATAATTTTCCAACAATCAATCAGTATAACAATGGGAACAAACTGTGCACCTTTCCTTGCTTATTTGTTTCTGTATTCGTATGAATTAGAATTTTTACAGAACCTTGTTAAATCTGGAGAAAAGACTGTCGCTAAATCATTCAACTACAAATACAGATATAAAGATAACGCTCCATCTCTAAATAATTCCAAATTTGGAAAATATGTGAATGTCATCTTTCCAAGTGAACGTGAAATAAAAGACACAACGGATTCTGATCTGCTTCATACTTGGACTTATACCTCAATTATGACACTCACAAAAGGTTACATCTGAAGCAATACGAAAATCATTCCGTTTCTTTGTAGTAATATCCCTGCTTTTCTTGCGTATGGTATATATGTTTCACAGTTTATACGTTATAGTAGAGTTTGTTCCCACTACGGGTATTCTACAACAAAGCAAACTGCTTAAATTTAAATTGTTGACTTAATGATATTGCAAGCCTAGGCCAATCAAGGCCAATAAAATTTTATGGACGTCATCAAAATATTGTTTCTTACCCTCTTCCCTTTATAGAAGTTCACATCAAGGCCCCTAAAAAGTTTTATGGACGTCATGTATGTAGTCACTGTATCCAAACCTTTTCTGGATATATTTGACTTACCATAGTTCTTTGTTCCTTTAATTCTCAAAATTGACTTGCACGTGACGGGTGTAGCTAGCTAGACGGCAGGAGGTTTTTACCTTCCAGGGCACCCAGCCTCACGTCCTTGATGGGAGTTCACGTGTATAATATATAACACAAATACCTGCTAAATTTTTATATGCCATATGTGCACATTTCGGAAAATCATTGCTCATTAGTGACACTAGGGCCCGAACAATTTGATAGATAAAAAACTACTTTTGCCAGCTTTCTAAGTTTTTACTTTGTTTTATGGGATTATGATTTGGACAAGGACTGGCATGTTTGTTTTATTTCGGTAGACACTTAAACTAGAAATTCCTGAATCTCTTTCTTTTCTTTTTTCAAAATACATAATAAATTTTTATTTGTTTAAATGATCCTGCTATACTTTGTTTGAAAAATTCAAAAGCTGAACACTTATTCAAAGTAAGATCATTTTCGTATAGAAGTAATTGAGTTGTAAGTAAAACTTATTTAAATATCAATAGTAATAAGGTACTGTATCAGTTTTAAGGAAAATAACTCCTTAAGTAACAAGAGAAAAAAGATTATCGCGAAAAAATTAGGTCAACCACCATGCTTTATGTCTAACAATTTTAAAAGTCATACAAACTTTTAAAGTTTGACGTCGCCATGATTAAATTTTATTAAGTCTCCATAAAGAAAATAATGAAAGAAGTCAACAATTAAATTGATCTTTGTGAAATTTATTTATTTCCATATTACCTATGTTACCTATGTTACAGCTTTCTTAATCGAACACACTAAGCACGCATTAAAGTGTCATAAAATCCAAAAGAAGTTTCACCATTTAACCACGGGAATTTATAGCACGGGGATCTACTTTCACAATCGAGTCTAGCAATACTCTACAAATATACATACCTACCAAGTTTGGTGTCCCCTTGGTTAAAATCAGCCAGTCATCAAAGCGCTAGATAGAACTACTTTTATACATTAGTCAACATTAATATCAAGATAATGGTGTCCTTTTATACTCAAAGTGTTACAAATATAACATTATACTGATATCGAAGTTTTAACTCTAATCACTAAAACAATAAGGTTTTAAAAAATCCGTTAACAATAGAGATAAAGATCACGATTCCAAGCTTCCATACTTCATGTGTAATAGTTCAAGCATTTATACATGCTTACAAAGTTTGAGGTATTATCATTAACAAATCTGGAAATATCTGTAATTTAAAAAAAAAAAAAAAAAAAAAAAAAAAAAAAAAAAAAAAAAAAAAAAAAAAAGAAAATAAACAAAATGATATTTTAAAAAGTTAAATGCCCATACTTTCTTTATTTTCCTGTATATTTTTTTTTAAATGTAACAGAAACATTTCATTATATATATATATATATATATATATATATATATATATATATATATATATATATATATATATATATATATATATACATGCAAAGCATTCCTTAGCTGGATTTGGATTTATATAATTTTGAAACTTCAGATTCATTATTTTCAATTGTTTGGCTTATATATTTCTTATGTATCAAACTTTTCGGTCTTAGTGTCACTGATGAGGAATTAATTTCCGAAATGTGCACATCTGGCACATCAAAATTTAACTGGTATTTGTATTATATATTTACTACCCCTGAGCGGGTACCGCTGCTGGTGGAGTAAAACTCCACGAGGGTATCCATAACTCAGTAGGCAGTACTTTGTGCTGTCAGAAAATGTACCATTTAGCAAAATTTTCAGTCGTTTAAAATTTAAAATTTATTTAAAACTAAGGTTTGTTCCCTCATGCAAAGCATTCCTTAGCTGGATTTGGATTTATATAATTTTGAAACTTCAGATTCATTATTTTCAATTGTTTGGCTTATATATTTCTTATGTATCAAACTTTTCGGTCTTAGTGTCACTGATGAGGAATTAATTTCCGAAATGTGCACATCTGGCACATCAAAATTTAACTGGTATTTGTATTATATATTTACTACCCCTGAGCGGGTACCGCTGCTGGTGGAGTAAAACTCCCCGAGGGTATCCATAACTCAGTAGGCAGTACTTTGTGCTGTCAGAAAATGTACCATTTAGCAAAATTTTCAGTCGTTTAAAATTTAAAATTTATTTAAAACTAAGGTTTGTTCCCTCATGCAAAGCATTCCTTAGCTGGATTTGGATTTATATAATTTTGAAACTTCAGATTCATTATTTTCAATTGTTTGGCTTATATATTTCTTATGTATCAAACTTTTCGGTCTTAGTGTCACTGATGAGGAATTAATTTCCGAAATGTGCACATCTGGCACATCAAAATTTAACTGGTATTTGTATTATATATATATATATATAATTTTTTGTATTTGGTTGCCAGGCATGGCATCTTTATCCATTAGGCGACGGCTAGGATGTATATAAAGGGACAAATGATTTATATAAACCTATGGAAATGTGATCTTGTGACCATTACTTAACAAACCTTTGAAAGGAAATATGCAAGTTTATGTAACTTTACTCTATTTTTAATATTTCATTTTATATATTATGATAATTTTTATTAATATTATAATATAAATTAATCAATCTTTTATTATATAGAAAAAAACTTATTAATATATCAAAGGAAGGCAGGAATGTCAAACCGCACCTGTAATATACTTATCCGCACCTGTAATATACTTATTTGTCTGAGTGACTAAATCAGTTAATTAGATTGTAAATTCAACAAATAGTTATTTGTTAGACATTAATATGCATTTGTAGAATCTTAATCTAAATGCACTTCTGATGTTGAAATTGTTTCATTCAATTTTGATAAAGAAAATAGTGTTTGAGACTATTTTGTAAATTTAATTTGTTTATAATTGAAAATTCTAATTTAGCCTAAAAATCAAAATGATTTTGATTGAAATGAATAATAATATTGGATACACAGATACTTTCAAGACAAATGAAAATCTTAAACGAATTAAAAATAAAAATATTGAAATAACCTAATTAGGAAGAAAAAACGACGAATGAAGCAAAATAAAC
Organism: Tegillarca granosa; assembly: GCA_029721355.1. Lineage (NCBI taxonomy): Eukaryota > Metazoa > Mollusca > Bivalvia > Arcoida > Arcidae > Tegillarca > Tegillarca granosa. Next base: position 52,721,295 of record CM056594.1, on the reverse strand, counting down.
ACGATGTTTTGTGAGAGCAAAGATTGTGAATTAATCAGGGAAAGCTTTTAAGTCGTATATGAGAGAGAGAGAGAGAGAGAGAGAGAGAGAGAGAGAGAGAGAGGTCTGTCAAATTTTAAGTGTCTACGAAATATAAAGAAATAAAGAAACAGCAGTAAGGAGTGAGAAACAATTTTATAAGTAGCTGATAAGCTATACTCGGATTGTTATTTGTGTAAAAAGTGTCCTCGAATTATTATCAAATTTATATGTTTAATGATTGTTAAATAATAATATTTACAAATCACGGGCCTGAATCTTGCGATGCACATTTCAAACAACCAGTTCCAGCCTTGTTTAATCATAATCCCTACTTTTACCCTACCCGCTTAAGGATATCAATTTTCAATATAAGATACTGAAATTGTAATAAAAGTATGATATATATGTCGAAATAAAAGATATTAATATAGCGTTTACAGTCCTTTCGTGCATTTTTACTTTTTAAATTCTTATGTGTTTTTTTCAAATATTCATTCTGAATTTTTAATGTCTTAGATTAAAAAAATTGTGTTATGTACACAGTTGCTTGGGCTGATTATATCGAGAAAGAATTACCATTTCTGTGTTAAATATTATTCAAATTTAAAAAATAAACCTTTTATGACCATGTATTTAGGTGAATTCAAGTCAATTCGCCCCACGGTAAATTCACCCCCACTTTAACAAATTCGCCCCATGTCAAAATCGCCCCCACTTCGGGCAAACTCGCCCCCACTTCGGGCAAACTCGCCCCCACTTTTCAACAAATTCGCCCCGATGTACAAAATCTCCCCCGTCAAATTCGCCCCCCCCCCCCATCTTTTTTTCTAAACTTCATTTTGTAGTTATGACTTATGAGTTGATTTATGACGACGTGCTTAAGTAAATTCCCCTGGTACCTGTGCTCTCCATCAGCGACAAAGGTAGTAGGTCTAAATGCGGTAGCTCAATTGGCAGAGTAACCACACCGTAAGTGGGAGGTCGTGAGTTCGAACCCAGACAAGGTATGGTCTAAGACCGCGAAGCACTCAGCATTATGATAGCTGGTGACGTCTCATTATAAGTGAAATATTTTTGACTTTGGAGTTAAACACCATTACTTAACTCAACTCTAAATACTGGAGGCTACTAGACGGTAGTGGACGGTAGTAATATTTCACTAGCTATCGTCTAGTACCGTCTAATAGTTCCATATATTTCTCCAAGTTGAAACTGTGGACAGTTGGTGGTTAAAGGTAAATAGCAATAATCGTATTAAGGACATTTGATAATCACCATTTCAATATAAATTATTGCAGTAATCACAACACACCTAGGCTGTCTTATGTGTGAATTCAGTCAATGCATTATGAATACTCGACATAAATTGCAACACACACAATGCATAATTACAAATAATATATTAACAGTGTTAATTTGGCATATTCGAGGTAAAATAAAATAAAAAAGATAAAATCTCAATAAAAGTTGGGGGCGAATTTGATGGGGGCGAACTTTCAAGAAGTTGGGGCGAATTTGAAGGGGGCAATTTTGACATGGGGCGAATTTGCAAGAAGTGGGGCGAATTTGACGGGGGCGAATTGACCTGATACCATTTAGGTCCCAAATAGCGGGCCTTTTATAGTTAATTGATTATATTTAGGAATTTTCTTGAAGTATTTTAATTCCGAGAGAAAATGCAGATTTATAAAAAGTTTGAGAATCAATCATCCATGAATAACAGTACACTGTTATACCATACAACAAATCACTTATTACCGATCTTTACAAGGAACATTACACCTATCATCTTCAGTACTATATGTTGATTAATTAATACTTTAGTACTTTTGGCACAGAATTAACAAATACTTCGGCTAGATAAATAACGTTTGATTAATCATTCATTTATCTACCCATCTATCATTTCATTATTTATCTCATTATTTATTTATCCAACCGTCCATTTTTATTGATTTATCTATCTATTTATTTATTTATTTATTCATTTATTCATTTATTTATCCATCCATCCATCTATCAATCGTTATGTATTTATTTAATCATTTATCCATCTTTTAATTATTTAAATAAATTATTTATTTACTAAATCCAGCGACATTAATTAATCCATAATTAGTAAATTTTTTCACTCATCTGACCAAAGGTCATGTCAGCTTATGGCAGATCGCAGTGTGCCCGTGTGTGCATGTACGTGTGCGTCTGTAACCCACATTTTCGGGATCTCTGAAATAATCTGGCCAATATGGATCAGACTTTACAGACAGGAAGAGTTATTGGACAAGAGTTTTAGGTTTTACTATTAGTTATTATAGAAAGTAGGTCAGTGTGACCTATATTTGAAACCAAAAGTGTTGGACAAAAACTGCCACCGATTTTCTTTTAAATTTGCATCACAACACTAATTGAAATCAAAATATGATGGTAATATTTCATTTCTTGCTAACATGCTTTTTGATTTACTAACATCAAGGTAAGTGATAATAACTGATGAAGATTTTAAATTCTGATCACTGTTGGTCGTGTAATTATTAAAATCAATTAATATATATTTAAAATTTGTTTATATGGCTTTATACATTGATTCTTTCATTTCCCTCGCCTCGCTGTCTAAACAAATAATTAATTCTAAACTTACATTTTCAGTTTTATCAATATATAATGAATAAAACGTGTTTGCGTGAAAATATAAAATGAAATATTCAAATCACACGTGGTACATAATAATTAAAACATTTATGGTTGTAAAGTCACGAAACCAGTTTTTAATGTGGGTAAAAGTCTTTTATAACTTTTCAACTAAGCAATGCATCTCTTCATTAACGACGTCCTTCACATAACACGAAACGCTTCTTCAAATATGATCTAAGATGTTGTTTTTTACATAAACATTTTACCCAATCAGTTTAACAAATAGATCTTCTGCTTTGCATTTATTATTACAATTATATTGATAAATATAGATTCACTGTATCCAAACTAATACTGGATATATTTGACTTACCATAGTTCCTTGTTCCTTTCATTCTCAACTTTGACTTTTCACGTGACGGGTGAAGCTAGCTTCCGGAGCACCCGGCCTCACTTTATTGATGAAAGTTTACATGTATAACTAAAGTTTTAACTTTTTTTAGATTGTGATTTGGACATGGACTAGTTTGTCTATGTTTTTATAACCTTTATTGGTCGTACGTTATACAAAACAACTCTTAATAAAAAGGGTTTAATAGCAAATTTTATCTGCCAACATTTAAATAAAATTGAACCTCTTTTGTTTACATTAATATCTTTCTTGCTGTCGTCATCATTAATTTGCGTTCTATGTCTTTAATTGTAACTCGAATTTAATTTTAAGTTCAAATTTCTCATTTCGTTAAACAAACTATAATATTTTGCTTTTTTACATTTTATAACCGCCGAGATCTAGTCAAAAGAAAGTGCAGTGTGTGTGACTTTTACTTTTTTAAAAAACCTTTATAAAAAGGGTTGTACAGAGTTAAATCGTTGTAATTACTCACTTGAACATAAGTTTTACAAACCAATTATCAACTGTGAGGTAAATCGTCTTTCCTGTTTCTGGCTTGGTCTATAGTTGGTTTTACTTAATTTCTCTTCTAGGTTTAACATCCGGATAGTTATGTTTATCTTCAACGAATTAAAAAACATCTTAAGCGATCACATGCAATGCCTAATTATCTTGATTCCCAAACGTTGTTAAAATGTCTGAAATATCAAACACATCCACTAAAGGTTTATACTGAATTATTCGAATCAATCAGAAAGCGCCACAAATATCGATTTAACTAAACGCATTGAATACAAAATAGCCATTCCATGAAACGGCTTTTTTATATCTAAATCCGTAATGAATTTTTAATTATTTATTGTTAGTTTCAATCGTCGAAATAAAACAATTGAAATCGAAATTTATAATTACGAACACCTTGTCCTATAGAACAAAATGCGATATTTATGAAAATTGTTCATCTCTATAAAAATACAAGTTTTATAGTTTTATAAAAATGATAAATTCAAGTTTTACAGAGTTGCTCTAATTAAAAAAATGTGTAAAATGTTGCTTTTTTCAATTTTAAGCACTGTTTAGACTTTTTCTTTTATTTTTCTTAAGAATATAAGATTCGTTCCAAGATTGACAATTATTGACCAAAATAATTGCAAAAATTCAGAATATTGGATGCTATTCAACCATTTGGGAATTAAATCACGTTCAGCGTAGTGATATAATTTTCGGAACAAGTCAGTAATTCATTTGAATGATGAGAATTTGTGCATTTTACCTGATTTTTCAACTTTTAAAGTTTTTAAATTGAATAGCTGCTTTTTTTTAGCTTTATCTCAACCACACCAGCAAAAGGTGTTAATGTGATTACTTAAGTGTTAATATGTAAAATTGACAATAGAAATATCGAATTCATCGCGTTTGTCTTATTGCTTCAGATGTAACTTTTTGTGGGTGTCATAATTGATGTATAAAAGCAAATATGAAGTAGAACATGATGAATCAATCGTATCTTTTATTTCAAGCTCACTAGGACAAATGACGTTCACATATTCTTTATATCTGGAATTTTCTTTTTAAAGAAAGAACGTCGTGTATTTAACTGTGTGAGATGTGAATAGTTAATTTGCAGTTTTATCTCAAGATTTTACAAGGGTCTGCAAAAAACTTTTGTTCATACGAATACAGAAACAAATCAGCAAGCAAAGGTGCAAAATTCGTGCCCATTGGTATACTGATTGTTTATTGGAAACTTATATTGCCAAACACAATAAATATTTTGTCTATCAAAAACTTTTTGTTAATGCTATGTCCAGTATCTGTTATGTACAGTCTGTATTTCACAGGTTTCTATACTTTTTTCCAAAAAAAAGTATTAGAAAAAAATTTTGAAGTAGATCAATCTTTAGAATTATTGATAATTCTCGTAAGGCTGATGCCAGATGTAGGATAGAATTTTTCTGAATAAATCTAAAGGTAATATTTGACGACTGTCATAATTTGTTTTTAGAATACCTATTAATGATTTAGTATAATTAACCTGCTTTATATCTTTTCTTGTGTGGATTTCTGTGAAGTTTTGAAATCAGGAACAAGTAAGGAAGGTCAAGTTGTCCTTTTTAAATTAATACCGAATGACTGAGGAACTCATCTGTGGTGGAAACAACTCCAACTTTAGTAAAATAGATTTGGTATAAGTAGGATTCTCTGATTTAATATTGAAACCAAACACCTTAATAAAAAATTCCAACGTAGGATTTCTTACACACAAAAATAATGTTTTGAATTCTTTATTTAACTGGTACAACAATATATTTGTTATTTTATGTCTGTACGAAATCACAAGGTACCTGAGCACAAAATAGGGTTTGGGAACCTTGTCTTTATAAAACAGGTAAATGTCCTTATCCAGATGGATAAGGTATCAAGTTCCACGTTTTTTTTTATTTAACCTAACGTCTTACATACTCTTCAACAGAATCTATAATAAAATATTGTCCCCCAATAAAGTTTGAGCCTCCCTGTATTTAGAATCATATGAAAGAAGACATCTTAAATTCGTGTTCTCAATTATTTTGTGTTCACCAGTTACTACATGCTCATCCGGTTTTATAAATAAGAGGGCGTGAGCAAAAGCAGTTACATGGAGTTCAGCTATGAAAGTATATAAACACTTAAAGTTTGTTTATAGTTAAATATTTTGGAGGTTATAGGTTTATTGTAGGATTAGGAAACTAGAGGTAGCAAGTCATATATTTGAACTAATTAGGAACTTTTGATTGTTCAGTAGTTATCTTGCTTGTAAAACGATACTGTAAATCTGTTCAAGTTTTAAACATTTAAAGGAATGTTTTTTAATTATATGAGATATAGTATTTATTAATCTTAATAAATTCAGCAGTTATCTTTACTTTCTTAAAATAAAATCATTTCTATACTTTGTAACAATATATATATATATATATATTTCTTGAAGGAAGGGAATTTTACTCTAAAGAAAACCCTAAATTTTCGATAATGGGAAAAGGACGTTAATATTTTGTTGGATAATTAATTTCAAATTTGTAAGAGATATTTCTGTCTTTATGTCAGATACTACTTTAAGAAAGTCTACAGTTGTTAAATTCATAAACTACTAATTTTTTCAAGATTTAGTTCTCCCTTCAAAAATCTGGGTGTCTTTTTATGGCATATGTTTATTCATTTTTTGGATCTTATCACTTTGATTAAAAAAATTAGGAAAATGCAAAGAGTGTTTAATGTTTCTTATTCCATTGCAATCAATTTTGTTACAGAACTAATATCGTGTTAGGTTCATACTGAAATTATGAGTGCGCTATGATAAATTGTTTTTAATGAGTGTTTATCACATTTAAAAAAATTCCGTATAGATAAATAAAAAAAAATAAAAATCTAATTATAATAAGGCTTTCAGCAGAGCTATGAAACATTTATTGTTGCAAATTTCTCACGAAAAATATATATTCGAATAAAAATAAAACAAACATACCAGTCCTTGTCCATATCACAATCACAAAAACAAAGTAAAAACTTTGCAAACTGGCAAAATAGGTGATACACGCGAACTTCCATCAAGGAAGTGAGGCCGGGTGCTCCGGAAGGGTAAGCACCTCCTGTTTAGCTAGCTACACCTGTCACGTGCAAGTCAATTTTGAGAATGAAAGGAACAAAGAACTATGGTAAGTCAAATATATCCAGTATAAGTTTGGATACAGTGACTACATACTTATCAACAATATTGTGATGACGGCCATAAAACTTTTTAAGGGCCCTGATTAGCCTAGGCTTGCAATATCCTTGTGTCAACAATTTAATTGTAAGTAATTTGCTTTGTTGCAGAAAGTTCCCATAGTGGGAACAAGCTCTACCAACAAAGGTATTACGCTTGATGAATTAACTACCCAAGGGAAAAATAATTGTTGTACATAATATTAAACAAAGAAGAATATTGAAAATCGTTTCAATATATATTGAATGTGTTTTTGCGAATTTACTAATAATTATTATCTTTAAATTATTATTATTATTTTTATTATTTTTATTATTGTTATTTTTATTATTATTATATTCTTTGATTAAAATTACATTTGTTCCGTAATCTGCAACAAAACTTGTTATTCTTGAAAAGTTAAAAAAATATATATTTATATTTAATACTTATGCACTTCTTAGCGTTACACTTTGTTTTATCAAAAGAACTTTTATTACATTTTTTAATGTTTTAGCAAACTTTATATCGGCAATGTTGGCAATGTCTTTTTCTCAGGTGCAAGTATTGTCGGTCATATAATGATAAACGTATAAACAAGTATTTACATATTTCTATTTAAACGGGGTTCTATGTTTTCTTTGCATTTTGTCTGGTTAAATCCGAAGTGCAAGCTTTTACTTATGACAATTATTTTTATTTCAATTATTCTTACTAGAGATTTTAAAAAATAAATAAATAGCTATATAGCACGTTTAAAAAAGAATTTATTTCAACTACTTATTAAAAGGTGTCAAAGCGGAGACTCTTAAGTGATATCTTTGATGCAAGTTCAGGTATATTTCTGTCATGTTGTTAAAGTTACATGATATTATCATTGTTATAGTTGTTTTAAATTAAACAGATAAAAGCACTTTTTTTACCTTCCAATATATATCTTTTTAGCACATATATTTTCATTACCACCATGAATTTCGACCAACCTAAAAAGGTAAAAATAACAAACTATGGAGAAAATGTTTTATTTGGTTAACCGGGGATAACTTTTTCTATTAGTGCAGGTAATCACCAATTCTAATTAAACCAATTAATTTACAGTAGACCGTGATAAACGGTATAAATAATCAAGTTCTTAGCTTTTGTGCCTAATTAAAATGACGCTAATACATCATACTGTCTAGAAACGAATCAAAAATCTAAAATTTTGTTTCCTATATAAAATTGAATACCTAGGTAGCCCAAGTCAGTATAGTCAGTCAAAATAAAAATAACAAACAAAACCAATAGTTTGCTGAGGTTATTTTTAAAAAGAAGTTTTCACGTTTTTTTACGGTTTTTTAAAACAGGTGATTAATTGTATGTTTCGTATGAAAGTTGCTGTGCTACAGAGACAAGTTATGCTCAATTATGCAACGGTATCAATTTTTACCTTAAAAGGATTTAAAGAAAAAGGTATTTTTTTTATATGGCTGATCAGTAAAATAAAGTTTGGTATAAACTTTTTCTGTATCTTGCGAATTCAAAAAGGTAAAAAAAGAACTGACTCATATTTGGTTATGGTACTAGACGATAAAGATATAAACACTTGCATATCACATAAAAATTATCGTCTTATGATAATTATGTTTTAAATATAATTTTTTTTTTTTAAATAGTCGATTTGCATGGAATTTCGAATGAATCATGCCTTTGAATTTTTACGTTAAACGAAAGGCAACCAAATAAAAAACTGCCAGTGTTGAGCAGATTTTACAGAGCAGTAGGCATTGTTATCATAATTTCTTGAGTTTCAGATAATACAATAATAATCTGTATATTTACATGATGTTATAGAAATACTCTATAATTGAAAAACTATACCTTATTCTAAACTGAAAAAACATCCAAAACTAATCAATCATTTATCATTCTTTTACAAAAACGGTAAATTAAGATATACATATACATGTATAATGCTCAACAGGGATTTTGGTTATTTTGTAAAGTAGCATACAAATTGCAAACTATGACATACTGAATAAGATGTCATCAACAAAAAGCTATAGTTTGTGATAGACAAATTATTTGTTGTGTTTGGCAAAATAATTGTTTAACAAACGATCGGTACCAAAGGGCACAAACTGTGCACTTTTGCTTGCTGATTTGTTTCTTTATACATCTGAATCAATTTTTTTTCAGAACCTTGTCAAAACTGGAGAAAAGTCTGTCGCTAAATTATTCAACAGACCATACAGTTATATAGATGACGATGGTGATTTGTATCACTAAATAATCTCCTTTTTGAAGAAACATTTAATAGCAACTATCCAAGTGAGCATGAAATAAACGCCTTGCAGATTTCTGCATGTTTTGCTTCATATTTGAACTCATACCTCAATTATGACACTCCTGAAAGGTTACATCTGAAGATTTACGACACACGTGATGACCGCAATTTTTCTATTGTCATCTTTCTGTTTCTTTGCAGTAATATCCCTTTTTCTCTTGCGTATGGTGTATATGTTTCACGGTCAATACGGGGATTTTTACAACGAAGCAAACAACTAACAATTACATTGTTAACTCACGGATATTGTAAGCCCAGGCCTTATCAAGGCCCTTGAAAAGTTTTATGTCCGTCATCACAATATTGTTGAGAAAAATTGAGTCACTGTATTAAAACTTATACCAGATATATTTGAGTTACAATAGCTTTTTGTTCCTTTTTTCTCAAATTGACTGTGCACGTGGAGGATGCAGCTAACTACACAGGAATTGCTTACCCTTCCGGAGGACCCGGCCTCACTTCCTTGATGGAAGTTCACGTGTGCAGCTAATTTAGCCAGTTTTCTTTGTTTTTACTTTTTTGGTGGGGGGGGGGGAGTTATTTCTTTGTGTTTTATTTGGTACAGTAAATATACCATTTTCCTCGCCTAGGAAGCCATCTGAGAGAACAATTTACCTTTTTCAAAACGATAATGCTTTTTTTCAATTTCAAAGTAAATAAAAGCCGATCTATTTTTGATACAGCAACAAGTTCTAAATTTGGATATTTTTGACCGTGTTATTTAGATCTTAAACAACGTGAACAACATCTAGTACGTTGCACTTGTACTTTGGCATATAAATAGATAAGCGTACATAAATATTTTGTGATAATCCAGATTGCCTTCACAAAGATGAAAACCTTTTAAGTAACAGCTATTTAAAATCATCGCTTATTATCTTATTTTATTGTTATCAATAAATGAAAAAAAATGAATACGCATTTATATATATATATATATATATATATATATATATATATATATATATATATATATATATATATATATATATATATTTATTTATTTATTTATTTATATTTACATTTATGTGTGTGTGTGTGTGTGTGTGTGTGTGTGTGTGTGTGTGTGTGTGAAGGTTATGGTTTGTGGGTACAGGACTTCCACAGCCAATCAAGTAAAACTTGCAAGCATTCTTTATTTCAATTAGGTTACAAATTGCCTGTAACATGGTTAATTCAATAAATGCTGTGTAGAGTAATACTCCCCGAGGGTACCCTTAACCCATTAGCAAGTGCTTTGTTAATACAGAAAATATACCATGTTGCAAAAATTTTAGCCGTCTAATTGTTGACAAAGATTTGTTTTCTCGCACAAAGCATTCATTATCTGAATTTTGATTCATATTGTTTTAAAATAATTTATATTCAAGTGTTTGGCTTACGTTTATATCTATAAACTTTTTGGGTCCCTTATGTCACTAATAAAAAATTTGCACTTACAGCATATCAAATAATATTTAATTATTATTAATTAATTTGTTATATTTGTGTACGTTAGTAAAAAAAGCAGTTTCTTCTTCTGCAGAAACACATTATTCTATTACAAAATGCTAAATTTGTTTTTTACCCTGATTAATAACCTCCATTAGCTTCAATTATGTAAGTGATAAACGCTTAATTTTATGGCAAAATGTTTAACATTTTCTTCAAAATAATGGAAATTATTAGTCCTCCAGGGATAGAGTCAACAACAATATTTTTATTTTTAAGTATTTTTAACTAAAACACAAGAAACTGCTTAACCAAATTGTATAATAAAAATAATTATATAAATCAAAAAGGTCGCAAAAAATATTTTAGCTCACCTGACTGAAGGTCATGTAAGCTTTTGGTATGGTGCGGCGTCTCAATGTACGTGCGTTCTTGCGAACCTGCGTAGTTAACACGCATTTTTGACTTCTCCTCCAAATCCACTGGACAGATTAAAAAGTTCTTGGTCAGTAGCATGTAAGGGTCGTTGCAATTAGGATTCATTACATTGATTCCAAAACTAGGTTAAGGTGCAGTTCGACAAATCTTGTAAGTACCATAAGTGGCTATGAGCACACATAATATAATGGCCTATCGCTTCACAGACAAAGACAACAACAATCACGGGGTACAGACGATGACGGAAAACACGGAGCAGCTTTTACAATACTCAAAGCTTTAAGACAAAACAACATAAACAACGTCATTGTGGTAGTTTCTAGGAACTTTGGACAAAAACTTGGACCCAGACGGTTCAATCACATCTCAAACGCAGCAAAATTGGCTGTCCAGAAAGTAGTGTAACAATGTTATTTTTAAATACGAACACAGAACAATTTCGAAAAAAAAAACTTCTTAAAATGCAAAAAAAAGCATACAATACACTTTGTTCATATAACTGTTGGTAATAACAAAAACAATAACCGTGTCAACACTATAAACTTACCGCCATGTGCTCCACTACAATGTTGTTGTTATGTTACTATTTTTAACGAGGGAAATTCCAGGGCATCGGGCAGACTTATTTTTATAATATATTAAATAATCCACGTGTTTACCGCTAAACAGTCCACCTGTTATTTTTGTACTACAAAATTCAAATAGCCAGAGGTTCATGATTCTATTGAACTAAGAATCTATAAATTTGTGCATGCGTTGGTGTAAAAACCAATAATTCATGCTCCATGCGATGTCCAGACCGAACCAGTTACTCAAGTAATTTACATATGAACATGCCGCATAAAAATTTGCATACCGATTATAACAGTGGGGGTACGGATCACGTGCATGGTGGCTGGTTAATAGTCGTTGAATTAGCATGTATGCATATACATGTACTTTATTGTATGTATATATATGCATGTGTGAGTGTATGTATGTGTAAATGATATAAATATGTGTATGTGTATATATATGTATATGTGTATATGTATGTGTATATGTATGTACGGATATATATATATATATATATATATATATATATATATATATATATATCTATATATATATATATATATATATATGTTGTACATAGGAATGTCCACATGTTAACTTCCAAATATAATTAAGTACATAAAATTTGTTTGTGTTCTCTAACGATTTAAACTTTACGTAATTTGTATATTCTGTGGAATCATTGATCAATGTTCGTCGGGTTAAAACTATGTTTTTGTTTTTTTTTTTTTTTGTTTTTTTTTTTTTTTTTCGCTGACATTGAATTTTTTTTTTCGCTGACATTGAATTTTCGTGATATTTAATTTACCCGCAAAAAAAGCTAAATTTTACCCTACACCCATTTAACAATTGTAATTCCACAGTATCCTTTTTTTCTCTCTCTTTAAGTTATCGTGTTGTTTTTCCGATGTTTTATACTTTTGTAAGTTGTATATTCTCTTTTTTTATATATAAATATATATATAGTTTTTTCAGACTGTTATTTTTGAACCCGTCGACCCGTCCTAGTTGTGTATATGTTTGTATTGTTTCTATGTGTTTGTCTTCTAAGTTTTTCTTCTTTTTGTCTTTCTTTGCCCACTCTTACTTTTTCATTGTTGTGGTGTTACCCTATTATACATGTATGAAAATGTTGACATGATTTTGTACGGCATATACTGTTTCAGATTTTTTAAAAAAATATATTTATCCAAAAATATAAAATGGAGTCGAAAATGAGCAAATATATGAATATTAAATACTTTCTTTGAACTGCAGGGGTCTTTGGGAGGGTAAAAAAAAGAAGAGATGTATTCAATTATTTAAAATCTCTGAAATGCAATATATATTGTCTTCAAGATCTTCACTTTTTGGAAAATATGCAAAATAAGATGAAATCGCAGTGGGATGGAAATGTTATTTTCAACTCTAATAATAGCAACTCTAGGGGTGTTTGTATTTTATTTAATAACAATTTTGAATATAAGATATTACAAGAAAAAAGAGATCAGAATCACAATCTTTTAGCGCTAGATTTATTAATTGAGGGCAATAAAATGACATTAGTTAATATATATGGACCTAATACAGATAACCCAAACTTCTATGATTCACTGCTTGAAATAATCAATAGTATTTCAAATAATAATAATATTCTATGTAGGGACTTTAATATCGTTCAGAATATGGCTCTCGACTCTTATAATTATAAAAGTATTAATAAACCCAAAAGCACGAGATAAACTGTTAAACATAATTAATTTTCTTAACCTCACCGATCCGTTTAGAGAAATTTACCGGACAAAGTAAGATATACTTGGAGAAGACCAAGACCACTACAGCAATCAAGGCCAGATTATTTTCTCATCTCTAAAAACTTCATGAATAATGTTGAAAATCAAGAAATACTCCCAGGGTACAGAAGTAACCATTCAATTATTATATTAAGCTTAAAATTCAACAATTTATAAAAGGAAAGGGACTATAGAAATTCAATGCTAATTTATTTCATGACATAGAGTATGTCAAAAAAATTAAAGCCTGTATAAAAAGGATAATCAAACAATATATGGTACCAGTCAATAATATTGAAAATATTGATTCTGTTCCCTTAAATGAAATTTAATTTGTTATTACGGATCAATTATTTTTTGAAACATTATTAATGGAAATTAGGGGTCAAACCATTTCTTATGCATCTTTAAAAAAAAAAAAAAAACAAGACATATTGAAAGAAAAAAATTAAATAAAGAAATAGATAAATTGGAATCTTCTATTAATCCCCAAAATATTGAATTATATGAAGTCAAAAAGAAGGAGTTAGAACAACGAAGAGATTCAAAAATGAAAGGGGTTTTAATACGATCAAAAGCTCAATGGATTGAGGAAGGTGAAAAATGTACCAATTATTTCTTAAACCTAGAGTCCAGAAAGTATACGAATAAAACTATTTTTCGGCTTAAAAAAGAAAGTGGAAAATTAATAAATGATCAATGTTTAATTTTGAAAGAAATAAGAAATTACTATTCTACTCTTTATGGATTCTATGAAACAGAAGAATTAATTTAAACGACATATTTAATAACATTAATTATAAAAAACTATCGGAAATACAAGCAAAAACCCTTGAAGGTCCAATCAATAAAAATGAAGCTCAAAAATTTATTAAAAACATGAAAAATAAGAAAAGTCCAGGTAGAGACGGTTTCACTGTAGAATTCTATAAATATTTTTGGAAAGACATTGGGGATTTTCTTATACGTTCGATTAACTTTGGGTACGAACATGGTGAATTATCAATAACCCAAAAAAGAGGTATAATAACTTGTCTGCCAAAGGGAGACCACTCGAGAGAATTCTAAAAAGCTGGAGACCGTTTTCGCTTTTAAACGTCTCATACAAAATTGCATCTGGGGTCATATCCGACGGAATAAAAACGGTTTTAAACGAAATTATTTCAAATACCCAGACTGGTTTTTTAAATGGACGATATAGGTGAGAATATAAGAATTATATATGACGTAATGGATTATACAGAAAATCATAATATTCCAAACATGTTGTTAAGTATATATTTCCTTAAAGCTTTTGACAGTGTTTCGTGGTCCTTTATTTTTAAAGTACTTAAGTTTTTTAACTTTCCAGACTCAATCAAATCCTGGATAAGATTGTTCCTCAAAAATATCTCATCTGCTGTTGTACAAAATAATATTTTATCAGAATTTTCCCATATATAGAGGTTGTAGACAAGGGGACCCTATATCACCTAACTTATTTTCTTATGTGCAGAAATTTTGTCTCTTATGATAAATAACAAAAAATATAAAGGAATAAAAATTGGGGATGAAGAAGTGAAAATAACACAATTTGCAGACGACACTACCCTACTCCTTGATGGTTCTTTTAAAGCTTTTGATGAATCTTTACATATTCTTGAAATGTTCGCGAGGTTTTCGGGGCTAAAAATTAATTCGTCTAAAACTAAAGTAGTTTGGATAGGGTGTAAGAAATATAGTGGTGAAACTTTAACCACAGACTAAATTAGATTGGGGATGTGAAAAATTCGATTGTTAGGCATTAAATTTCAGTGACTTGACACAAATGATTTCGATAAATTACAAACCAAAAATTCCGAAATAAAAAATATACTTAACCTGTGGGTGATAAGAAATTTAACACCAATTGGAAAGATAGCGATTCTGAAATCATTAATTATTTCAAAATTCAACTATTTGTTTATTACTCTTCCGAACCCAACTGAAGATATTATTAAAACATTAAATACTATTCTTCCAATTTATATGGAATAAAAAACCGACAAAATAAAACGCGACATTTTACAAATGATTATAGTAAAGGTGGTCTAAAAATGACCGATTTGATAGTTTTATAAAGGCATTGAAAACTACATGGATACGAAGATTGATTAACTAGAAATTCAACATTTATAAAAATATTTGAAATTATGGAATTGCCTGTTAAAAATTAACAAAAATTAT